>OY755243.1:30029638-30347937 GCA_963576725.1 Azorinus chamasolen | reverse complement strand
GTCTTAACTAGATAGTTCAGTCTAATTGCTCGACCTTCATCAGCTGTTGTAAGAAATGGTCAGCAAATGTCATCTGACCATTTGTCAAATGATTTGAGTAATGAAAATTCAACGATATGGATCATCCAGAACAAGACACCAACATTTAATTTTACAGTTTATGCCATGGCCAAACATGTATGCATTCAAATGCCATTATGGTTTTTTTAATCTAATTCATAAGCATAAGGGCATTATTTCTTACATAAATATTAAAGGAGTAAAGGGTTAACTAAGCCATCAAATTTATGCAAATATCATGCAGCTCAACTTTTTCATTTTAACAAAAGTGGCAATAATCCACTAACTAAACCTGTATTTTATATATGAAAACTTTGGGAAATTTAAGATTCGAAATTTGCTTATTTCCATTTTGTTCCTTTTAAAACTTTACAAACAGTGGCATAAATTTGACCAAATATACAGTGGTTAACATTTTCAGAGAAAATGTATTAACCCATTCCCTCATACTGACGCCTTTTGATGCCTCTGTAAAAGCCACTTTTGAAACCATTGTGATAAACAGAGCATTTGCTCCATAGGAGCAATGCTCTTTTTATCACAATGATTTCTAAACTACACATTTCTAAAATGTCCTTTTTCTGTAGTAAATGATCCCTTTCGGTAGGTCTGTTCAAATCGGTTGGGTCTAAATATAGCCTATGAGGTAATTGGTTAACAGCTTAAAGCATTTACTATAAATCCAAAAGAGAACTAACCCTGTCCCTCATATATAAACATCCTTTTATGCCTTTACAAACAGAGAAGACACAAATCAAATTTCTCCTGTAGCAGCTGTCTGATCAGTCTGCTCTGTTTGCTTATGGAATAATGTAGATATAATTTTACATTTTTTGCCAAAGCAGAAATCACCTGTATGCATTATCCATTATAAAATTAAGCTGATAAATAATAATGATGAATATTAATGAGGGAAATGGTTCATAACTGAATAAAAGAAACTCTTCATATTAGTGGCAGCTGTAAGTTACATGTAATCTGCATAAACTATTTTCCTAAACACTTGTGCAGATACAGAAATTGGCAGCATGTTTGCACACTTTGTTTCTACGTCTTCTTCTCTAATGTCTAAAGCAATGGCCAGATCTGTTACTGAAATGGTCAGGTCCCTCGACCCACAGGCAGCCTCTACCTCTATCTCCACACCAGAATCAAACACAAGGTATGACACCAGCTGGCGGTCATTGGTTGGTAGTTGTGCCTCTATCTTCTGCAATAAAAGAGTGAGGTAGAAGCAAGCATGTTAAGAAAATCAAGAACATCCAGATGGATTTGTTTTTAAAGAAAGAATGCATATACATGTATGTCACATTGAGTATGACTCATATCTTTCACTGAAAGGTCATACATGAACCTTACCTCAGAGCCTTTTAGTGTAGAACTAGAAATGTGTCCATAGGACATGAATGCCCCCCCCCCCCTCCACACATGCTTCTGGTGCCTCTAAAGCATGTTTTTAAGTGCAAAATTTTTTACAAAGTTCTGTAACTTTGCAAAAGTGTTCTTCTTTATACACATCAAGGTTCTATATCTGTGAAAGTTTCAAGCAAATTCTCCAAGTGGTGTATGAGGAGTTTGACCCACAAGGTTTATAGTGAAAAAAGTACAAAGTACTGTAGCTCCTGTAAAAAAACACTAAAAATAGAGCAAAAGTTCCCTTCTATATGTAACATGGTGAAAAAGTTGTGACTTGACTGGGACTCGAACCCAGGGCCTCTGGCTTACCATGCCAACACTCTACCGACTGAGCTACCAAGCCACACAGTAAAGCCTATCAACTTATTTCACCATACTCTCTACCCGGCTACACACACCCCCTCTACACAAGAATTCGTCCCGAATTCTTACTCAAAGAACACTCCACGAGTTTCTTATTATTACACATTATCTTCATATAATACTCATATTATCTTCATATAAATCACCTTATGGGTTATTTACGTTGGGCGCCAAATGTAACATGGTGAAAAAGTTGTGACTCGACTGGGACTCGAACCCAGGGCCTCTGGCTTACCATGCCAACACTCTACCGACTGAGCTACCAAGCCACACAGTAAAGCCTATCAACTTATTTCACCATACTCTCTACCCGGCTACATATACAACCATCTTCACATTGAGTCTGTTCACTTGTGAAAGTTGGAAATAATTCCTCTACATGGAGAATGAGCAGTTAGATACACAAGAAATGTTCACTATGACTTATACAGGGTTACCACAAACCAGAGAAATTCCCTGATATTTCAAATTCTCAGATAATTTCAAATTTCCCTAACACATTACATTGCAACATTTTGTCTTTCTCTGATAATTTATATGTAATATTTTGAGGAAGTCTAAAAGATATTGCCTTAAATGATAAATCTCTTCTTTTTTTCAAAATTCCCTGACATTTGCCTATATTTTCAAATTTCCCTGACAGTTCTCAAAATTTCCTGACAAGTCCCTGACCTTGAAAAAACATTTCCCTGACATGTGGCAACCCTGTTATATAATGAAGAAAATTTCAGTTGCTAACTTCAGTAATAATGGCTGAAACAAAAGTTTCCTTCTCTTTGTCCATTTGCACACCAAGGTTGTTTACCTGTGCAAGTTTGAAATAATTCTTCTAAATTGTGTTCATACATTTATGTGATGTACATATGGACAGACAAGAGCATGATTATATGCCTCCCGTCATGCTGGGGTCATAAGAATGTATTGTTTATTGGTGTTTAACATGGATTTTCAGTGTTACGACAATGTTCAGCTAATTCCAGGTCCAGGAAGTACTTGATCCCTATATCTGATTCCAGTCAAAGATGCCATCAAGGAAGAACAACTGACCATCCAAAAGCAAGCTAGAAAGATTTATCTCATGTCCCTGATGAGACAATGAACTTATACACAGCAAAAAGGGCCTTGCTAATGTTCATGTATTTTGACGGCACATTTGTCCTCTTTGTCATGGAGGTCCCTTCCCCTAAAGTGATTTTCAAGTTTGCTTGAAATATATAATATTATATTAGTAATAATTACGACATGTTTGCCGCATAAACAGTCTTCGATCAGGTATTATAGAGCTTAATCATATTGAATGCTATGTACAGTAAATAAATACAGGAGCAATTATAACTGGGTCTACTTTGTATGCAAAGGTATATGAGTACAGAGTAACTGATTAAAGAATAACTCATGTATGTGAATGAATGTCCTTACCTCCACAGTAGACAGCTTAGTGCTCTTCAAGGTTGTTTTGCTGCTAGGTTCAAACATGGCAGTTGGTCCCCTTGACAAATGATCCAAGCAAGACTTCACTTGAAGACAGTTGACGTCATAGCGTAATGTGTATGATGGCACCATCTTGCGAAATGGTCAATGTTCTGATGTCTGCAGGTGCAGCAGCTGCACCAACAATCAGCTTGTGTTTTGCCTCCATCTGAAAAAGTATGAACAGGACAACTAAAGTTAAAAGATACAGATTGCTACCATACTACTGATAGCTTATCAAAGAAAACCCTAAAGTTACATGGTGATTATTCAATAACAATTTTTTATCAAATCATGATTATTTATTAGTTGATTTTTCCACCAGGGACAGAAGCTACAATCACATCTGAATAATTCATTTGGCAAACAGAGCAAACCCTTATCAGATGGCACCTTAAGGAGCCATCTGATCTGGGTCTACTCTGTTTGCAAAGGTTTTGGTTTAGATCAAAGAATCAATCAGTAAATCAAGTCTTTATTAAAGTTTTTATGGAGTAAAGGGTTAAAATAAGCCTTTACTCCATAAATACACCTTCCTACACCTTTGCAAACAGAATAGATCCAGATCTGATAGTCCCCATACATGCATGTAGGAGCCCCCTGAGGCTGATCAGTTTGCTCTGTGTGCTTATGGTATACATGCCATGGTCAAACATACCTGTGTCAGAGTGCTATTATAACAACAAAACTAATTACTATTCATGATGTAATTATTTACTACATGAATATTCATGGAGTAAAGAATTAAGTAGACTTTAACATCCATATTACATCATCCCAGCAGTCAACATAATTTATCCCTTATAATTACTCATTACAAAGGCTTATTGAATATTCACATATTTTGCAACCAGTGGTGTTCCAGGTCAGACAGTTTCAGCCAGTGACACAAATAGGCAAATTGAAATGGATCGAACAGGATATTTATGTGTCACAGTGTGTAGGTTTATCATCACTTGTACGGCTTTGCAGTACAAGCATGCTTTTATGGCGATATGGTAGAGTGCATGACTGCGAACCTGGCGACCCGGGTTTGATCTCGGGTCTGAGCGGGTATATTTCTTTATAAGAACACCCGGTTACATGCTAAATCAAAACCTATTTCAAAAAGCATTGAAGATCATGAACTCGAAAGATCAGAAAATCAAAATATAACAACACTATGAGTGAGGTACAGCAATTCAAACACTTTTATTTGGTCTCAATGCTTCTATTTATATCAGAAAATATTGTCTGATCTGCCAGATCTGGTAGATCTATGATCCAATAGTTTATTATATGATAATTCATGATACCACTTTCAGAATATGTCTGATCAGGATCTGCACTGTTTGCATTCAGCATTTGATAGCTTTCTCCTGTCTTCTATGCATGATATTCCTTTGAATTAAATCCAATATAACATTATTCAGAGGCGGTAATTATGATGAGGTTGGTACTGAATAGGAAGATGTTTTTATGATATAGTAACATGTAACATCCATGACTGTATGAATATGTAAGAATATTTGTATGAATGAATGTATTATATGAATATACGGTGTGTCACATATGATAAGTTATTATTTATAAGCATTATTCTATCTTTAGATCTGAGTCTTGGTCTGATAAATTCAGCCATAGTGACACTCAAACAGCTGCATTGTCCCCAATGTAGCTGTTATTCAGGGTCTGAACTATTTGGCACACACCGTATCATTTTTTTAAAAATGCAGCACATCTCATAAACAGCATGTCATTATCATATATCTATTGTTTAAAATTGATATGTTCATACCAATCAATTATCATGTTTTAAATTGATTGAGGTTGTCCCTTAAATTTCCAGACTTAATCATTATGGATAATCATTGGATGCCGTTTTGAATTATTCAAAGAATATCAGGATTTATGAATCAAAGTACTGACAGTACTGAAGGTTTCGGACCATATATATGTCAATTGTGACTATACAATACGAAAAAGGTTGGTAGGGAAGGACTGGTACCATTGATACATAGTAAGATGACCTCTAAAGCATTATTTCCTGAACTAAAATGGTGTTTAATGGAACTGTTTGTTAAAATTGACAGGTCATCTGAACATAATTGTAGTGAACTTTTCTGAAAATCCTGTCAGTGTTTAAGATATTGTTTAAAGAAATAAATTGATGACTAGTAGCACACAGTGCAGTTCCAATAGTTCAATTTGCCTGAAGTTTACTTGAATTCATATTTGAATTTAGTAAAGGGCCATTACTCTATTATTATTTGGCCGACGTTGGCGTCATACATTGTGCCTCATGCACCTATCCATGTAAATACCCCGTCAAATTTAAATGAAATCTAAGCAAGCTGTTCCAAGATATGACTTCTAACAGTCACATTTCCTATATGGCTATCTGAAAGCACAAAGGGTCATATTTCTGCTACTAACTGGTGGATTGTAACAGTATTTGGTGTGCATCAATCACCTATCCATCTATACACTACAACCAAGTTTGGATAAATCATATATGCCATGTGAATCTAAATATCATACAGTTAACAAGATCTAATTGTAACAGAATATGTTGCAGAATGTCCCCTAAACGAAACTTACAACTGTTATTGGTGAGTAAAATATCTAAATTTCAACCAATAACAGGCCATTAGTGAGCACTTGGTTACATGGCAACCAGCACTTTTGAAACAACTGCATATATATCCCTACTGACCAAATTTTCCGAAACAACTGATATGTAAATTGTGACACATTCAGAGGACACTACTCCATTACCATGGCAATCAAGTATTTCAAAACAACTTGACTGAGTTTGGGATACCCAAATACCCCTAAATGCCAATTTTCAGCAAATTTGAATATCTAAACTTTTGACCAATCAGATCTCACTATTCAGTTTCTATACCAACAAATCATTTCGAAAGACATACCAATCAATTCTGAGTGTCAAAATATCCCGACATACCAATTTGCGGCAAAATCGAACAATATCTGAATTTGCCGAAAAATATCTAAATTTTCGACCAATCAGAGCCACCACTAAGTTACTATGGCAACCAATTCTTTAAAAAGACCTATAAATTAGTCCGAGTGCCAAAATATACCGTAATACCAATTTTTAGCAAAATCAACCAATATATGTACTTTCGAAACACAAACCAATTGATTTGGAGTATCCAATGATACCAATTTTCAGCAAAAAATCGAATGATATATAACTTCGCCAAACAATATCTAAATTTCGACCAATTATAGCCAACCATTTAGTTATGGTGATTTTCAAAAAATAAAAAGTGGGATGTACATCTGCATGTATCAAGCAATAATCATATGAAAGTACAAAAATGAGTCATGCAGGAAATACCACATACAGAACAAACACTCGCCCGAACAGCATCACAAGGAAACAGCAAATGTACATGGGTAGAAAAAACAACAAGAGACGCACAAAGACAAAACAAACATACAATAGGAGGAAGATGGAAGTACCGCCTTGGAACGGTCAGTGACAAAAGTCACCGGGGGTTTAAACCGGTTTATGGGCGCCCAACCTCACCCTTATTCCATCATTAGGATCGGACAATGACTTAGTCTTACTGAGAAATGCTTTGGACAAGTTCATGACGAAAGAAGAACAATTGGAAGAATCAGAATCGGAAGAAAGAATAATAAGAATAAGAAACGGAGCAAACACAATATGTCCCTCTACTTCATTTTGGGACATTATTATATACCAGGGGTGAAAATAACAGCATGCTTGTATGTTAACAAAGATTAATGCTGGGGAAAAAGCTTAGACACACACTACAAACAAAAAATTGTCAAGAATTATATACGTTCAGTATATGTTATAATTAACATTATGTAACACATACAATAAAATAAGTCCACTTTATCTTTTTTATAACTACTAACTATCTATAATTGGAGTAATTATCCTTAAATGCTTACAACCTGGTACCAAGTCTCCTAAATGGAAAAGTAGTAAAGTCAAGCAGGCAAAGCCACATGCAAGACGCAACCACCACCAAAACACCGATAGACAGCATGACACACACACACACACACACACACACACAAGAACCAGGGACAAACGTTCCACACATGAACAAATCACAAGCACAAAGACGCAAGGCAAACAAAAGGACATTACACACATTATAAACATGGATCTTAAAGAACAGAAAAGTCTATGATCAATGTTTACGATGCTTGTCACACATTATGTAAAATATAATTATGATCTAAACTGAATATAAATACTTCTGATGCATTCAGAATACAGATTGCTTTTGAGGCTCAAGGTTATCCAAGTAATTGTCCGATCCTAATGAAACTTCATATGAATATTGCTTGATACATCCCACTTTTTATTTTTTGAAAATCACCATAACTAAATGGTTGGCTATAATTGGTCGAAATTTAGATAGTGTTTGGCGAAGTTATATATCATTCGATTTTTTGCTGAAAATTGGTATCATGGGATATTTGAGTACTCCAAATCAAATGGTTTGTGTTTCGAAAGTACATATATTGGTTGATTTTGCTAAAAATTGGTATTACGGTATATTTTGGCACTCAGGACTAATTTATAGTTCTTTTTAAAGAATTGGTTGCCATAGTAACTGAGTGGTGGCTCTGATTGGTCGAAAATTTAGATATTTTTCGGCAAATTCAGATATTGTTCGATTTTGCCGAAAATTGGTATGTCGGGATATTTTGACACTCAGAATTGATTGGTATGTCTTTCGAAATGATTTGTTGGTATGGAAACTGAATGGTGAGATCTGATTGGTCAAAAGTTTAGATATTCAAATTTGCTGAAAATTGGCATTTAGGGGTATTTGGGTATCCCAAACTCAGTCAAGTTGTTTTGAAATACTTGGTTGCCATGGTAATGGAGTAGTGTCCTCTGAAAAGGTCACAATTTACATATTAGATTTTTCGGAAACTTTGGTCAGTAGGGATATATATGCAGTTGTTTCAAAAGTGCTGGTTGCCATGTAACCAAGTGCTCACTAATGGCCTGTTATTGGTTGAAATTTAGATATTATGCTCACAAATAACAGTTGTAAGTTTCGTTTAGGGGACATTCTGCAACATATTCTGTTACAATTAGATCTTGTTAACTGTATGATATTTAGATTCACATGGCATATATAATTTATCCAAACGTGGTTGTAGTGTATAGATGGATAGGTGATTGATGCACGCCAAATACTGTTACAATCCACCAGTTAGTAGCAGAAATATGACCCTTTGTTGCTTTCAGATAGCCA
This sequence comes from Azorinus chamasolen, assembly GCA_963576725.1. Lineage (NCBI taxonomy): Eukaryota > Metazoa > Mollusca > Bivalvia > Cardiida > Solecurtidae > Azorinus > Azorinus chamasolen. Next base: position 30,339,367 of record OY755243.1, on the reverse strand, counting down.
TATAGGAAATGTGACTGTTAGAAGTCATATCTTGGAACAGCTTGCTCAGATTTCATTTAAATTTGACGGGGTATTTACATGGATAGGTGCATGAGGCACAATATATGACGCCAACGTCGGCCAAATAATAATAGAGTAATGACCCTTTACTAAATTCAAATATAAATTTAAGTAAACTTCAGGCAAATTGAACTATTGGAACTGCACTGTGTGCTACTAGTCATCAATTTATTTCTTTAAACAATATCTTAAACACTGACAGGATTTCCAGAAAAGTTCACAGCAATTATGTACAGATGACCTGTCAATTTTAACAAACAGTTCCATTAAACACCATTTTAGTTCAGGAAATAATGCTTTAGAGGTCATCTTACTATGTATCAATGGTACCAGTCCTTCCCTACCAAGCTTTTTCGTATTGTATAGTCACAATCGACATATATATGGTCCGAAACCTTCAGTACTGTCAGTACTTTGATTACGGATTATGGTGGTTTCGTCAAACTACCGGTTCGTCAAACTGGACTTTATGAACGAAAGTGGTAGTGGTTTCGTCAAACTGTTAATAATGGTATAAATTGTGGCACAAATTTGTTGGTAATAAAATAAATGTCATAAATGTTATTTATTGATTAATTAATAATAATATTTATTTGATAGATTTTAGTGTACTTGTTTTAATGGCGAGTGCAATCATTTATTTCATTTATAATTTTTATACCGTCTTTTATTTTATTGAAATCTTAAATGGTGAATATGATGACGATATTATTATTATTGTTGTTGTTACATGAAATTATGATCATGATGCCTAAATCCTGTGCTGTAGGAAATGCTATTTTAACCATTTAAACCCCAGTAACACGTATATGCGTGACGTACAATTAGTATACCAAGTAACTAAATAGAGTACATTTGTCCTATCGTATGAATATGATGTAAACCAGATATAAGAGTTGAAATTATTTATGATCATTTTCACCAAATCTAAGGTGAAAATCCAATCAAATACAGCTATCATTAATAATTTTGTCCATAATTCAATCAGTGCTAAAGTATTAGTGTCTAATCGGATTATCAAACAAACACGCGTTATACCTTTGATTTGATTATCACACCTACCGAAAGACACACACATGCTATTAATTAATTTGCATTAACTAAACCATAAATCAGGCACATGCAGTAATTTAAACATTCCCCTCATATAAACACGTTTTCACAGATATTGCTAATAGAATTTGATAGATCTGTTTCTTTGCTTGTGTATGAAGTGTATGATGTGTATGAACAAATTAATGTTCCACCTTCAATATTTTATCATAACTTTTTTGTTATGATTGATCAGTATGTATATTACCATAGATCGCAGCCATCACACTGTAGGGCATGCGTTCTTCGTGTCACCACCTTGGAACAGAGTATACATATACGTATGGCTGCATTTTTGGCTATTTTTTTTTATAATAGTATCATACTTTTGACACCTGTAACTCACCTGCTAACTGTAACCTTTAATTGCCCGCATGTGCAAACATGCCCGTTGTGTAAAGCATTCCGATTAAAGATTAAAGCAATGCTTTGACGGCCTTTAATTGCCCGCGCATGCAAAAATGCAAACGTGTAAAGTATTCCGATTGAAGCAATCCTTTGACGGCCTTTAATTGCCTTGACGAGTAAATTGTTAATTATGGGATTAATTGTTAGGTAATTGTTTATTTAACACATAAACATTAGATTAAAAAACCCAAATCTATTGCAGAACTGAACTGAACTGAACTGAACTTTATTACATCTCAGGCACCGAAGTGCAACAAGAGGAAATGCAATACACACAATAATCATACACTATGACAAAATACAATCATGATAATTAATAATGTTATTAATAAGGTTAAGGATGGTTGGAGACATAAACTACTAGATATACATGTATTTGGTTAAACACTGGACGAAAGAACGAAAGAAAAGAAGAAAGAAAGATAGAAAAGAAAGAAAGCATCTAAGTAAGGGGGGAAATAGAGAAATCGAAATAGGGGGAAAGCCAAGATATTCATTGAAAGGTGACTCCACATTTCGCTGCCAAATAAGGTGAGTATTCTGGCAGTCTGGATCCTGATAAGACGACGAGGCAGCCGATATTCTGTCTGGACGCAAACTGTTTGCAACTGTTACCATGGGTTCGTATATGGCAGCGAGAGAGTTAGCATCTGTGATTCTCCATGCGAACAGTTTCGATCCAGAGGAGACGCGTGCAACTCGGCATTCACCAGGATCCAGACTGGTTGCTAGTATGTGAACAAATGAAAATTGTAGCAGACGACTGATTTATATATAACAAATTGGGCAGCGAAAGAATAAAGTGTGTTATACAGTTAAAAGCAGCTAAAATGTAAATGTTTAACCCTTTCCCTGTTCAATAGGAATGAAGGTAAAAAAGGCACAATGGATATTTACTGATTGATGTCACATGACGGCGTGTGCGCACGAGTATCCGGTATTGATAGAGACTGTACAATCAGTATAATTATTATTTCGTAAGCAATTAGGACAGACCCAGAACAGACTATGTCTGCTCCGGGTCTATCCTGATTGTAATTGCGCGAAAAAGCACTTTATGAGGGAAAGGGTTAAAGACAACAAGTTATCCTTGCAAATACCATGCAAATAATCCTTTGACGACCTTTAATTGCATTTACAAAAGTTCACGTAAATTATGATTTAATTATCACATAAACATTTATATTCAAACCTAACTATGCCGCGTTTTATACTGTACCCACTATATTTTATCAGTTTGACGAAACCACTTTTCGGTTACTATGTAATATCAGTTTGACGAACCGGTAGTTTGACGAAACCACCAACACCCATTTTTACCGGCGCTCTGTGATATATATTCGCACGCGACCAAATTTATCATATAACGTAGCATTTTACACGGCAAAATTATTGGTAATTGAAACAGTTGCATCCGCATTTTAATAATTGACACAAATACCAAATGAAAAATTATCGATATCGTTTATCAAATGCATTGCACTTGGAACTATATTTTTGTCTAGGGTGTTATCAAAATCACATTTTTGGCAAAATGAAAGAAGAAATACGGGTGGAATACACCCGTATATAACTAAATCGCTAAATCGGCGCTACGTGATAAACATTTTGTCAACGTTAAACCGTTCAAAATGTCTGCATTTGGGCTAATGAACGTATGCATTGTAAGCATAAATTGATATTTCGTAGTATAACAGTGGTCTGATTGCGCATTATGGGATATGAATTTCTTTATAAATTTGCTTGAGGCATGCCCTGTGGATGCATTACTATTAGGTTTCGGAAAGTAGTCCGAAACCTAAAAAAACAAATGACTGTCTTTAAATGTAAACAACATCAGAACATGGATTCTTCTTCAAAGAAGGTGTCATTAATAGAGTTAAATCTATATTACAAAGATTAATAATGATTTTCTATCAAATCAATTATAAAACTTTATAAAATTATTGGGTATAACACTTTTAACCCTTTACTCCATAAATATTTAGTAAGAGATAATGATGTCATGAATATTAATTACTAGCAGCTGCAGATTAATTTTCAAAATGGCATATTAATCCATTATCTCATAGGCTATTTTTAGTCCCTTTACCTCTTTGAATAAATATACCGAAAAGGAGCATTTACTAGCAAATAGGAAAATTTAAGATTTATGTAGTATTTAAATCATTGTGGTAAACAAAGCATTTGCTCCATAGGAGCAAATGCTCTGTTTGTCACAATGGTTTCAAAAAGGGTCTTTTACTGAGGCATCAAAAGGTGTCAATATGAGGGAATGGGTTAACACATTAATTTTTTGCCAAAGCAGAAACTATAGAATCACATCTATATTATTCTATAAGCAAACAAAGCAGACTGATCTGATGGCTCCTATAGGAGCCATCTGATTTGGGTCTAAAGGCATATTTATGGAGTAAATAGTAAAGTCTGTTTCCTGAAAATATATTATTCTATCATCAATACACAACAAGAAAAATTGTTATAAAAGATCTCATTTAACCCTTTCCTTCATATTCAAAACATGTTTTCACATATACAAACAGAACAGACCCAGATCATACGGCTTCCATAGAGGTCGTCTGATCTGGGTCTACTGTTTGCTAATGCAATTTGAAAGATGTTGCTTTATTCTCTAAAATGGCTACAATTTTCTACCTTCTATATTTCGTTATTACTATTTTGTCCATGAATATATTCAGTTGGTAATAAAAATTTGGCATTGACATTTGGAACACAGAACAGGGAAAGTGTTCATTGAACAGTTTCACATCTCATAGTCTCATCATTGAGTTGTTAAAAACAGCATGCTAATTTTTTTTTTAAGGTTGTCGTCTGCTGGAATATTGTTAAAACCAAAAGTAGCTTGATTATATAGATATCACCATTTAGACTTAAAAATACACAATTGTGATCCATCATATAAGCAAGCATAACTTATAAAACAGATAGCAATTAATATCGACTAAATTTATCTATCTATCTTTGTATAATGCAGACTCCGCTTTTGCGTATTACTGGCATGAAAAGGTGCAGGCTGTGCGAGAATAAAAGCTATAAAAGTTGTGAAAGTGAGACTTCAAAAGTGGGATAGAGAGAAAGAGTATAGTGAGATCGGTGTTAAAACAAGGTGAGGATTAAAATCAGGTAAAACACTCGATTCCAGACCTTTAGAGGCGGTTTGAAATAAGAGAGGGGGATAATACTGATTTGAACCCCTCTAGATCTGGCTGCATAACAGCAGATGCTGGCAAGCTGTTCCACATGACCACTGTTAAAGGGAAAAACGAATATTTAAAGTAGTTTACAGAGGTGTGTATTTGACGGAAAGATAATGGGATGCATATGGCGAGTCATTCTCACAGGTCTACCGAGATACGATGGTAATGGGATGGCGACTAAACCATGCATGATCTTATAAAACATGACGACCCGTCCTGTCTCACTAAGTGTCGGCCAGCCGAGGGACTGCTGTAGTTCTTTTACGATCTGATTGTAAGAATAGTTGGAGGTGGTCCATCTTAATTGCTGCTCTTCGCTGAACTTTTACATTATATCTACTACAAAAGGATGGGCCGTTTTGGCATCGGCAAATCTGGTCCGAGATATTGAGTGGGCCGTTTTGACCCACATTCAATAGAAATCTTAAATAGATGGTAGCTAGTACGAATTGTTATGGGACGAAATGATATAGATAAAAGTATAGTGAAAGATTTAATTTACTTATGCAGATCTACATGTTGATACATTATTTAAAATTTATATTACTATTCAATAGGCTACTGTGTTAGGAGAAATAAAATCTACTTACCAGGCCCAGTACCATGATCTGTAAATCGTTTGAAAACCTGTTTCTGGCCATGTCCGATTTCGAGCAGTTCTGTAGATCTGTTCGGGTGCTAATGTCAGAGATATGTCTCTGCTAATGTGTAGAGATCAACGACGTTCTGGCCATCAATCATTAATCTTTCTCTGTAACGTTACTGATCCGACAAATTCAACAAGTGACTGTAGATTTCAATATTTCCGTCCAACTTAACTTTCAGTGATGCCTTTTTGCGCATTTTTTTGTAAGATTCCGGAACCGGGTTGTAAGCCAAACACTGCACATGCGCATATATAGGGCGACTTCGCTTTGGTCTATAGTTTGAACAATAGTTACCACAGTTTGATATAAACAGCAATAGTCGCGACTAAAGTTATGCCATATGACCTTTTACCCATATGACCTTCCAACCACGCCACAGGGCTTAGTTGATGTAGTTCCAAGATGGCAGCATACGATAAACTGAAAGTTGGTATTTTAAGTTTTGATTAGAATTAAAGAGATTATTCAACATCATGCGTAATTTAACATTATTTTGATCTCGACAAACTTTAAGATGGGTCACGTCACGTGTACTATTTTGTAATATACGGTAACGTATTACATGTTATTTTCGTCGTTCAAAAGATAAATAATAGTTTTGTTTTGGTTTGTTTACATTTATTGACAATAGTTTCGCTACACATGTTCACTTACCACAATCATTGCGCATGTCTGCAATTTCTGTATTTAGCATTTAGAGGCATCTATGGTTCAAACTATAGACCCAAGTGAAGTCGCTCATAGTGCTGTCGCGATTATCTCCCTCTATTAATAATTAGGGGAATTCCCGCTAGGTAGCGCTCGTGCAATAGGGTTTTCCGCCAAAGTTTGAGTCACAATCCATTTTATAAGAATTTCGGCAAAAGCCGAAACCCTAAAAATGAAGGTAGAATTGTTTGTCAGCAGTTTAGTGCAGTGGGTAAAGTATAGTACGCAGAAGACAGTGCGAGAGTTGTTTTTTTAGGGTTTCGGCTTTTGCCGAAATCCTTATAAAATGGATTGCGACTCAAACTATGGCGGAAAACCCTATTGCACGAGCTCTACCTAGCGGGAATCCCCCTAAGAGAATACGCGCATGTTCAGTGCTTGGCTTACAATCCGGTTCCGGAATCTTACAAAATATTTATAATGAAATATGGAAGGTGGATCCATTAGCAAACAGAGCAGACCCTGATCCTATGGGAGCGAGCTGTCTTATCTGGGTCGAATATGTTTGCAGAGGCATGAAAACAAGTTTATATGAGGGAAATTAAGGGTTAAATAGACTTCTTCTGTTCTTCACATCAGAAGCTACAGCTAGTATAAAGGTTAGATCTACAGCACTGGTGGTCAGTAGTGCAGGGCAACTGTTACATCATGCTATAATCTCTCGAGGTCATACGCTTAACTCTTTGCACGCTAGCGGCGAAACTGTGATTACCTATGCAAACAGTTTTGATCCAGATGAGAGGCCACATAATTCTGCGTCTCATCAGGATCCAAACTGTTTGTCATCTTGACCATATTTTTGCATAAAATGAAAGAAAGTTTATTGAAGAATTGAAGCAGACGGCAATTGTTGCAAACGAAAAATCACCCAGCACTGTAAGGATGAGATCTGTAATATCGTCTGCTTCAGGTTTGTCATCATTTGAATTTCTAAAAGATCAGTTTTAGGCATTTTGACCTAAGGCAAAATTGTCACAAGTTGTAAACAGTTTAGATTTTGGTCAAACAGTTTCTTGGTATTAGATCTGAATCCAAACAGGGTGTCCCACTTTAAAAAGGAGAAAGGCAAACAAAATGAGACAAAGCACTTTCTTATCTTTTAATTTATATACATTTCATCATTTATTGATTTACGTGTCAGGCTTATAGTATCTTATAGTGTCTTATAGTATCTTATAGTAATGTATGTAATTTATTTCTTATTCATATCATTTATTTCTATGACGCCGGTTACTGATCAGGGTCTGTAGTGTTTACTACAACACTAACTGTAATTTGCATGTATGACTATAATTTATTTTTAATTATATCATTTATTGATATACTTGTTACATGTATGATGCTGCAAATAGCGAAGACCCTGACCAGTTGTGGTAACTGATCGGGGTATGTATTGTTTGCAGCACAGACTCACAAACTGGCCCTGAACAGACTCACACTCGCAATCTCCTCAGGAAAAAGCAAGAAAATACAATGCAATCACACGCAAAGACAAAGTATAGGCATGGATAAACTATTCTATGAACTTCAGGGTCTTTTCCGTTTGCAAAAGCATAGAAAGGCTTATTTTTGCTCAGACCAATTGTACCCGATATGGAACCCTGAACTCGTCTTTACTATATAATATAAAGTGAAACAATATTATGTGTCTAACAACCCATATACCAATGGGAGGTTTTACTTCAAAATTTCACCCATGATAAGCTGTCAACCTTGATGTGAAGATTTTCTTAAAGAATGTAATTATTGCTCTGACCATTTTACCAGAGTTATGGGACTCTTAAATTTTCTTCACTGTATAACACATAGTCAAAAGTGCTTGATATATAGAGGCACTATTGTTAGGGGGAGGGGTGCATCAGTGTCTTGGAAACATGCCATGCTAAGTTGAAATATATTTGTTACTTTATAATTTGTCATATTGTTAATATCACCCCACAGTATATTTGGCAATTATTTGTAGGGTATTTAGAATCACAAGGAAATATATGTCTAAAATTGATTGAAGTGTATATATGGATTAGTGAATGATGCATGCCAATTGCTGTTATGGTCCACCAGATAGTAGCAGAAGTATGACCCTTACTTTCAAATAATGGAGTGATGGCTCTATACTACATTCAACATCAATTTTGGCTCTATTGGCACAAATTGGCAAGTTGAGCTATTGGAATCGCCCTGTGTGTGACATGTTCATAAAACAATTCTTTAAATGTCTTCCAAACTACTGACATGATTTTCAGAAAAATCCACAGCAAACAATCAATATAATATCTATTATGTCCGAAACCTTCAGTACTGTCAGTACTTTGATTTTATTGAGCGTTGGTTCGAATCCCCGTGTCGACCTTAAACTCTTTTTTTTAATTTTGAATGAATAGTAATAATAATCTTTATTTCCTCCAGATCAGGAGAGCATAGAAATATTTCACATACAAACACAGTAAACAATTACAATCACAAATGATATTTACAGTACAATGAACACTGGATAAAACATGAATGCGACGATTTACAATGATAATGATGAAAGTGATGTTGAATATGATTGTTGATGACGATGTGTTATGACTACAATATAGACGCCATGTGCCATTACTCTGTTGAAACGAAACACAGAGAGACGGCTAACGTCCTTAACCCTTTCCTTACTGAAAATTTCAGCATGATTTGCTCGACGTTAAGCTTTGTTTTAATTTTGAATGAATAGTAGAGTATTATTTTATGTCATATTGTATAATTGTAATGGCCATTTATGCACATGTTCGTCTATGTTAGGGAAGGGTGCCTTTGTTTGAGTTCTAGTCCTATATTAGCCATATTTTCAATAATAAATCGATGCTAAAATATGAATATCAATATAAGTTTGAGCAAATGTCTTGTACAAGTGGCTTCTTAATGCACAACGAAACTAATGCTCTTAAGGGGACCTTCCTTAATATTTTTAGCCAAAAAAAATGTTTTAGGTTAATGCGAGACTCGAACCTGCGTCTAATAAAATGTTCGCCGATCATATGCTTCTTTATGGCCCTACGACTTATCCACTACGCTATATTTCCGATAATTAATGCGCTTATTGTTTATACCTATAACTGCACATTTTCTTTTATAATTGCCACGTGGATATCCGAAATGCTGATCTCCCTTAAAAATGGACTCGGCGAACCCGTGACCCGTCAGACCTAGTTGTTTGACTATAGCACAAAGTCTGGATCCTGCCTCTAAGTTTCATCGAAATGCATACTATTGACACCAGGACTGTATGTTAATATAGCATACTGCTTTAAAAAGTCCATAACAAGTTTCAAGAGGCATGCTTATGTTTTCTAGTTTGTTTGCTTTAAAATGTATTTAGAGAAAAGAATATCAAAAAAGATAAAGAATAAAAAATATATTAGAATCTTTTTTCTATTTGCATTTGGTTTTGACGGGATTCGAACCAAGGACCTAGAGATTCATAGACGCAGCTCTTTCCCCTCGGCCACCGCTTGGGTCCCAATATATACGTGTTACATGGTTCTATTTAAACGCTACAAAGGTGTGAAAAGCAACAACGACTAGTGAACGTACATACTTAAAAAACCTTTAAGTTTTTCCCTGCAAAAACTCTTTCAACTAGTCTTTGACGCCGGTGTTATTCCAACAGAGTGGAGAAAAGCCATGATATGTCCGCTATTGAAGGATAAGTCTTCAGACAAACGCGATCCTACTAATTATCGCGGAATCAGCTTGTTGTCATGTATAAGTAAGCTTTACAGTTCGCTTATAAACAGACGCATTACCGCTTATCTGGAAGCAAATGACTTGCTTGCGGATGAGCAGAATGGATTTCGAAGACATAGATCCTGCGAAGATCACGTGTTTACACTAAATAGTGCTGTGCGCAACAAAGACAATGTATACACTGCTTTTATAGACCTCAAAAAAGCATTTGACTTTGGCGACCGCGAAATGCTCTTGTATACGCTTCTTTTGACAGGGATCGACGGCAAAGTGTATAGAAGCGTAAGATCGATATACAAACAGACGTCTGCCTGTATAAAGATAAACAATAGACTAACTGAGTGGTTTGACTGTACATCTGGTGTCGCCCAGGGAAATAATTTGTCGCCGACAATATTTGCTATCTTTATAAATGACCTAGTTAAAGAAATAAATGACCTTGACCTTGGTGTGAGCTTTAGTGAATCAAAGATATCGATTCTCCTATATGCAGACGACATATTACTCATGGCTGAGAGTGAAGAAGATCTACAAACAATGCTCGATGTGCTGCACACGTGGTGTTAAAGATGGCGCGTACTCATAAACACGTCGAAATCTAAGTGTGTTCATTTCAGGAAAGGAAGACGATCCAGGTCCACTTTTCCGTTCCATGTCGGTGAGAATGAACTAGAAATAGTTACTAGTTACAAGTATTTAGGTGTATTGTTTAACGAAAGAAACGACTTTTCTATCCATTGTGATGCAATCAGTAAGGGTGGTTCGCGTGCTCTTGGTAGCATAATCAACACAATACACTCGATGAAAGAGTTTGGCTTCAGTTCCTATGAAAAACTTATACATAACTGTGTTTTCCCTGTTATTGACTATTGCTCAACAGTCTGGGGTTTTAAAAAATACCAGCAATTAGATAATGTACAACTTAGAGCCGTCCGTTATTTCCTTGGTGTTCATAGATACGCACCTGTTGCAGCGATTGTGGGTGATATGGGGTGGCTCCCAGCCAGATATAGGCGCTGGCTCAACATGTTAAGGTTTTGGAACAGACTTGTAGACATGGACGATAGCCGTATCACAAAACGTGCATTTGAATTTGACTATGAAAAAGGAGGGAATAATTGGTGCAGTGAAATAAGACACATTATGAGTACTCTTAATTTTAGTGCCAACTATGAGGGAAAACAACCCATAAACTTACAGGGCGCCCAATCCAAATTGGTAGAATATTATAGTCAGTTATGGCGTGTCTCTGTTAAAAATAGCCCCAAACTCCGTACTTACAGATTATTTAAGGAAGAGTTTGGAAGTGACAGGTACATTAAACTGAATTTAACAAAGTACGAACGTTCAATGTTAGCTCAATTTCGCTGTGGTATTCTACCAATTAGGATTGAAACCGGTCGCTATATTGGAGAACAACTGTGTGACAGAGTATGTAGATTCTGTGATAGCATGGCCATAGAAAACGAAACCCATTTCCTCTTAATATGTACACAATACAGTGAAATAAGGGCCCATGTATTTGGTGTTATACTGAATGACATTGCATTTTTGCAGCTAAGTGAATCAGACAGAATAAAGACTTTAATTAATCATCATACAAGAAAAGTAGCTAAGTTTATTGTTAAGGCTTATCTGCACAGGAGGACATTGTTGTACAGCCAGGTTTTACGGTAGATTTTCTACTGATGCCAACCGGGACTTTGATATGGCTATATTTCCCAGAGTGAAATATCTAGTATATAAACTGATCAATTATTTATATATTTACGATTTTTGTATACATTGATGCATACGTTTATTTAATACGATTAAGTTTGAAGGTGACATATAGGCCCATGGGGCAGGGTGAAGTTTATACTTTAATTTATATTATGTACATATATGCATTGTAAATCACATGTCACTATAATAAAAAAAACTTTCTATTCTATATTCTATTCTACTTAATATGCAAATTATACAGACCCATTTTTCATGAAATCTCAAAGTGTAAAATGAATAGAGTTTACCAATGACCTACTGTCAATCCAAACGCCTTTGTTCAAACAGTATGGTGTCTTTTTACAACAGAAGTCCGACATAAGGTCGTCGGATTCTGAAAGTCCCATACTCTTCCTGTGGTATTTACAAAAGTCCGATATATTGTTGTCGGGTTCTGAGTTAAATGCCCTTTTTGCCTAGTCACTTATGCCCTTGGCAAACAGAGGAGACCCAGGTAAGAAGGCTCATAGAGAAGCCCTCTAATCAGGATCTGCACTGTTTGTCGTGTTACACTATTGTTTGGAAAAGTCCCTAAATATTAACCATAAGCTCATTTTAGCTTTACTTGTTTGAATTTTGGAACAGCCCATTTCAGCGTTGTAATAGTTAGGTAGACCAAAGTAACATAATTGTTAGATTTTTGCAGAACATTATAGAATTGTTGGAGGTACGAGATGGACACATAACCGAAAAGAATTATTTGATTATAACAACCACGGTTGATATTTCGATACACTTTCAACATTTTGTGAACTACTATGAAATATCGAACATCAATGGTACTATTTCTAGGGTAGATCAAAATTCAAATGCAGAAATTCGATTCCATTGCGACATTACAATGTTTCCTGATGAATTTTATCAATGGTCGTGCGACGTTGTTGCTAAGATCTGGTTTGAAAGAAATAGAATTTCAAAAATACATGTACGGTAAAACCCCTCTAAACCAGACTTTAAATTCAGTATAAATATCAGTCTTGGAGACAGGTGGCAGCTTAATGCAGGATGAAAATAATGCAGAAAGCTCCTCGGCATGACTTTCATCCTGCATTAAGCAGCCACCTACCTAAAAAGTTTCTAAATTCTTATCTACTAGAAGTCTGGTTAAGAGGGGTTTTACTGTATTGTAAAAGGGGACAAATCTATACTTTTGAATGTATTTCAGAGATTTACCAGTGATACCCTAATTACCCTAGGTATTTTGACAAACACACTTATGCAAATAGTGCAGACCCAGATCAAGCACCCCCTTAATGGGCCCGTTTGAAGGGTTTTCACTATTTGCTACCATGTCTGTTTAATCTAAAGTTGCAAAAATGTTTCCAAACTGACTTATTCAGCTGTACAAACTGGTAGAGAGGAGAGACTGGGTGCTAGAACAAACCCTTTCCCTCATATAAATGTTTTTCACGCGTTTGTAAACAGAGTAGACCCAGATCTGATGACTCCTATAGAAGTCGTCTGATCAGGGTCTGCTCTGTTGGCTAATGGAATTTGAAAGATCTTTTTCTTTACTTTCTTAAATGGCTACCAATTTCCACTTTTCATGTTTCATTATACATGTAACTATTTTGTTCATGAATATTCAGTAGGTATTGAAATTTGGAATAAACCTAGAACAGGAATCAAGTTTCTTACATGGATCCGTTCCATTTGCGCTCTGTGCCTATAGACATGTACTTTTTTAAACTATTGTTTTTGTTGATGTAATTATTGTTCAAATTCTCAGGGAATTTTTTATAGTCAGTTTGAACTGTGCAGTAATTCCTTTTGAAACAAACTAAGTTTTCAAATATTATGCAGGTTATCGTGACCTAATTGCCAGTTGTGCATTGTGTGTGTCGTTCTGTGATCAGGATCCTAGATGTTTGACAATTTTAAAACAAAATTATGCAAAGCATAGACTAATTGGATATAAATAATTATATATGCAATACACAAAATAATGAGCAGGTGACAATTTTAAATTGAACATGGTACTTTCGAATTCATAGTTGTCCTATAGTCAAACAACTAGGTTTGACGTGTCAAAGGTCAGCCGAGTCCATTTTTAGGGAGATCAGTATTCCGCATGTTCTCGGACCATTTTTTAAACAGATGAGTTAAGTATATATAAGATAAAAATGAAGGTAGAGTTGTTGTCAGCAGTTTAGTGCAGTGGGTAAAGTATAGTACGCAGAAGACATTGCGAGAGTTGTTTTTTTAATTGAGCGTTGGTTCGAATCCCCGTGTCGACCTTAAACTTTTTTTTTTAATTTTGAATGAATAGTAATAATAATCTTTATTTCCTCCAGATCAGGAGAGCATAGAAATATTTCACATACAAACACAGTAAACAATTACAATCACAGATGATATTTACAGTACAATGAACACTGAACAAAACATGAATGCGACGATTTACAATGATAATGATGAAAGTGATGTTGAATATGATTGTTGATGACGATGTGTTATGACTACAATATAGACGCCATGTGCCATTACTCTGTTGAAACGAAACACAGAGAGACGGCTAACGTCCTTAACCCTTTCCTTACTGAAAATTTCAGCATGATTTGCTCGACCTTAAACTTTGTTTTAATTTTGAATTTATAGCAGAGTATTATTTCATGTCATATTGTATAATTGTAATGGCCATTTATGCACATGTTCGTCTATGTTAGGGAAGGGTGCCTTTGTTTGAGTTCGAGTCCTATATGAGCCATATTTTCAAAAATAAATCGATGCTAAAATATGAATATCAATATAAGTTTTAGCAAATGTCTTGTACAAGTGGCTTTTTAATGCACAACGAAACTAATGCTCTTAAGGGGACTTTCCTTAATATTTTTAGCCAAAAAAATGTTTTAGGTTAATGCGAGACTCGAACCTGCGTCTAATAAAATGTTCGCCGATCATATGCTTCTTTATGGCCCTACGACTTATCCACTACGCTATATTTCCGATAATTAATGCGCTTATTGTTTATACCTATAATTGCACATTTTCTTTTATAATTGCCACGTGGATATCCGAAATGCTGATCTCCCTTAAAAATGGACTCGGCGAACCCGTGACCCGTCAGACCTAGTTGTTTGACTATAGCACAAAGTCTGGATCCTGCCTCTAAGTTTCATCGAAATGCATACTATGACACCAGGACTGTATGTTAATATAGCATAATGCTTTAAAAAGTCCATAACAAGTTTCAAGAGGCATGCTTTTGTTTTCTAGTTTGTTTGCTTTAAAATGTATTTAGAGAAAAGAATATCAAAAAAGATAAAGAATAAAATATATATTAGAATCTTTTTTCTATTTGCATTTGGTTTTGACGGGATTCGAACCAAGGACCTAGAGAATCATAGACGCAGCTCTTTCCCCTCGGCCACTGCTTGGGTCCCAATATATAAGTGTTACATGGTTCTATTTAAACGCTACAAAGGTGTGAAAAGCAACAACGACTAGTGAACGTACATACTTAATATGCAAATTATACAGACACATTTTTCATGAAATCTCCAAGTATAAAATGAATAGATTTTACCAATGACCTACTGTCAATCCAAACGCCTTTGTTCAAACAGCATGGTGTCTTTTTACAACAGAAGTCCGACATAAGGTCGTCGGATTCTGGGCATTTAGCCCTTTTTGCCTACACATGCATATATATATTGGCTACTCTTTCTTTCGTTTTGATTTATTTTTTCTTTACTTTCTTAAATGGCTACTAATTTCCACTTTTCATATTTCATTGTAACTATTTTGTCCATGAATATTCAGTAGGTATTGAAAGGGTTAATGAAATTAGGGGTTTTATAAATCAGACATTTCTGGCATATGTTTGGTACTTACCAAGTAATGGTCAGAATCATCCGGGGTCCAGTCTAGACCTACAGAGTTCTCATTCAACGATAATGGTGAAATCGTTAATTCTATTATGCTAAGCACGACTTGGCTTGCATCTGACCGAGTGTCAAACAGTTTGGATCCAGATGATATGCTGAGTAACTCGGCGTCTCATTTGGAACCAAACTGTTTGACAATCAGTCACCAGTTTCTACCACACTGGAACAAATCGGAAGTAGGTTAAAATATAATAGATCAGACTTATTTTGACAGGATGGTAAGGCTTGACGCTTGTTGGCCCCTCTGTAATAGTTACTTCTTGAAACTATTGTGATAAATAGAGCATTAATTTGCTCCATAGGAGCAAATGCTCTATTATCACAATGGTTTCAAAACTAAAAAACATCTAAACAAATTCCCTTGTGCTCCTTTATTCTAATTAGATTTATATGATCTAGATCTATTCTAAAATACTTTTACTAGATCTGCTACGGTACTGTACCGGTGCCAGAAAGAGATTTTACAACACCCAAATGAACGCCATGAGACTGTATATCTTAATATCTAGATTTTATTAACATAAAACGAGAGTCGAAATTTTATATACTGTTGATCTTAATTATTCGACATATCAGGCATGTCCAACAAATATAAGAATGTCTCCCATTTTAAAGAAAGACCAGATTAATGGATCGTTCTTTTTTCAAAGTTCAGCTGGTAATTTATAGGGCACTCCTTTAGGCCGATTAATTCAAGCTTCTTGCTGTATCTTCCCTTCGAAACTAAAACAAAATTGTCATTATAGTCAAAGGATATAGTAAATGAAGAGAAACCAACAATTCCTAACCAACACAGCCGTTAAATGATGTGTAGGCTAACTATTGATTAGCCTATACATAGGGATGCATAGGTTGTTACTGGTGTTTTTGCCCACCAGTTAATTGCGCATGCGTAAAATCGATAGGGTTGTTTACAAAGGCCGATTTGCCCTATATGTAAGTTGGAACATTGTAGCCATTTTACAAAGTATATGAACATATATTCCATTAGCAAACAGAGCAGACCCTGATCAGACGGCTTCTATAGGGTATATATGAGGGAAAGGGTTGAATATGCCAACTTGTTTCGGAGACATCGGTTATTATCATCGTATACGTCTATTTTTATTTACTGGGGAATTTCCCATTAGAATCTATTTTAAGAACAGAACTTTCGACAGACTCCCATACTAAATATAAGCGTAAATTTGATTTTTTGTATTATATGGCGTTTTGACTGAACTCTGAGAAATTATAGAAAAGGTCTGTATAACAGAATGCATTACATTTGCTGTGGTTCGGTTAATATGGACCGACTGCATGGATTTCGGCTTGCGAAGTAGCTAATTATCAGAAGCATGGTGTTTTGAAATAACTACCAGGTCGTAAGGATTTTCATCACATTAGATGACTGTATCTGGATTTTTTACTTCGAGTTTAGCCATGTGTAGGGGCATTGTAAAGGGCTGTATGCCAGTTTAGGCATTAACTAATGAAATCACAGTTTACTACAAAATACTAGTGGGTCATATGCAAATTGCAATGTAACATAGTTCCTGATTGGTGGAAAACTAGAACAAGAATGAAAATAGACAGCTAGCCGCTGAAAAAAATCATTAAAAGGAAAAAAGGAGAAAGGCAAACAAAATGAGACAAAATTTTGGAGGGCGCTTTGGCGAGGTTTCCTATATTTATAAGTCTGATCTAGTTTGGGAATAAGTTGGCGTTTTACATGTATCACGATGGATCGTGATACATGTAAAACGCCAACTTATTTCCATGGACAGTGATCATATACTGCGGTAAAAAGAAGGAACACGTCTTGTAATTCAAAACTGAAGCAGGCATCACATTCAGTTGACGACATTTTCATCAGCTCCTGATGTTTAAAAGTTAAACAGAAAAACGTGGTCACGTGTGTGTGTGAAGTGAGAAGGAATGTCAGAGTGAAGACAAACTTTCTGCCAAAATACAAAATAATGAAATTATTTATCAAACAAAAATAGGATCAGTGTGGAGATAACAAGTGTTGTGATATAATTGTGCAAAGAGATTTGGGAAAATTTGTTTTCATAGGAAGATATTTGGATTTGGAGCCTAAACAATAGACAACAATAGAAAAAATCTACCTGGATTTACCTGGACTTAGTTTGACAGATGAGAGGCATATTGATTTTTTGAGACGGTCCCTAGAAGATAGACAGTTATTTTCACTCACGATGAGTAACAAACCAGTGAAAGGAAAGGGAAATAGTGGCTCAGGAAAGCCTCCCCAACAAAAGAGGGCTATTACAGAGGTATCTCCTAATTCAAGTGTAGAAGAGATCTCCATAATCAATCATCATTTGGATGACCTTACAGATGATATACAGAAAATCAGGGAGGATCTCAAACAAATTTTGAAAAAAGATGACATGAAAGATTTCATTCAGAAAACAATAAGTGAAACAATTAACGAATTAAATAAATATATTGAAATGACAATAGCAGTTCAGGTAGAAGATGCCACAAAGTCTTTAAAAGACGAAATAAAGAAGTTGGAAGAAGAAAACAGAGGCCTTAGAAAGGAAGTTAGGTCGATGGGAGAGTCTCTGTCAGTCTGTGACAAAAGATCAAAGCTTGCTCTAGCTCAAGTCAACTGTAACGAGCAATATTCCAGGAAAAACAATGTAAAGATATTGGGCATATCTGAGAAAGAAGGGGAAAATGAGGCGAAACTTATGGAAACAGTGTCGAGTGTGCTAGGAAGAGGAGGGGTCAGGCTAAATAAGGACAAAGTCACGGCAATACACAGGATACCTGGGAAGAAGGGCCAGCCAAAACCTGTACTGCTGAAATTTGTAAACAACAACGAAAAAGCTAAAGTCATGACGCACATAAGGAAAATGAAGGAGACCGGAAACCGCCTAGTCGATGATGTTACAAAGCAAAATGTAGAACTCATGAAACGCCTTGAAGCATCTCCGGAAATCGAGTCTGCATGGTTGGGATCTGTGTGTTAACACAGATACCAAATCTACCGAAACGGCGAGAGCAAATCAGCCGGTCCTCACGAAACGATTTACTCAGATGTGTAATGTAGTTAGGTAATCAGCTGAACTTATTACAAAAAGTACTATCGTGGACCGTTTTTGGGATCTGTGTGTTAACACAGATACCAAATCTACCGAAACGGCGAGAGCAAATCAGCCGGTCCTCACGAAACGATTTACTCAGATGTGTAATGTAGTTAGGTAATCAGCTGAACTTATTACAAAAAGTACTATCGTGGACCGTTTTTTAAGACAAGCAGTTACTGTATTTGATCATTTTTTCAACAAATATGACGAATATTTTTAAAATGAGGCGATATTAATAATATTGGGGTATTTATGCTCACTTATACACGAATCAATTTTTGATTAATTGATCGCCGCCATTTTGAATATCACGTGACTTTACGCCATAGGGAAACGCAACCTCCAACGCAGTTATCTCCCCTAATAGACCGCAGGCGTGGTGACAAGGGAGATCACTGACCGGAGATCACTGTGAGGAGTTTGCAAATCGAGTAGGAGAATGAAAACTTTACGCAGAATTTGTTTACCAGACACGCATTTTGGATGAGCTTGAAAATCGTAAGTACATATACATACAAACATTAACGCTTAGGTTATCATTGTCTTCTATTTATAGTTCTGCTATGACTTTCGTGAACACGATTTATTATCTTGAATCTTCCGAGTTATTACAATGCTGTGAAAGAATATCGGCAGCACCTGCGCTATTAAGTTTTTAACTTATTCATCCCTGATACTTTAAGTTAAACCCCTTCCTCCATAAATATGCCTTTTTACGCCTTTGCAAACAAAGTAGACGCACAACAGGTTTCTGAACGACTCGGCACCAAACTAACCGGGTCCCTAGACAATTCGGCCCCAAAACGATTCGACACCATGGTCAACTCGGCCCCTCCCAAAAATTTACCCTAGACGATTCGGTACCTATTTATTTTCATGAGTTTTTGTTATCAAATTTACATTTTCCCTGTCAATCAAGCAATAAAATGAACTTATAAGGTGGATACAGATCATCATTATAAATTGTTATTACGGAACACAGAATTGGATTAAATCTATACCCGTAAATTTTTCGCACCAGTTTTGAAAACTTACAGGGATGACAGTTTTATTTGTTATAATAACAAATAAAACTCGTCTCAGTACTTTTTCAACTTATAAGGGCCGGCATTCTTCTTGGGGGTTTTAGACCTTAGAAATAATATGTATTATCATCACAAGGCAAACAAAAATATGAACAGTATCTTCTGCAGGGGCAATCTGATCTGGGTCTACTCTGTTTGCAAAGGCATAAAGAATTAAACTTATCATACCTGCAAGTAATTACCACCTGACTTTTAGGCATAATTAGACATGCTTTGCCAAATTGGTGGTCAATTTAAAGAGGTTTTATACTGTACAATGGTAATTTTCGTGGATCTACTCGTAGACATTGTTATAATGGTTTTGCACTAATTTCTCATGGTAGTTGTCTGATCAGGGTCTGCTCAGTTTGGTTATAATAATATTGTGTTATATAGATCAAATTCTATGGTTCTGTCTGTACCAAAATATCCTTTGTTAATAATATGCAATTTAAAAAAATTATCCAATAATATGATACCAATGATGTCATTAACCCTTAAATGAATATTTAAACAGAGAAAGGGTTAATTTATGGACATATAGTGAAATCTGAAGAAAATTTGTACAAGGCCTTCCTATATTGTTGTTATCCTGGTAATACATACTGAGAAAGTTAGACATTCTGACCAGCAAGGTGCTTTAGTATCATTTATATGCGTTTAGGCTTGTGAAAAAAAAGGTGAATGATGTGTACAATTTTAAATATAAAATGTTTTATAGTCATTTACTCTATCAACAGGCCTCTTAACCCTTTCCCTGTTCTATGTTTATTTCAAATTTAAATACCTATACTGAATATTCATGAACAAAATAGTTATATGAAATATGGAAGGTTGAACATTGTAGCCATTTTGGAAAGTAAAGGAAAAGGTCTACAAAATTCCATTAGCAAACACAGCAGACCCTGATCAGACGGCTCCTATAGGAGCCATCTGATCTGGGTCTACTCTGTTTGCATATGCGTGAAGACACATTATATAAGGAAACGGGTTAATGCCTTTGCAAAGAGCATATATATCCATATCAGATAGTATCTATATCAATATAAGAGCTCTCAGATCAGGGTCTGCTATGTTTGCTTAAGTTATGAAATAATTAAGATGATAATACAGTTTCTAGCATGTTTAAAACAGAATTGTCTGTAGTGTCATTATAAATATTCAGTTAATATCAACTATAAATGTAATTATTACATTTGTTATTATAAATAGTAACATTTTTACGTTATAAATGATCCAATATCATTTAAAAAAATAGAGTTGTGTGGTCTGAGCAGACCAATACAGACCTAGCAACGGACCAATAACAGATATTGTGCCCGCTGCCAAGGTAATCATTCTAAATCTATATCAACAGAACCCTGATATGCGATGAAGGTCTAATTTTGCTCCGATGATGCAAATGTTATCAAAGTTCTCGTACACAGTATACCGAATAGTCCCCAAACCATGGCTTTTACAAAGACAATCCTCACCCGATTCGATTCAAATTTACATGCCCAATACATGTGCACGTACCGGTGAATAAAAAGAGCACTCTGTCCGCTCTTTCCAACGCCAAGTTTTGAATAATATGAACCCGTCATAATGACGTCATCTAATGACTGTGTGACTTGATAGTGCTGATTCTTTCAATCCTTTGAGAATCTATTGCACCTAGTACATGGAGATCCAATTTGACCCATAAATGTAATAAACAGGTTATTACACAGGTGACTATAGGGCCGCAGAGTGATATAGTCCCTTACCTTGATATAGTAACTCGGGCTAAGCCCTCGGGCCAATTGCAAGGTGGCGGGCCAATATATCACGCTGCAGCTTTAGTCACCTGCGTAATAACCGCTATTTGTTTGTTGCGGCCCTAGTCACCTGCGTAATAACCCCTATTTATTTGTTATATGAATATTTATGGTGTAGGGGATTAAGAAATATTTCCAGAAATACATTTTAATCATAAACATTAATTTTATTTGCAGGGGACAGTAATTTCGACAAGATTCCAAACAACAAGGGACCTGACACGCCAGTTTTCTAACAAAGCCCACTATGCTTTAAATGCCACAGAAATGGAGAATAATATTGCTTTATTGACAAAGAGCTTTCAATGTCGAAACACAGTAATTGTCGCCACAAAGCAAGACCAAATCAATGAAACATTTTTATCAACATCCAAACAAGATTTCCCAATACTGATCTAAGTATGAAAAGCTTGTTCAGCTGGTGCTGACTTTGTGATATACGAATTGTTAAAATCTACTGAACTACTTTAGATACTAGCAGCCAGTGTTTGCTGATCTCCATATGGAACAGTAGTTGGTTAAAGATTGTCGGAACATTGAAAAGCTTTAGACTGTGTGACTTGATAGCGCAGTCAGTAGAGTGTTAGCATGGTAAGCCACAGGCCCTGGATTCAAGTCCCAGTCGAGTCACAACTTTTTCACATGTACCAGTTTATTGCAAAACAATTTAGTCAAAGACAGTATGATGGTAATTCTAAACGGATAATTAAATAGAATATGTTGGCATACTGAGAGAGATGGGCAGGACTCTGAAGCATGATGTTTGTCAACAACTTGGACATATTAAAAAGCAGAAAGGACTATCAGAAGCTATCCCAACGTTTTGTAAAATGAGCAACCAACATGTCTCAGAATGAACCTAATGAACTACTTGGGATACAAGCAATCAGTATTTGTTTGTCGACCCTGTAGATGATGCTCAGTTTGTAAAACCATGCAGAGTTGTCATGCCATGGTCACAGTGATCAAAACTTGATCATAGCAGTTTAGCCTTTACTCCATGAATATTCATGGTAAGAAATTATCATATGACATGAATATAAATGGGTTGAGTTTTAAAATTTTGCAACAGCATTTTTAAAACAGGGGTTTTTGGCCACAGCAGAAACTGTAGAGCTAAATGTATGTTATGTCAGAAGCAAATAGAACATATGCCCTGATCAGATGACTCATATAGGCAGAGGTACAGATAAGGGTGTGTTCCCAAATACTAAAATCGTCATTTCACCACCAAACCCTACACTGTGACCACTCTTTACAATCGTCTCGTCTAGAAAATTACTGAAGAGTGGTCACAGTATATAAGGTTTAATTGGTGGATAAATAAAGGAGCTATTCTTGAAAATGTAAAGGCATCTTATTTGGAGCTCTGTATAAGAACTGTCTGATGTGGGTCTACCCTATTTGCAAAGGTGTAGAAAGGCGCATTTATGGAGTAAGGGGTTAACACAGTATGAGTGGTATATAAGGAACTAGACTGACAACACCCAGATGGTGATATATATATATATATATATAAGAGCTGAATATCTTTGCAAAAAGAGTATACCCATAGCAGACAGATGTGGGAGACTAGGAGCCGTTTGATTGGGTCTGCTCTTTTTGCTAATAGAATAATGTATAGATTAAAGTTTCTGCCATTGCCAAAATTCCTGTTAAACGTTATATCAAGAATAATATTACAATCAATGTTCATATTGTCATTATTTCATGTAGCAATGGGTTTAGAGACATAATTTATCTGACAATGTTCAATACTTTATGTCAATAAAGACTTTATTCCATGAATATTAATATTAATTTATATGTAAGAAAGTATGACATCATCATGATTATGAATATTAATTAGGTTAATTTTTGTAAAAGCACATGGACACTGGAATATTTTGCCATGGCAGAAACTATAACCGTATAGATCTACATGTATATTATATCTAAACCCTTTCCCTGTTCATTATTCATTTAAGAAATATTGATGTATCATGAATATTTATATAAGCTGAATGTTAATATAAACCTTCTAAGGAATTTTTTACTCTGAAAAGAACTATAGAATCATATCTATATCAGGTCTGACAGTCAGGTCAAGTAAAGAAGAGCAGACCCTGATCAGACAACAACTATAGGAGCCGTCTGATCAGGATCTACTCTGTTCGCAAAAGTGAAAAGGCATTTGGTAAACCCTTTCCTCCATAAGGCTAAGGCTTTGCAAACTGTTAACAGAGTAGGTCCAGATCAGGATCTACTCTGTTCGCTCATGAAATAATATATTTAATTGCGATTCAGGACAATTGCCGATTCTCCTAGGACAGATTGCCATCGCATACAAGTATGTTAAAGTCACTTTTTTAAACCATTGTGATAAATAGAGCATTTGCTCCAAAGGAGCAAATGCTCTATTTATCTTAATGGTTTAAAATCTACAAAATAATGAACATTGTATTTTATATCCCCACAAACAAAGTTTTGGGGGGTTTACTGGAGTAACCATGTCCATCCGTCTGTTCATCTATCCGCCCGTCTGTCAGTCCGTCCATTCGTCCAGATCATAACTTCCAAAGTATAAAAGCTATTGACTTCAAACTTCATATACAGATAGATCACATGGACTGCAAATGCATTGCACAATGTTCGTAACTCTGTCTTCAGTACTTCTGGAGTTATTGCCCTTGTTTATTTTTCTCAAAATTTAGCTTGTCCGGATCATAACTTTCAAAGTGTAAAAGCTATTGACTTCAAACGTCATGTACAGATAGAACACATTGACCACAAATGCTTTGCACAAGGTCCATAACTCTGTCTTCATTATTTCAGGAGTTATTGCCCTTTGTTATTCTAGTGAAAATCTGGTTTGTCCGACTCATAGCTTCAAACATATAAAAGCTATTGACTTCAAACTTCATATTGAGATAGATCACATTCACCAAAAGTACAGTGCACACGGTTAGTAGCTCTGTCTTCAGTATTTTTGGAGTTATTGCCCTTTGTTATTTTTTTTTTTAAAATCTGGCTTGTCCGGATCATAACTTTCAAAGTATAAAAGCTATTGACTTCAAACTTCACATACAGATAGACCACACATTGACCACAAGTGCAGTGCACAATGTCCATAACTCTGTCTTCAGTGTCTTTGGAGTTATTGCCTTTTGTTATTTTTGTCAAAAATTGGCTTGTTTTAATAAACAAAGCTTTTTTATACGCCCACCTAATAAAGGTGGTCGTATATTGTCGTGGCCCTGTCCGTCCGTCCGTTCGTTCGTTCGTCCGTCAACATTTTGTTTGTCCGCTGTTTTCTGGGAAAACTATTTGACAGATATTAATGAAACTTCACACAAATGTTAAATGCATCAAGATCTGTAGCTGAGTTGATTCTGAGGTTCATTTTATTTTTCATTCTAGAGTTATGGCCCCTGTCTTTAAAAAATATGCAAATAGTTTGTCCGCTGTTTTCTGGGAAAACTATTTGAGAGATATTAATGAAACTTCACACAAATATTTAATGCATCAAGGATCTGAAGCTGAGTAGATTCTTAGGTTCATTTGATTTGTCGTTTTGGAGTTATGGCCCTTTTACTTAAAAAATAATGCAAATACATTAAAAAATAGTTTGTCTGCTGTGTTCTGGGAAAACTATTTGACAGATATTAATGAAACTTCACACAAATGTTTAATGCATCAAGATCTGAAGCTGAGTTGATTCTGAGGTTCATTTGATTTTTCATTTCAGAGTTATGGCCCTTGTCCTTAAAAAAATATGCAAATAGTTTGTCCGTTGTTTTCTGGGAAAACTATTTGAGAGATATTAATGAAACTTCACACAAATGTTTAATGCATCAAGATCTGAAGCTGAGTTGATTCTGAGGTTCATTTGATTTGTTGTTTCGGAGTTATGGCCCTTTTACTTAAAAAATAATGCAAATAGTTTGTCCGCTGTTTTCTGGGAAAACTATTTGACATATATTAATGAAACTTCACACAAATGTTAAATGCATCAAGATCTGAAGCTGAGTTGATTCTGAGGTTCATTTTATTTGTCGTTTCGGAGTGATGGCTCTTGTCCTTAAAAAATATGCAAATAGTTTGTCCGCCGTTTTCTGGGAAAACTATTTGAGAGATATTAATGAAACTTCACACAAATATTTAATGCATCAGGATCTGAAACTGAATTGATTCTGAGGATCATTTGAATTTTCGTTTCAGAGTTATGGCCCTTGTCCTTAAAAGATAATGCAAATAGTTTGTCGGCTGTTTTCTGGGAAACTGTTTGAGAGATATTGATGAAACTTCACAAAAATGTTTAATATATCATGATCTGATGCTGAGTCGATTTTGAGGTTTATTTGATATGTTGTTTCGGAGTTATTGCCCTTTTACTTAAAAAAAATGCAAATATATGCAAATAATTTGTCCACTGTTTTCTGGCAAAACTGTTTGACAGATATTAATGAAACTTCATAAACATGTTTAATGCATCAAGACCTGAAGCTAAGTTGATTCTGAAGATCATTTGATTTGATGTTTCGGAGTTATGGCCCTTGCACTTAAAAAAATAATGCAAATCTATGCAAATATGAGGATGGCCATAACTTTTTCATTTGAAATGATATTTACTTCAATTTTTTTACATGGTTAAACCTTAATATGAATTTTCACATATATTACGGGGATTTTGATATGTCATTTTATTCAAAAGTTATGGTCCTTGAACTTCGTGTGTTCATTGCTTTGTTAGTCGGTCAACTTTTAGTTTGTCTGTGGTTTTCTGGGAAAAATATTAAAATGATATAAATGAAACTTAATACAAATGTTTTAAGCAACAAAATTTGAAGCTGAGTTTATTTTGAAGTTCATTCAGTTTGTCTTTACAGGGTTATGGAACAGATAAGCGTTGGCACCCGCTTGTGCTCTGGTTTAATTACTTTCAAACAGATGCTTTACTTGCAACATATGTTTATTTGCTGTTTTATACTTTTTCTTGACATTTGTCTACAATAAAATTTTCATCATAAATACATTTACTCTTTTTTTCTCCCATTTCAAAATCTGTTAACAATTTCAGGTGATTGCCATTATAGATTGTAAAACTATACAACCATTCTTGATTATCTACATGAATTGTTTGCGAGGTTCCAATATTTAATTAATTTTAAACTTATTTTTGTATACATTTATATAAATATATTTATATATAATGTTTTCAGAAGATCAAGATTTCTTGACACTGTTCAACTTGTACCTTTACTAAATTATACTTCAAATTTGGAAATTGGGTTTGAAATATTTACATAAAACATGCAAAATGCCAGCTACCACCAGATAAGATTTCAGCATCTGGGAACATAAAAAATAACTCGCAAACAAACACCCAAATACAGTAGAATCTCTCTAGACCGAACAGAAAATAAACATTATTTTCGAGGATTCAAAACAGGTGGCTGCTTGATGCAGGCTGACAGCGATACGGAAACTTCTGCCGGAGCTTTTTGTATAGTTGGTCAGCATACAGCAGTCTTTAATGCCCAGTCATAATGTTTATATTCGTCCGGTTTAGAGAGGTTCTACTGAATAACACACGTTTTCTTTCCAAAAACACAGATCCCTTCAGTACTATCAGTACTTTGATTTAAGACAAGCAGTTACTGTATTTGATCATTTTTTCAACAAATATGACGAATATTTTTAAAATGAGGCGATATTAATAATTTTGGGGTATTTATGCTCACTTATACACGAATCAATTTTTGATTAATTGATCGCCGCCATTTTGAATATCACGTGACTTTACGCCATAGGGAAACGCAACCTCCAACGCAGTTATCTCCCCTAATAGACCGCAGGCGTGGTGACAAGGGAGATCACTGTGAGGAGTTTGCAAATCGAGTAGGAGAATGAAAACTTTACGCAGAATTTGTTTACCAGACACGCATTTTGGATGAGCTTGAAAATCGTAAGTACATATACATACAAACATTAACGCTTAGGTTATCATTGTCTTCTATTTATAGTTCTGCTATGACTTTCGTGAACACGATTTATTATCTTGAATCTTCCGAGTTATTACAATGCTGTGAAAGAATATCGGCAGCACCTGCGCTATTAAGTTTTTAACTTATTCATCCCTGATACTTTAAGTTAAACCCCTTCCTCCATAAATATGCCTTTTTACGCCTTTGCAAACAAAGTAGACGCACAACAGGTTTCTGTACGACTCGGCACCAAACTAACCGGGTCCCTAGACAATTCGGCCCCAAAACGATTCGACACCATGGTCAACTCGGCCCCTCCCAAAAATTTACCCTAGACGATTCGGTACCTATTTATTTTCATGAGTTTTTGTTATCAAATTTACATTTTCCCTGTCAATCAAGCAATAAAATGAACTTATAAGGTGGATACAGATCATCATTATAAATTGTTATTACGGAACACAGAATTGGATTAAATCTATACCCGTAAATTTTTCGCACCAGTTTTGAAAACTTACAGGGATGACAGTTTTATTTGTTATAATAACAAATAAAACTCGTCTCAGTACTTTTTCAACTTATAAGGGCCGGCATTCTTCTTGGGGGTTTTAGACCTTAGAAATAATATGTATTATCATCACAAGGCAAACAAAAATATGAACAGTATCTTCTGCAGGGGCAATCTGATCTGGGTCTACTCTGTTTGCAAAGGCATAAAGAATTAAACTTATCATACCTGCAAGTAATTACCACCTGACTTTTAGGCATAATTAGACATGCTTTGCCAAATTGGTGGTCAATTTAAAGAGGTTTTATACTGTACAATGGTAATTTTCGTGGATCTACTCGTAGACATTGTTATAATGGTTTTGCACTAATTTCTCATGGTAGTTGTCTGATCAGGGTCTGCTCAGTTTGCTTATAATAATATTGTGTTATATAGATCAAATTCTATGGTTCTGTCTGTACCAAAATATCCTTTGTTAATAATATGCAATTTAAAAAAATTATCCAATAATATGATACCAATGATGTCATTAACCCTTAAATGAATATTTAAACAGAGAAAGGGTTAATTTATGGACATATAGTGAAATCTGAAGAAAATTTGTACAAGGCCTTCCTATATTGTTGTTATCCTGGTAATACACACTGAGAAAGTTAGACATTCTGACCAGCAAGGTGCTTTAGTATCATTTATATGCGTTTAGGCTTGTGAAAAAAAAGGTGAATGATGTGTACAATTTTAAATATAAAATGTTTTATAGTCATTTACTCTATCAACAGGCCTCTTAACCCTTTCCCTGTTCTATGTTTATTTCAAATTTAAATACCTATACTGAATATTCATGAACAAAATAGTTATATGAAATATGGAAGGTTGAACATTGTAGCCATTTTGGAAAGTAAAGGAAAAGGTCTACAAAATTCCATTAGCAAACACAGCAGACCCTGATCAGACGGCTCCTATAGGAGCCATCTGATCTGGGTCTACTCTGTTTGCATATGCGTGAAGACACATTATATAAGGAAACGGGTTAATGCCTTTGCAAAGAGCATATATATCCATATCAGATAGTATCTATATCAATATAAGAGCTCTCAGATCAGGGTCTGCTATGTTTGCTTAAGTTATGAAATAATTAAGATGATAATACAGTTTCTAGCATGTTTAAAACAGAATTGTCTGTAGTGTCATTATAAATATTCAGTTAATATCAACTATAAATGTAATTATTACATTTGTTATTATAAATAGTAACATTTTTACGTTATAAATTAATGATCCAATATCATTTAAAAAAATAGAGTTGTGTGGTCTGAGCAGACCAATACAGACCTAGCAACGGACCAATAACAGATATTGTGCCCGCTGCCAAGGTAATCATTCTAAATCTATATCAACAGAACCCTGATATGCGATGAAGGTCTAATTTTGCTCCGATGATGCAAATGTTATCAAAGTTCTCGTACACAGTATACCGAATAGTCCCCAAACCATGGCTTTTACAAAGACAATCCTCACCCGATTCGATTCAAATTTACATGCCCAATACATGTGCACGTACCGGTGAATAAAAAGAGCACTCTGTCCGCTCTTTCCAACGCCAAGTTTTGAATAATATGAACCCGTCATAATGACGTCATCTAATGACTGTGTGACTTGATAGTGCTGATTCTTTCAATCCTTTGAGAATCTATTGCACCTAGTACATGGAGATCCAATTTGACCCATAAATGTAATAAACAGGTTATTACACAGGTGACTATAGGGCCGCAGAGTGATATAGTCCCTTACCTTGATATAGTAACTCGGGCTAAGCCCTCGGGCCAATTGCAAGGTGGCGGGCCAATATATCACGCTGCAGCTTTAGTCACCTGCGTAATAACCGCTATTTGTTTGTTGCGGCCCTAGTCACCTGCGTAATAACCCCTATTTATTTGTTATATGAATATTTATGGTGTAGGGGATTAAGAAATATTTCCAGAAATACATTTTAATCATAAACATTAATTTTATTTGCAGGGGACAGTAATTTCGACAAGATTCCAAACAACAAGGGACCTGACACGCCAGTTTTCTAACAAAGCCCACTATGCTTTAAATGCCACAGAAATGGAGAATAATATTGCTTTATTGACAAAGAGCTTTCAATGTCGAAACACAGTAATTGTCGCCACAAAGCAAGACCAAATCAATGAAACATTTTTATCAACATCCAAACAAGATTTCCCAATACTGATCTAAGTATGAAAAGCTTGTTCAGCTGGTGCTGACTTTGTGATATACGAATTGTTAAAATCTACTGAACTACTTTAGATACTAGCAGCCAGTGTTTGCTGATCTCCATATGGAACAGTAGTTGGTTAAAGATTGTCGGAACATTGAAAAGCTTTAGACTGTGTGACTTGATAGCGCAGTCAGTAGAGTGTTAGCATGGTAAGCCACAGGCCCTGGATTCAAGTCCCAGTCGAGTCACAACTTTTTCACATGTACCAGTTTATTGCAAAACAATTTAGTCAAAGACAGTATGATGGTAATTCTAAACGGATAATTAAATAGAATATGTTGGCATGCTGAGAGAGATGGGCAGGACTCTGAAGCATGATGTTTGTCAACAACTTGGACATATTAAAAAGCAGAAAGGACTATCAGAAGCTATCCCAACGTTTTGTAAAATGAGCAACCAACATGTCTCAGAATGAACCTAATGAACTACTTGGGATACAAGCAATCAGTATTTGTTTGTCGACCCTGTAGATGATGCTCAGTTTGTAAAACCATGCAGAGTTGTCATGCCATGGTCACAGTGATCAAAACTTGATCATAGCAGTTTAGCCTTTACTCCATGAATATTCATGGTAATAAATTATCATATGACATGAATATAAATGGGTTGAGTTTTAAAATTTTGCAACAGCATTTTTAAAACAGGGGTTTTTGGCCACAGCAGAAACTGTAGAGCTAAATGTATGTTATGTCAGAAGCAAATAGAACATGCCCTGATCAGATGACTCATATAGGCAGAGGTACAGATAAGGGTGTGTTCCCAAATACTAAAATCGTCATTTCACCACCAAACCCTACACTGTGACCACTCTTTACAATCGTCTCGTCTAGAAAATTACTGAAGAGTGGTCACAGTATATAAGGTTTAATTGGTGGATAAATAAAGGAGCTATTCTTGAAAATGTAAAGGCATCTTATTTGGAGCTCTGTATAAGAACTGTCTGATGTGGGTCTACCCTATTTGCAAAGGTGTAGAAAGGCGCATTTATGGAGTAAGGGGTTAAAGAGGAAGTCCCTACAATGATCGCATATTTTCAATAATATCATAAAACTTGGTATTTGTTATGCTTTAACATTATTATGAAGGTTCCCAATTTGAACTTATATCGAAAAATGCCCCTGTGATACAAATAAACCGATTTCATCAATACTGATAATTTTTGTTCTACAACACAATATTATCGGCCTTTTCCGTCAAATTCTTCCGCGTTTTGCCGATGATCACCCGATCCCTCCATTGTTTACGTAATAGCTTTCTCGGAAGTGGTCGGAGAATCGCGAATAGGGCGAACAGTTACGAAACTAAAACTCAACCCGAATAAAACTGAGACTTCGGGTATTAAATTTGGGATTGGCGATATCAAACACATGAATGTTTTGTCATTATAACCGGTAATTGGATGGGGCTTTTTGCGATATACTACTTTTCAGCATATAAACAAATGAGTTTTGTATATTTTAAGTGTTTATGAAACGCGTCAAATGTAGGGACATCCCCTTTAACACAGTATGAGTGGTATATAAGGAACTAGACTGACAACACCCAGATGGTGATATATATATATATATAAGAGCTGAATATCTTTGCAAAAAGAGTATACCCATAGCAGACAGATGTGGGAGACTAGGAGCCGTTTGATTGGGTCTGCTCTTTTTGCTAATAGAATAATGTATAGATTAAAGTTTCTGCCATTACCAAAATTCCTGTTAAACGTTATATCAAGAATAATATTACAATCAATGTTCATATTGTCATTATTTCATGTAGCAATGGGTTTAGAGACATAATTTATCTGACAATGTTCAATACTTTATGTCAATAAAGACTTTATTCCATGAATATTAATATTAATTTATATGTAAGAAAGTATGACATCATCATGATTATGAATATTAATTAGGTTAATTTTTGTAAAAGCACATGGACACTGGAATATTTTGCCATGGCAGAAACTATAACCGTATAGATCTACATGTATATTATATCTAAACCCTTTCCCTGTTCATTATTCATTTAAGAAATATTGATGTATCATGAATATTTATATAAGCTGAATGTTAATATAAACCTTCTAAGGAATTTTTTACTCTGAAAAGAACTATAGAATCATATCTATATCATGTCTGACAGTCAGGTCAAGTAAAGAAGAGCAGACCCTGATCAGACAACAACTATAGGAGCCGTCTGATCAGGATCTACTCTGTTCGCAAAAGTGAAAAGGCATTTGGTAAACCCTTTCCTCCATAAGGCTAAGGCTTTGCAAACTGTTAACAGAGTAGGTCCAGATCAGGATCTACTCTGTTCGCTCATGAAATAATATATTTAATTGCGATTCAGGACAATTGCCGATTCTCCTAGGACAGATTGCCATCGCATACAAGTATGTTAAAGTCACTTTTTTAAACCATTGTGATAAATAGAGCATTTGCTCCAAAGGAGCAAATGCTCTATTTATCTTAATGGTTTAAAATCTACAAAATAATGAACATTGTATTTTATATCCCCACAAACAAAGTTTTGGGGGGTTTACTGGAGTAACCATGTCCATCCGTCTGTTCATCTATCCGCCCGTCTGTCAGTCCGTCCATTCGTCCAGATCATAACTTCCAAAGTATAAAAGCTATTGACTTCAAACTTCATATACAGATAGATCACATGGACTGCAAATGCATTGCACAATGTTCGTAACTCTGTCTTCAGTACTTCTGGAGTTATTGCCCTTGTTTATTTTTCTCAAAATTTAGCTTGTCCGGATCATAACTTTCAAAGTGTAAAAGCTATTGACTTCAAACGTCATGTACAGATAGAACACATTGACCACAAATGCTTTGCACAAGGTCCATAACTCTGTCTTCATTATTTCAGGAGTTATTGCCCTTTGTTATTCTAGTGAAAATCTGGTTTGTCCGACTCATAGCTTCAAACATATAAAAGCTATTGACTTCAAACTTCATATTGAGATAGATCACATTCACCAAAAGTACAGTGCACACGGTTAGTAGCTCTGTCTTCAGTATTTTTGGAGTTATTGCCCTTTGTTATTTTTTTTTTTAAAATCTGGCTTGTCCGGATCATAACTTTCAAAGTATAAAAGCTATTGACTTCAAACTTCACATACAGATAGACCACACATTGACCACAAGTGCAGTGCACAATGTCCATAACTCTGTCTTCAGTGTCTTTGGAGTTATTGCCTTTTGTTATTTTTGTCAAAAATTGGCTTGTTTTAATAAACAAAGCTTTTTTATACGCCCACCTAATAAAGGTGGTCGTATATTGTCGTGGCCCTGTCCGTCCGTCCGTTCGTTCGTTCGTCCGTCAACATTTTGTTTGTCCGCTGTTTTCTGGGAAAACTATTTGACAGATATTAATGAAACTTCACACAAATGTTAAATGCATCAAGATCTGTAGCTGAGTTGATTCTGAGGTTCATTTTATTTTTCATTCTAGAGTTATGGCCCCTGTCTTTAAAAAATATGCAAATAGTTTGTCCGCTGTTTTCTGGGAAAACTATTTGAGAGATATTAATGAAACTTCACACAAATATTTAATGCATCAAGGATCTGAAGCTGAGTAGATTCTTAGGTTCATTTGATTTGTCGTTTTGGAGTTATGGCCCTTTTACTTAAAATATAATGCAAATACATTAAAAAATAGTTTGTCTGCTGTGTTCTGGGAAAACTATTTGACAGATATTAATGAAACTTCACACAAATGTTTAATGCATCAAGATCTGAAGCTGAGTTGATTCTGAGGTTCATTTGATTTTTCATTTCAGAGTTATGGCCCTTGTCCTTAAAAAAATATGCAAATAGTTTGTCCGTTGTTTTCTGGGAAAACTATTTGAGAGATATTAATGAAACTTCACACAAATGTTTAATGCATCAAGATCTGAAGCTGAGTTGATTCTGAGGTTCATTTGATTTGTTGTTTCGGAGTTATGGCCCTTTTACTTAAAAAATAATGCAAATAGTTTGTCCGCTGTTTTCTGGGAAAACTATTTGACATATATTAATGAAACTTCACACAAATGTTAAATGCATCAAGATCTGAAGCTGAGTTGATTCTGAGGTTCATTTTATTTGTCGTTTCGGAGTGATGGCCCTTGTCCTTAAAAAATATGCAAATAGTTTGTCCGCCGTTTTCTGGGAAAACTATTTGAGAGATATTAATGAAACTTCACACAAATATTTAATGCATCAGGATCTGAAACTGAATTGATTCTGAGGATCATTTGAATTTTCGTTTCAGAGTTATGGCCCTTGTCCTTAAAAGATAATGCAAATAGTTTGTCGGCTGTTTTCTGGGAAACTGTTTGAGAGATATTGATGAAACTTCACAAAAATGTTTAATATATCATGATCTGATGCTGAGTCGATTTTGAGGTTTATTTGATATGTTGTTTCGGAGTTATTGCCCTTTTACTTAAAAAAAATGCAAATATATGCAAATAATTTGTCCACTGTTTTCTGGCAAAACTGTTTGACAGATATTAATGAAACTTCATAAACATGTTTAATGCATCAAGACCTGAAGCTAAGTTGATTCTGAAGATCATTTGATTTGATGTTTCGGAGTTATGGCCCTTGCACTTAAAAAAATAATGCAAATCTATGCAAATATGAGGATGGCCATAACTTTTTCATTTGAAATGATATTTACTTCAATTTTTTTACATGGTTAAACCTTAATATGAATTTTCACATATATTACGGGGATTTTGATATGTCATTTTATTCAAAAGTTATGGTCCTTGAACTTCGTGTGTTCATTGCTTTGTTAGTCGGTCAACTTTTAGTTTGTCTGTGGTTTTCTGGGAAAAATATTAAAATGATATAAATGAAACTTAATACAAATGTTTTAAGCAACAAAATTTGAAGCTGAGTTTATTTTGAAGTTCATTCAGTTTGTCTTTACAGGGTTATGGAACAGATAAGCGTTGGCACCCGCTTGTGCTCTGGTTTAATTATTTTCAAACAGATGCTTTACTTGCAACATATGTTTATTTGCTGTTTTATACTTTTTCTTGACATTGTCTACAATAAAATTTTCATCATAAATACATTTACTCTTTTTTTCTCCCATTTCAAAATCTGTTAACAATTTCAGGTGATTGCCATTATAGATTGTAAAACTATACAACCATTCTTGATTATCTACATGAATTGTTTGCGAGGTTCCAATATTTAATTAATTTTAAACTTATTTTTGTATACATTTATATAAATATATTTATATATAATGTTTTCAGAAGATCAAGATTTCTTGACACTGTTCAACTTGTACCTTTACTAAATTATACTTCAAATTTGGAAATTGGGTTTGAAATATTTACATAAAACATGCAAAATGCCAGCTACCACCAGATAAGATTTCAGCATCTGGGAACATAAAAAATAACTCGCAAACAAACACCCAAATACAGTAGAATCTCTCTAGACCGAACAGAAAATAAACATTATTTTCGAGGATTCAAAACAGGTGGCTGCTTGATGCAGGCTGACAGCGATACGGAAACTTCTGCCGGAGCTTTTTGTATAGTTGGTCAGCATACAGCAGTCTTTAATGCCCAGTCATAATGTTTATATTCGTCCGGTTTAGAGAGGTTCTACTGAATAACACGTTTTCTTTCCAAAAACACAGATCCCTTCAGTACTATCAGTACTTTGATTTTTTAATGGACGTGTATATGGAAAGACCAGTAAGGGTATTCGCCATCATTTTGACATTTTTGACATAATAAGTGATATAGTAAAAGAGTCCAAGGATAGTGAAAAACGTGGAAAGTAAGACAGTATGAACTCTGATAGTGAATAAGAGTGGCAGTAAGGCAGTGTAAAAAACTATGGAAGGTAAATACCTTGTAATTATAGGCTTTGACTGTACAGACAGACAGTGTACATGTACGATACAGACGTTAATTCGTTAAGTGACCGTGAAATTCGGTTAAACGTTTTTAGACCTTTCCTTTATACGGAAAGAAAGTTGCGCTTTTACAAACAGAGTAGACCCATATCAGACGGTTCCTGTAGTAACAGTCTGATTGGGGTCTGCTCTGTTTTTCCTTGGTTTTCCATGGTAGGGCCTATAGATCTTATTCTATAGTGTTTGTCAACAAAGATTACCATGTGTTAGAAACCCAGCTACTGGCTTTTCATAATGTTAATTATGTCATTATGCATAGGTAAATGGTTGAGAAAATGTGTACAGTGTACAGTGCCCTGTACAAGTTTTCAACTTAACCTCTTTTTGCTGATTTTTAACGCTTTCCCTCATATAAACGTGTTTTCACGCATTATCAAACAGAGTAGACCCAGAGCAGATGGCTCCTGGAGGAGCCATCCGATCAGGGTCTGCTCTGTTTGCTGATGGATTTTTGAAAGATCTGTTCCTTTACTTTCTGAAATGGCTGCAATATTCCATCTTCCATTTTTCATTGTAACTATTTTTGTCCAGGAATAGTCAGTAGGTATTGAATTTTGGAGTTAACACAGAACAGGGAAAGGGTTAAGAATGAAAAAGCCCGTCAGTATGCTCAGTAGATCTGTGATTTTTTTTTTTAAATTGCTAGACTCGATTGACAATCAGTGCAGATCTGGATCAAAGGGCCACTCCAGGGGCCCAAAAGTCTGGGTCTTCACTGTTTGTTTCACATGCAATTGAGTGCATATCCAATGTACCAAAGGATAAAACTTTCAAGACTGAACTGTATATGAGATTGAACTCTTTTTTCCTGTGCACATGTACATGTATATGTGTGTATATTATGTGTTTCATGTGTGTGTATGTACATGTGGGTGCGTGGGTATGTATATATTGTCATCTTAAGCCGTCGGACACATGGATGTTTTAGCCATGGCAGAGACGGTATGGTCGTATATGTGTTGTTCCGGAAGCAAACAGAGCAGACCTTGATCATAACCCTCCTATAGGAGCCATTTGATCTGGTTCTGCTCTGCTTGCAAAGATGTAGAAAGGCTTGTCTATAGAGTAAAGGGTTAGAAATGTGTCAGACATTATACTAATATACTGTATAGAGACAATTACAAGCAGAATAGATCCACATATTAAAGCTTGTTGGAGATTTGTGCCCCATATAGATCTGTTTATACAGAACGACACTATTGGAATGTTTGCTAGGAAAATATGTGTTTTGACGCTTTTAGTAGGATAAAAAAATCAGTGCGGATCCGGATCGGAGGGACCCAATAAGGTCCCTAAGGATCTGGATCTGCAATGTTTTTTGTCGCAAATTCCAGTTGGTGTATACATACTGAATAGGGTTAGTCCTTTCAATGAAAACTTACTTTACACAATGTATAACAAATTGCTAACTGCTCTATTTATGGTTGGCTGTTTGCATGCTAAATCACCTTTTGACATCTGTTACACTGGTCCTCTGCTGTATCAGTTGCCACATGCAGAAGGTTTTGTGTGTCTTTATTTTTGTTTACAAAAGTCGGTCCTAAATGACAACCAGTCTGACCTTCGGGTCAGGTCCCATTTTATTGGTGGGTCTGATCTGGATCCAGACTGATTGCATAGATCAATAATAAGAAACCCACAACTAGCGTGCAGGGAGTTAAACACATGGGTAGAGGCGTCAGACAGTGTAAAACATATAGACCCATATACAGCGGGACCCGGTTAATGCTACCACCTAAAAGAAGTATAATTATGGGTGCTAGATGCAGGTGGTAGCTTAATGCAGGACAGAAGTAATGCGGAAGGCTCCTAGAGGAGCTTTCTGTATTGCGTTTGTCCTGCATTAAGCATCCACCTGCTTATAGAGACAGCTATGTTT
This sequence comes from Azorinus chamasolen, assembly GCA_963576725.1. NCBI lineage: Eukaryota > Metazoa > Mollusca > Bivalvia > Cardiida > Solecurtidae > Azorinus > Azorinus chamasolen. The sequence continues at coordinate 30,301,337 of OY755243.1, read as the reverse complement.
ATTTATTGAAAGGTTGCATTAGAGGGGTTCTACTGTATATGATATTGATGCCTCTTTGTGATATAGATCTGATCTACCAAATGACATTGATAAAATATATGCCGATAATTAGGCATTTGCCCTTTCAATGCGGAATACTAAACTGCAGATCCTGATTAGGTAAAGTGCTGACACAGCGGATTGTTACTTTAATATAGTGTATTGCTCTCCCAATTTGACCTAAGACTCATGCATATTCCGTTTATTATCGTCGGTAATCTCCGGATAAATTTACGGAGGTATAGGAATGCGCTATAAGAATGCAGTCCTCGTGGAACATGCTTATTACCGGCTTTTTAATTTTGCTTTTTTTTGTCACAACGTATTACGGACAATCCCGGAATTTAATCGAGTCTCATGTCAAATTGGGAAAGCAATAAATAGGGGGACTTGTTTTTATCTTACAGTGTGGATATTTGTGCTGTTTTCAAATGTAAATGTTGACACTTTAAATATACACGTGTGTCAGTGTGCAAAAAAGTTTGCACCCAGATCAGTTTGATAGTTTAAATCGCTCATTTATTGACAGGCCTATATAATTATGAGTTATAGGTAGCAGTTTGAAAGGGTCTAGTGGATCCAATCCATGGTTCTTTAATATTTTTGTGGTATTGATCCAATTGTTGTATCTGTTTATGCTTTAATAGACATTTGAAGTGCTGATATATGGTATTGAACTTGTGTTGATATTTGAGGGTGACTTGTTTTATCTTACAGTGTGGGTATTTGTGCTGTTTTCAAATGTAAATGTTGACACTTTGAATATACACGTGTGTCAGTGTGCAATAACAGTTTGGACCCAGATCAGTTTGATAGTTTAAATCGCTCATTTATTGACAGGCCGATATAATTATGAGTTATAGGTAGCAGTTTGGGAGGGTCTAGTGAATCCAATCAATGGTTCTTTAATATTTTTGTGGTATTTATCCAATTGTTGTATCTAATTATTCTTTAATAGGCATTTGAAGTGCTGATATATGATATTGAACTTTTGGTGTAAATTGCAGCTGTTTGAAGTTATACTTGTATCTAAGGTTATCTAAACCTTTATCCCATGAATGCTAATTTCTATGCTTTGGCAAACCGGGTAGACCTGGACCCGGCCGGTGGTTTTTTCTATAGATGTGTGTTCAAACATCTGCAGACATAGTAGACCCAGATAGGAGCCGTCTGATCGGGGTCTGCTCTGTTTGCAAATGGAGTTTGATATTATGTTTCTTTGCTGTCTGAGATGGCTGCGATGTGCAAATTTCATTAAATTGTTAAATGAGTATTCATGGACTAAAGGGTTAAGAGAATGGGCAAGAAAAAATGATGAAGACTGATACCTATGTAGCACATAGTACTTTTCGGCAGCATTAGAAACAAAATAGCCATTGATTGTGAAACAGTTTTTTATCTCAAATTTCTTTGGATTAAAAAATTGCTTGTTAATGATTTGAGGATACTTGGTATAAAAAAGGTGTAGTTTGTAAAAGAATCTTGAATGACAGACAGTGCGGACCTTGGTCGGAGGGCTCCTCTAGGATCCTTCTGATCTGGGATTGCCTTATATACAGGTATCAGTTTGCAATTGTCCATTTCTAAAGTAGCTGGGTGTAGGTTACCCGGTATCAGTTGGATAAAAAAAACTGTCTGGAAACGCTTAAATTAATGATGGTGTATTGTATAAATACTTGAAACACTTCGGATGAGGTATTGCTGTAGTGTTGATTTGTAATGCAACAGTAAAAAGTTACATGTATATATTAAATATTTTATATCTGATATACTGTGTGTGCATGAGAGGATTGATGTGTATTGCGTGCTAAATATATATACTGTAAACTGATATATGCCAGATACTCTAACCCTTTCCCTGATACCAAGCCTTTTCAGGTTTTTAGAAACAGAGTGGAACTAGAATAGATAGTCATCTGTTCTAGATCCACTCTATATTGCTTATAATAAATTTGATTCTAATTTCTACCGATATTGAAATGTGTGCACGTGTCAGCTAAAAAATACCGGTTTGTATGATGTCATTATTTCTTACATAACTGTTCAACAGGGAAAGGTTGACTGAACAGTATCTATGGGTTTGGGTTAACTGGTTTAAATATTGAGGTCTAGTTTCTGTAAGTATAGTGTATTGCCTTTGATGAGGCTTTTTGTGAAATGAATTTGGAGACGGTATCTCAGTGAGACCTAGGAAAGCGAATTGTTGGTGTTTTTCGGCATATTGGCATTTCAACGTAACTGGACGTTTTTACGGGTGTATGGGTAAATGTTTAATGTGTATGAAAAACTTAGTGACTTTGGCAGAATATCACTATTTCAAGTGGTAAATGTTGTTGTTTAGTTATCTTTTTTTGTATGCCTTGATAGGGGTTCTCTCAAAACTGTTAAATTATATGTTTAAGTATAAAATGATGATGCTATATGGAGACTAAAATTCTTTCAGTAAATTGCCAGGGCCTGGGCTCATTAGAAAAACGAAGAGATGTTTTTGACTACCTTAGAGCAAAGAAATGTCATATGTATTGCTTACAAGACGTACACTCTACAACCAATACTGAAAATCTTATCAGAATGCAATGGGGTTGTGAAGGAATTTTTAGCTCTGGTAACTCTAAACCCAGAGGTGTAGCAATACTTTTTCAAAAGGGAACTGATTTTAAGATAAATGACTATATAATAGATGCACAGGGAAACTATATTATTGCTGACATATCTATAGATAATAACATATTTACACTAGTGAATCTCTATGGACCAAATAATGATATTCCAATATTTTATGAGTTGTTAATGAATCAAATCGAGAAATACAATAATGAAGGGCTCATAATGTGCGGTGATTTTAACATGGTCCTAGAGCCTAAACTAGATTATTATAATTACAAACATATCAATAATAAGAATGCTCGATTAAAAGTTTTAGAAATCAAAGAAATGTTTAATTTGATAGACCCATTTAGAGAGAAGTACCCTCAACTCAAGAGATTTACATGGAGAAAAAAGCACCCTTTAAAACAAGCACGCCTAGACTTTTTTTAATTTCTGAAAATTTACTAAGTTCTGTTGATAAATGCAATATTGAAAGTAGTTATAGGTCAGATCATTCCATGATCACTTTAAATCTCATTTTTAACCCATTTCAGAAAGGAAATCCATTATGGAAGCACAACAATTCACTTCTTAAAGATATAAAATATGTAAAGGCCATAAATGATAAAATTGAGTATATAAAACAACAATATGCAGTTCCTGTTTATAACATGGAAAACCTAAAAAACATACCAAATGACCAAATCCAGTTTACAATAAATGATCAATTGTTTCTAGAAACATTACTAATGGAATTAAGGGGGGAAATTATATCATACTCTAGCTACAAAATAAAACCGAGGAACGCTTTGGAAAAGGAAACTGTTAAAAAAATTGAAAACATTGAAAATAACTTTACATCAGACAAAACAGGAGAATTAGATGAACTTAAAAAACTACTAAGAGTTAAAATAATTGAAGATGATGAAAAACCGACTTCATATTTCTGCAAACTTGAATCCCATAACTGTGCCAGTAAAATAATTCCTAGAGTTTAAAAAGAAGATGGAACTGTGATATCAAATCAGCATGAACTATTAGAGGAAGCAAAGTCCTATTATGAAAAACTTTACAGTAAAGATTTCTCTGAGGATACATATTTAGACCTAGATACAGAACTTAAAAACTGCACTTTCCATAAACTTAGTAACAAGGAATCTTTTTCCCTAGATGGATTTCTCTCATATGAAGAAATCACAAAGTCGCTAAGAGGTATGTCAAATAACCGTAGTCCTGGGTTAGATGGATTCACCCCTGAAAGTATTTTGGAAAAATATAGGACAATTTGTTTTAAGATCTATAAACTATGGGTATAAGATGGGCGAATTATCTGTTACACAAAAAGAGGGAATTATTACTTGCATACCAAAAGAAAATAAACCAAGACAATTCTTAAAAAATTATAGACCTATATCATTGTTGAACTGTTTATACAAGATAGCGTCAGGCGCAATTGCCAACAGACTTAAACAAGTTTTAGGTAAATTAATTCATGAAGATCTAACAGGATTTATGGCAGGGAGATTCTTGGGTCAAAATACAAGGCAGATTTATGATATTATGCAATATACAGAAGAACATAATATACCTGGATTAATTTTACTAGTTGACTTTGAAAAGGCTTTCGATTCTATATCCTGGAATTTCATACAGAATGTATTAAGATTTTTTAACTTTGGTGACTCTTTCATTAAATGGTTTACTCTATTGTATAAGAATGCTAGGCTATCAGTTAACCAGGGTGGTCATTTATCAAATTTCTTCACAATAAGTCGAGGCTGCAGGCAAGGGGATCCAATATCAGCATATATATTTTTATTATGTGCAGAAATATTAGCTATAAGATTAAGAAATAACACAAGTATTAAAGGTATTACAATCAATGGAACAGAATACAAGTTATCCCAATATGCAGATGATCTATCTGCTATATTAGATGGATCTAGTTTATCTCTAAATGAAACATTAAATGAATTGCACAGATTTTCAAAATATTCTGGTTTAAAAGTCAACTTTGAAAAAACACATGTAATATGGATAGGATGCAAAAAGTACAGTACTGACTCAATTAAAACAAAGTGGAAACTTTCATGGGGAGTAAATAGATTTAAATTGTTAGGGATTATTTTTGATGTGGATCTTTCAAACATGGTTATGCTCAACTATACTGAAAAAATACAAAAACTAAAAGCGCTGATATTAAATTGGAATCGTAGGTATTTGACACCTATGGGGAAAACCACGGTAATTAAAACACTACTTCTTCCCCTACTTAATCACTTCATTATGACACTACCAAATCCTCCTGAAGAAGTCTTAAAGGAAATAAATTTAATGTTCTTTGGCTTTATTTGGCAAGGGAGTGCAAAAGTAAAAAAAAAAGCAGTGTTAGTTAAACAATATTTTGAAGGGGGTCTTAAAATGATAAACTTAATTTGTTTTATTGAAGGTTTAAAATCAACTTGGTTGAGAAGATTAATAACAAGTTATGGTAAATGGAACAAAATTTTAGAATGTAGTATTGACTATAGTAAAATCTTTTCTCTAGGATCTGAGTATCTAAAGAAATGTGAGAAAGAAATATCGAATCCGTGTTGGCAAGATGTCATAAGAGCATTCCATAAAATACAAACATCATACACTCCTGTAAACGTAGCGGAATTAATGGCATCACCATTATTCTATAACAAAGATATTCATATAGGTGGAATGTGTGTGTTTTACAAACCACTTTTTAAAAAAGGGATTTCACAAATAAATGATCTTATCACCGCTGAAGGAAACTTCTACAATTATCAATCGTTTTGTGAAATATATGATATTCATATTGACTTTGTAAAATTTTATGGTCTTATAAATGTTATAAAAATATTTTTAAATAAGTTTAGCTTTACAGTAACACTACAGAAAATGCAGAATCCATTATTCCCATTAAATGTATCAATACTACTGAAACAATTAAAAGGTTCAGCTCATTTATATAACATACTGAATAAAAATAATGAAAAACCTACTGCAGTGACAAGATGGAACCAATTGTTTCAGATAGAAGATAATGATTGGAAAGAAATTTACAATGCCATATTTAAATACAACTTCAGTACAGAAATACGGTGGTTTCAGTATCGAATAAACCATAGAATTCTTCCAACACAGAAATACCTTTTTAATATCAAAATCTCAGACAATCCTAATTGCAGAGTTTGTGGTGAAGTAGAAACAATTCAACATATGCTTTGGTCATGTCCAGAAACAGAATTATTTTTAACAAAAGTCCAGCATTGGTTGAAATTAGCAGAGTATATCAATTGTATAAATGAGAAGAAATACCTATTCAATTTAAGCAATTCCTATTCAATGGCTGACATGACTATTCTACTAGAAACAAAGTACTATATATATTTGACCAAAAAAAAGGGAAGGAAAATTCTCAATACTATCATTAAAAAACAAAATAATAGCAAAATATACAGCTCTGAAATATATAGCAACAAGGGATAATTATCTTGAACAGTTTGATCAAACATGGTCAAAATATTATTATCTTTTAATGGAATAAAATCCCCCACATAATTACAATAGCTAAAAAGTAAAACGGCTTTGGCAATTTTCATAATTTCCTGTTTAGATATAGACATTTTTATATGAAAAAGAAAACATGAAATCGAAAAATTATTGAAATGAGAGAACCCCATCAAGCATTTTTAGGATTTAGGAATTCTCTTTTTCCTTTTTTTATTATCAAATGCGTAAAACTCCCCTTCAAAAATGTGGTTGTATAAATATCAATTATACTGTTTTCTCAAATGGCATTGTTAGAATAGTCTTATTTCTGTTTTGTTAATTTATGTAACTATTATACTTACCGTTTATGTCACAATGCTACTAACCTAACCAAATATTTTGTACGGTATGATGAGGGATGGTACTCCCCGACCCTCACATACCTATGACGGGGAGAATAAAAGCATTTAAAAAAAAAATGAGACAAAACACTTTCTTATCTCTTAATTCATATACATTTCATCATTTATTGATTTACGTGTCAGGCTTATAGTACCTTATAGTGTCTTATAGTATCTTATAGTAATGTATATAATTTATTTCTAATTCATATCATTTATTTTTATGACGCCGGTTACTGATCAGGGGCTGTAGTGTTTACAGCACTAACTGTAATTTACATGTATGACTATAATTTATTTTTAATTATATCATTTATTGATATACTTGTTACATGTATGATGCTGCAAATAGCGAAGACCCTGACCAGTTGTGGTAACTGATCGGGTCGGTATTGTTTGCAGCACATACTAACAAATTGGCCCTGCACAGACTCACACTCGCAGTCTCCTCAGGAAAATGTAAGAAAATACAATGCAATCACACAAAAAGACAAAGTATAGGCATGGATAAACTATTCTATGAACTTCAGGGTCTTTTCCGTTTGCAAAAGCATAGAAAGGCTTATTTATGCTCAGACCAATTGTACCCGATATGAAACCCTGAAATCGTCTTCACTATATACTATAAAGTGAAACAATAGTATGTGTCTAACAACCCATATTCCAATGAGAGGTTTTACTTCAAATTTTCACCCATGATAAGCTGTCAACCTTGATGTGAAGATTTTCTTAAAGAATGTAATTATTGCTCTGACCATTTTACCAGAGTTATGGGACTCTGAAATTTTCTTCACTATATAACACATAGTCAAAAGTGCTTGATATAGAGACACTATTGCTAGGGGAGGGGTGCATCAGTGTCTTGGAAACAATTTTCTAGTTAATTTTATTTTCCCTGTTGTATCCTGCCATGCTAAGTTGAAATATATTTGTTACTTTATAATTTGTCATATTGTTAATATCACCCCACAGTATATTTGGCAATTATTTGTAAGGTATTTAGAATCATAAGGAATATGTCTAAAATTGGTGGAAGTGTATATATGGATAAGTGAATGATGCATGCTAATTACTGTTATGATCCACCAGATAGTAGCATAAGTATGACCCTTACTTTCAAATAATGGAGTGATGGCTCTTTACTACATTAAACTATCAATTTTGGCTCTATCGGCACAAAGTGGCAAGTTGAGCTATTGGAATCGCCCTGTGTGTGACATGTTCATAAAACAATTCTTTAAATGTCTTCCAAACTACTGACATGATTTTCAGAAAAATCCACAGCAAACAATCAATATAATATACATGTGTGTATATTATGTCCGAAACCTTCAGTACTGTCAGTACTTTGATTCTACCTACACTCGAGCTTTTCATGTCTGGCAGCAAGTCAACTTCGAAAAATTCTGCTGTAAAAGTCTATTGTGACCAAGTAGTCTTTAGGCTTACTGTTTAAAGTAAAAATATTTGCTCCCATTTTCTCATAGGGTCAGCCAGGTGTGTCATGTGGACCTAATATTTTGGGGGATTTGAGTATATCTCAAACAAGTCTCACACTGTAACACGTGGTCAGTAATGTCTTTGGTCATGCCTGGCCAAACTATTGCATCTCTTGCGCGGGAAAGTGTTTTCTCTACAGCTATGTGGCCTACATGAACTGCTGATATAATCACTACTCTCTGAGAGCTTGGTATAACCAGTTTCTGGCCTCTGAAAATCAGATCAGCTTCAACCGATAGCTTATTCATATGGTCCCAGTACAGACTTGCTGCATTTACTCCGGATGCCAGGCCAACCTTGGAATATGGTCCGTTTCAACATTTGCATTTGTCTATTTGTTTGGATAGCACGCTTGATTTTCTCCAAACGTGTCTGTCAAACACAGTTTACAGAACTGTGTGTACATGCAAATCTAATCCTTTAATTAAGTCTGGGTATATTGCCTAGACAAATAATAACTTATCTGTACATATTTGCCACTTACATGAGTGACCTCAAGATCATAAATCTGCAGTTGTAAGAGCATTCTCTGCAGTCTGTTAGGGGCGGCTGGTAGAGGTTTCTTTATTATTGCCTCTAAATGGTTTGTGACCAGTACGGACCCCGACCTTGTTTCCGTTTGTATACTGACGAAAGCGTTTGCAGGGGCCATTTTTGGTCCGGGTCATAATTTGAACAATCTTTGAAGAGGACCATTAGATCATGCTACATACCAAACATCAAAGGTCTAGGCTAGGCCTTACAGTTTCACAGAATATTTTTTTTAAAGATTTCTTATGAAAAAAACTGATAAGCCCGGGCAGGGCCATTTTTTGTCTGGGGTCATACTTTGAACAATCATTGTAGAGGACCATTAGATCATGCTACATACCAAATATCAAAGCTCTAGGCCTTACAGTTTCAGATATTTCCTACGAAAAACTGATAAGCCCCGGGCCGGGGCCATGTTTGGTCCGGGGTCATAATGTGAACAATAAGCCACTGATGCTTCTGACAAAATTTGGTTAAAATCGGGTCAGCGGTTTCAGAGATGTCATTTGAAAATGTGGCCGCACGCCGGACGGATCGCGGTCACAGTAGCCTAGATATTACGAGGGGTGTTCCAAAAATAATGTCATCTGTGCTTTATTTCGCGGAAATCGTGCAATTCATGCACAAAACCACCTCGTGTCAATTGAGTGATCACTGGCTCGTGACACAGGTAAATATCTCGTCCACACGTTCACTGGCCTCGGTACAGTGTACATCGTTTCATAGCCTATTCGTTAGACTATACACAAAATGACAGGCAAATGAGCTGAAAATATTCTTGAAATTAGGGCCTATATAAAAGGTAGGTCATTACTCGGCATAAAGGCTGTAGATATTCACCGCGAGGTGTGTGACATTTATGGGGAGGGCCAAATGTCCCACAGGACTGTTTGTAGGTGGGTAGCTAAATTTAGTGCTGGGCAGCAGCAACTGAAAGATGCTGCTCGCCCAGGTCGTCCTGCAACAACTACTACCAAAGGTAACATAGAAAAAATCCGAAATATCCTCAAAACTGATGCTCGATTCACCGTAAGACAATTGGCTCGAATGACAAACTTGTCGTTAGCAAGAGTTCATGCAATTTTGAAGAAACACCTAAAAGTTAGAAAGATAAATGCAAGATGGATACCCCATTTGTTAACGGATGAGCAAAAGAAGACGCGTGTAACAATGGCAAAAAAACTTCTCAAAATGTACCCAAAATATAGAAAAAAGGCTTTTGATAATATAGTCACTGGTGATGAGACCTGGGTGTATTATTTTGAACCATAGCGGAAGGTTTCCAACCGAATATGGGCCACTAAAAATGCCAGACGCCCAAGTATTGCCAAACGAATACGAACGGTAAAGAAGGTTTTGTATGCTATTGTTTTCACTAATAAGGGTCCAGCTATTCAAATCCCGGTGCCAAAAGGCAGAACGGTCACAGGCAAGTTCTATAAAAAACGTTGTTCTGAGAAAATTGAAGAACTACTACAAAAGTAGCCGCCCCAAAACAGGACTTAAGTATGTCCGACTTTTGCATGATAATGCACCCGCTCACAAGGCACGTATTGTGACTGACTTTTTGGAGTCAGAGAAGGTTACCGTCCTTCCGCACCCTCTGTATTCGCCAGAGTTGGCCCCCTGCGACTATTTTCTCTTTCCAAAACTTAAATATCATTTATCTGGAAGGAGATACAATTCGAGAAATGCCCTTGGATCTGCTGTTTATCAGTGTCTGATGGGTGTCCCCATTGAAGAGTATGAAAAATGCTTCCAAAAATGGATTGACCGGCTAAAAAGGTGTATTCTGGCTGGCGGAGAGTATTTTGAAGGGCAGAGCAAATTAAAATGAACAAAAGCACTTCCGCTATATGAGCACCGATGCAAGTGACATTATTTTTGGAACACCCCTCGTATAGCCATAAACATTTTTATAAGGTTTGGTGGAGATTGGACGAGACATTTTTGACTTAGAGAGCGGACAAGGCTTAAAAGCCAATTTTGTATTATTCAATGGCCACAACTCTGAAGTTCCTAGATCAATATTGCTGGATATTGAACTTGGCCCAGATATTATAGCCATTAACATTCTTATAAGGTTTGGTGAAGATTGGATGAGACGTTTTTGACTTAGAGAGCGGACAAGGCTAAAAAGGTCAAATTTGGATAAAATTTAAATCAAGGGCCACAACTCAAGTTCCTGAAACAATCTTGCTGGATATTAAATTTGGCCAAGATATTATAGCCTAAAATATTTTCATAAAGTTTCGTAAAAATTGGCTGATAACCTTTAGAATTAGAGAGTGGACAAGATTTTGTGACAGACAGACAGACGGACGGAAAGGAGTAAATCAATGTCTCCCACACCATTACGTACGTGGTGGGAGACAATTATTTTAACTCTTTGCAATAGCAAAGATTAATGGGGCTATCTTGAATGATTATGGGAAGTAGAAGCTCTATAAAGCAAATCCCATGGGGGCTCACTGCATAACTTCCATTCTGCATAAGCTACCACATGCTTTAACCCTTTCCTCCATAAATACACCTTTCTACGCCTCTGTAAAAGTCACTTTATGAAACCATTGTGATAAATAGAGCATTTGCTCCTATAGGAGCAAATGCTCTATTTATCACAATGGTTTCAAACTACAAAATTCTAATATTTTCCTTTTCTCTAATAAGTGCTCCTTTTCGGTAGATTTATTCAAAGAGGTTGGTCCTAAAATAGCCTATGAGGTAATGGGTTAAAGACCCAGGCTTTCACCTGATCTTGATGATGATTGTAGAAGGGTTTTACTGTGTAACAAATCACTACAAATACCAAGGCTATGACAATACCTGAACAATTCCTTTTCCTGAGAAATAGACAAACTTCCACTTTCAGAATTATGATTAACCTGGATACTAAATGGGGAAGATATAACGTTTACACAAATGACAGTTCGTGTTTTATTAAAACAATGAAGTTACTATTGCTACAACATTTAACCCTATCCCTGTTCTATATTAACCCTATCCCTGTTCTATATTTAGTCAAATTCATCGAAAAATCGTTATAATGAAATATATAAAGTGCAACATTGTAACCATTTTAGAAACTAAAGCAGATCTATCAAATTCCATAAGCAAACAAAGCAGACCCTGATAAGACCGCTCCTATTAAAGTCGTCTGATTTTGGTCTACTCTGTTTGCAAATTCGTGAAAAGGCATTTATAAGAGGGAAAGGGTTAATACCAGAATACATAGATCATTGCCTTAGAGCAAGAACTCAATGTGTCTATAACCCATACATAAGCACTTACCGAGTTACTCTAAAGTGACGATATATATATATATATATATAGGAAAGGCTACAAATCATAAAACATTTTAAAATAATAATACATGTGTCATTTGCCAGAAGTGTAACTAAAAATGCATGACAGACAACAGATAAGTAAAATATCACCCTCCTTAAGCACATGACACAACAAGCTACACATTGCCTTACAGACAACAGAATCGTGATGGCCCTATATCACTCACCTGTGAGAGAATCATGATGGCCCTATATCACTCACCTGTGAAAGCAATAGGTAGAGATGAATTAGTCACAGCCATAGCAAGAACATGAAGATAAGAGGCCCATAGTACATGTAGTTTAAATCAACTGAAGATTATTCAATCTGTTAACAAGAGATGTCACAGTCACGTGCCACGACAAATGCCCCCAAAAATTGTACCCTGTGACCTTGACATTTGACCCATGGACCAGGGAGTTGACACATCGTCTTTGTGTGGTGAACATTTGTGCCAGGTTCCTTTGAAATCCATTCACAGATAAACAAGTAATTGTACCCTGTGACCTTGACCTTTGACATATGGACCAGGGAGCTGAACGCGACACATCGTCTTTGTCTGGTGAACATCTGTGCCAAGTTATATTGAAATCCATTGATAGATAAAGATGTTACAAACCAGACACAAAATTTGTGACAAAGTAATTGTATTCTGTGACCTTGACCTTTGACACATGGACCAGGGAGTTGAAAGTGACACATCATCTTTGTCTGGTGAACATTTGTGCCAAATCATATTGAAATCCATTGATATGTAAAGTTACAGACCGGACACGAAATTTGTGACAAAGTAATTGTACCCTGTGACCTATGGATCTGGGAGATGAAAACGACACATCGTCTTTGTGTGGTGAACATTTGTGTTCAGTTATATTGAAATCCATTGGTAGATAAAGAAGTTACAGACCGGACACGAACTTTGTTACAAAGTTATTTTACCCTGTGACCTTGACCATTGACCCATGGACCTGGGAGTTGAACGCGACACATCGTCTTTGTGTGGTGAACATTTGTGGCAAGTTATATTGAAATCCATTGATAGATAAAGAAGTTACAGGCCGAACACGAAATTTGTTACAAAGTAATTGTACCCTGTGACCTTGACCTTTGACCCATGGACCTGGGGGTTGAACGCGACACATCGTCTTTGTGTGGTGAACATTTGTGGCCAATCATATTGAAATCCATTGACAGACCGGACACGAAACTTGTGACAAAGTAATTGTACCCTGTGACCTTGACCTTTGACCCATGGACCAGGGAGTTGAACGCTACACATCGTCTTTGTGTGGTGAACATTTGTGGCAAGTTATATTGAAATCCATTGATAGATGAAGAAGTTACAGACCGGACACGAAATTTGTGACAAAGTAATTGTACCCTGTGACCTTGACCTTTGACTCATGGACCAGGGAGTTGAACGCAACACATCGTCTTTGTGTGGTAAATCTGATAAAGGGTCATAGGCAAAATTAATAATTCCTGCAAATTTTGGTAGAAATCCATTCGGCAGTTTTAAGAAGAGATTCCGTAAATTAAAATCTGTTTAGCTCCCATGACCTACTTATTCTGCGGACCTAAATGATTAAAAGTCTGATACAGGGCCATCATTCCTGTGAAATTTGGTGAAAATCAAGTCAGTGGTTTAGATCTTGTTGATGAAAGTCTTGACAACGGATGACTGACAACACACAGCCGACACAGGGCAATCCCAATAGCTCACCTTGGAACTTTGTGCTACAAGAGCTAAAAACAATTACACACTTCCAAATTTCGAATTCATTCAGTCTAAAAGTACATCTGTATAATCACATACGTTCAGTATAAAATGCATTCTCGTCATCTGGCTTCTTTCATACACTCACACCCATACACGATAAATGAGATCATTTCATTTTCAAATTAAACAAACAACAAAATATTTACTATGTCAAACAAATTCATGAAAAGCGCCATATTCTCAGTTTTTCAAAATAAGTTTAATAAAACACTGCAAAATAAGAAACACAATTAGCAGGCTGTTTGGAAACTTTCATAGATCAGCAGGCTGTTTGGAAACCTTTATAGATCAGCAGGCTGTTTGGAAACCTTTATAGATCAGCAGACTGTTTGGAAACCTTTATAGATCAGCATTTAAGTTAACCCGTTACTCCATGAATATTCATGAAAGAAATTTTAATAATGAAATCATTTGTGGCAAGTTATTTTGAAATCCATTGATAGATAAAGAAGTTACAGACCGGACACGAAACTTGTTACAAAGTTATTTTACCCTGTGACCTTGACCTTTGACCCATGGACCTGGGAGTTGAACGCGACACATTGTCTTTGTGTGGTGAATATTTGTGGCAAGTTATATTGAAATCCATTGATAAAGAAGTTACAGGCCGGACACGAAATTTGTTACAAAGTTATTTTACCCTGTGACCTTGACCATTGACCCATGGACCTGGGAGTTGAACGCGACACATCGTCTTTGTGTGGTGAACATTTGTGGCAAGTTATATTGAAATCCATTGATAGATAAAGAAGTTACAGGCCGAACACGAAATTTGTTACAAAGTAATTGTACCCTGTGACCTTGACCTTTGACCCATGGACCTGGGGGTTGAACGCGACACATCGTCTTTGTGTGGTGAACATTTGTGGCCAATCATATTGAAATCCATTGACAGACCGGACACGAAACTTGTGACAAAGTAATTGTACCCTGTGACCTTGACCTTTGACCCATGGACCAGGGAGTTGAACGCTACACATCGTCTTTGTGTGGTGAACATTTGTGGCAAGTTATATTGAAATCCATTGATAGATGAAGAAGTTACAGACCGGACACGAAATTTGTGACAAAGTAATTGTACCCTGTGACCTTGACCTTTGACTCATGGACCAGGGAGTTGAACGCAACACATCGTCTTTGTGTGGTAAATCTGATAAAGGGTCATAGGCAAAATTAATAATTCCTGCAAATTTTGGTAGAAATCCATTCGGCAGTTTTAAGAAGAGATTCCGTAAATTAAAATCTGTTTAGCTCCCATGACCTACTTATTCTGCGGACCTAAATGATTAAAAGTCTGATACAGGGCCATCATTCCTGTGAAATTTGGTGAAAATCAAGTCAGTGGTTTAGATCTTGTTGATGAAAGTCTTGACAACGGATGACTGACAACACACAGCCGACACAGGGCAATCCCAATAGCTCACCTTGGAACTTTGTGCTACAAGAGCTAAAAACAATTACACACTTCCAAATTTCGAATTCATTCAGTCTAAAAGTACATCTGTATAAATCCATTGATAGATGAAGAAGTTACAGACCGGACACGAAATTTGTGACAAAGTAATTGTACCCTGTGACCTTGACCTTTGACCCATGGACAAGGGAGTTGAACGCGACACATCGTCTCTGTCTGGTAAACATTTGTGGCAAGTTATATTGAAATCCATTGATAAATGAAGTTACAGACCAGACACGAATTTGGGACGGAAGGACAGACGGACGGACAGACGGAAGGACGGACAATGCGATTACTATATGCCCGCCTTTGGGGGCATAAAAATGCATGGTAGTCATAGTTTATTCTCAATATGGTCTCAGCAATATTCCTGAAAAATTATACTGAAATCCATTTGGCAATTTCAGATATTTGAAATTTTCTGGACAGATATACAAGCTCATTCCCAGAAGAGTGATATTTTACGAATCGAAACTGTTTGAACTATTTTTGATGAGGGTCACCTGCAGATGGATCCTCTCTTTTATCGGAATCAACCTAATTTACTAGATGTACCGGTATGTTACAGAAATCAACTATTATAACGACTACTTCAGCTTCTATCTGATGTTTATCCATAATTTTTCATTTAATCCTTTGCTCCATGAAATAATGATATGAATATGAATTTCATTAATTTTTAAAACAGCATATTAAGTTATAATAATAAAAAAGGGCCCAAAACTGTAGAATCATATCTTTATTATTCCATAAGCAAACAGAGCAGACCCAGATCAGACAGCTCCTACAGGAGCTGTCTGATCTGGGTCTACTGTTTGCAAAGGCGTAAAAAAGCGTTTGAGGGAAAGGGTTAGTACTAGAACAACTAGAACTACCACTAAAGGTGATTAATACCCCCACTAGCACATTTGACACAGAGATGGGGTTAAGAAATAAAGCTCCCGACAGCTAAATTTTCATTTGTTAAATTACGAAAAGGGAGATCATTCATTCAAAACCTTTATCGCATGTGCAGAACTTCAAATGGTGTTTCAACAATACTGCAAAATTTAAAAAAGTTTTGTTGAGGTATGACAGAGAAAAGCTCCGGAAAAAATTCAATTATTAAAGCAAGCCATATTTTGACAAAAATAACAAAGGGCAATAAAAACTGAAGACAGAGTTATGGACCTTGTGCACTGCTCTTGTGGTCAATGTGTTCTATCTGTATGTGAAGTTTGAAGTCGATAGCTTTTATATTTTGAAAGTTATGACCCGGACAAGCCGGATTTTGAGAAAAATAACAAAGGGCAATAACTCCAAAAGTACTGCAGACAGAGTTACGAACCTTGTGCACTGCACTTGTGGTCAATGTGATCTATCTGTATATGAAGTTTGAAGTCAATAGCTTTTATACTTTTGAAGTTACGATCCGGACAAGCCGGACGGACGGACATGGTGACGCCAGTATACACCCCCAAAACTTCGTTTGTGGGGGTATAATAATGATACAACTACACAATCACTACATACATGTAATCACATATAATGGCTTCACCATGTACCTACAGCGGTCGATTCCGGTTAATTAGGCCGATTTTGTTTAATTGTGTGACAGCCTATGGTTCATTTCTACCAAATTATATTGAAATCATCCTAGATGTTCAAAACAAGACTTTCAAAAAAAATTCTTTCGGAAAGCAGTTCCTTGGAACAAAAATAAAAACGAGCATCACTGGGACCATTTTGGTGATCTTTGCTGACAATTGACCCAAGTGGTTAGATGTTGTTTGAAGTAAATGTTGTGTCTGTTGTTGTTTGAAGTAAATGTTGGCAACAGACACACACTATCACAATAGTTCACCTTGAGCATATTGTGTTCAGGTGAGCTAATAAATAATGGTTTTAAAGGACAGGACATTCAAAAGAAAAGTGAAAAGCCAAATGCCAGATGGTAGGCGATCACAAAAGTTCAACCTGAGTATAAACTCAGGTAATTAAAAATAAGAGTGTTTGAAGGAACATGTGTCATCTGCCCCTAGAAGTGTGTCATCTGCCCCTAGAAGTGTGTCATCTGCCCCTAGAAGTGTGTCACCTGCCCCTAGAAGTGTAATTAAAAAAACAAAGTGTGAAGCAACGAGCATGAAAGACAAATGGACGACAGCTCAGTGTGACAGCTCACAGCTCAGTGTGACAGCTCACAGCTCAGTGTGTCAGCTCACAGCTCAGTGTGACAGCTCACAGCTCAGTGTGACAGCTCACAGCTCAGTGTGACAGCTCAGAGCTCAGTGTGTCAGCTCACAGCTCAGCTCAGTGTGACAGCTCACAGCTCAGTGTGTCAGCTCAGTGTGTCACTCTATTAACACAAAACAAAAATGGAACAATTACATGCTATAGAAACTCAAATTTAATCCTGACAAGAGTATTTCAGAATGTATACACAATCACATGTTGAACAGCATAAATTACATTTTCACATCTCCTACACGGCTCTCTGGTCTGAGTTTAAAATGAAAATACATTTACGGTATCATAAAAATACACATAATAAAACTTCCATTTTGTAACAAAATACTTTTCTTTAAATATACCACTATGTACCGATACATCAAGTCTAGTGTGATATCAGTGATACATAAACCAACAATGACTGCCCTATCTATCATGTACCAAAAGTGGTTGCTAGATTTCATTTTGAAAGACCATCTAAGCATCATTCCCATCAAGTTTGATCAAAATCCATTCTGCTGCTGCTGTTCAAAGAAATTATTCATAGCAATCTATTTTTAGCTCATTCAGTCAATCAAAGCCTTAGAAGTTAGAACTTTGATAGAGGACCATCTAAGCACCAGTCCATGGTTTTTGAGAATTGTTCATCCAAATCTATCATTAGCTAGTGTGGCCTACTTATGCAAGGATTGGAAACATGTAACAGAGGCTCACCCTGAAGATCACTTCTGTGACATCCACTCAATGGTTTAGATGATCTGTTCATTGAAATCTACTTTTTAGCTCCTGTGACATAATTATGCAGTAGACAGACTATTTATGATAATCATAAAGGATCACCTGCAGATCATTTCTGTGAAATTTGGTGGTCACCTGTAAAAAAAAAAAAGTAAAGTACCTAGTTATAGTCTACTTTCAGTCCGAATGACCGCTCAGCCGACTGTACATTTACTCCCCTGTAGATCATTTCTGTGAAATTTTGTGGAAATGCATTCAGTGATTTAATCCTTTCCCTCAAAATACCGATGTCATGAATATCAATTAGATCTAGATTAATTTGTATAATAGCATATTGACACAGGCATTTTGGCCATGCAGAAACTGTAGAATCATATTTGTATTATACCATAAGCAAACCCTGATCAGATGGCTCCTATAAGAGCTGTCCGATCTGGGTCTACTCTGATTGCAAAGGCATAGAAAGGTGTATTTATGGAGTAATGGGTTAACTCTAGATCTATTTGTAATTTGCTGAACCTGCGCCTTTAACGCTGCATCATCATTTTTGTTTAGTTATGACGCTCTAAACAAGAATGATGACGTGGCGACTTTCTGTTGCTATGTCACACATGCAGTAAACATGATAAAATTTGTACTGACTATAGATTTCTTGTACCGACTATAGATTTCTTAACCAAAGTATTTCAATTCTTTTCATTTTATATCATTTTCATGCCTTTCTATGTCAGACCACAACTATCAAGGACCGCAATGGAAACAAGGGCATGTTGTATTGCTATGCAAGACATGAGTCCCCCACCGGACTGAAAAAAAAACTCCACTCTCCCCACCCCACCCACCCATGGTGTGGTTGATCATGGTATATACATGACCACCTGAATGGTATTAGTACCTACTTTCATACATTGAATCAGTAAATTAAAAGTTATTGTCCCGACAAGAAAATATGAAAAAGGGGAGTAACTCCAAAAATATTGATGCTAGAGTTATTGCCCTTGTGCATGACACTACATCTCATCATGCTTGTTCCATATGAGAAGTTTCAAATCAATTGAACCAGTACATAAAGAGTTATTAACAGGACAAGAAAATATGAAAAGGGGAATAACTCCAACAATATAGATGCTAGAGTTATGGCCCTTGTGCATGACACTACCCCTCATCATGTGTGTTCCATATGTGAAGTTTCAAATCAATTGAACCAGTAGATAAAGAGATAAAAGAGTTATTGTCCGGACAAAAGGGGAATAACTCCAAAAATATTGATGCTAGAATTATGGCCCTTGCGCATGACACTACTCCTGATCATGCTTCTTCAATGTGTGAAGTTATAATGAATTTGGCCTAACTTTGTAGGAGATATTGCCCGGAACACGAAGCGTGACAGACGGACTGACAAGAAAATATGAAAAAGGGGAAGAACTCAAAAAAATATTGATGCTAGAGTTATGGCCCTTGTGTATGACACTACCCCTCATCATGATTGTTCCATATGTGAAGTTTCAAATCAATTGAACCAGTAGATAAAGAGTTATTGTCAGGACAAAAAAATGTGTAAAAGGGGAATAACTCCAAAAATATTGATGCTAGAGTTATGACCCTTGTGCATGACACTAGCCCTCATCATGCTTCTTCAATGTGTGAAGTTATAATGAATTTGGCATAACTTTGTAGGAGATATGGCCCGGACAAGAAGCGTGACAGACGGACGGACGGACAGACAGACGATACTAACAAATGGGTAGTTGTGTGACTTTTTCCTTTGATCTTTTCTTGTGGGACTAGTAAAACTATTTTTGGCTCTAACTTTGGAAATAGAATGATCTGGAAGCTAACCCTAACCCTATGTCCCACAACTGGCCAGGTTAATGTCACAAGAAATGGCCAGGTTAATGTCACAAGAGATGGCCAGGTTAATGATTTTACTTGTGTGACTAGTTAGAAAAAGTCACACAACTACCCTTTGGTGAGTGCGGACAGACAGACAGACGGACGGACAGACGGACGGAATCGAGCAAACCTATAGTCCCCCAACCGGTGGGGGACTAATAAGAGATCATATTCTCTTTTTTGTGTCATCCTTGATATTGATGTGACTGACATGGTTCATTAATTATTTCATGATGTTTATATATGCATTGCTTTTTTCAGTGTATTGCTATTGTAACCATGTCACTTGCACAATATTGAAATAAATCTATCTATCTATCTATATATAACGTCATTCTCTCTAAGGATGAGATCCAGATCCACAGTGATCCTTTCCCTCATATATAACACCTTTTCATGCTTTTGTAAGTAGAGTACACCCATAAATCCTGTTGGAGCTGTCTGATCAGGCTCTGTTCTGGCTGCTTATGAAATTATAATTGATCCAACTACAGTTTCTACCATTCATATGCTATTATATGTATAAAAATTCAGCTAATTAATATTCATGATGTCATTATTTATTACATGAATTTTGAACAGGGAAAGGGTTAACAGGAGTTGTTTAACCCATTCCATCATAGGCTATTTTTAGACCAAACCTTTATGAATAAATCTATCAAAAAGGAGCATTTACTAGAGAAAAGGAAAATTTAAGAATAATGTAGTATTGAAACCATTGTGATAAATAGAGCATATGCTCCTATGGAGCAAATGCTCTATTTACCACAATGGTTTCAAAAAGTGACTTTTACAGAGGCGTAGAAGGGTGTATATATGGAGGAAAGGGTTAAAGAAATTGTCTGTTAAAATTATTTTAGCTCCCTGGACTAATTCACAGGGCCGGAACAAATTATAACAAGAGCACCGCGAGACGGGGCAATATACGCCCGAAGGCTGTTCTATAAAATTATGTTGAAAAATAAAGGAGGAGTTAGTTGCACAAGAAATTGCTACCCGAAACTATCAAAGGGCAATAACTCCAGAATGAAAAATTATATGAGAGTTATCTCACTGATATGCACAACTACACATCAATATCTATAATTCCTGAAAGTTTGAAGAAATTATGTTGAAAAATAAAGGAGGAGTTAGTTGCACAAGAAATTGCTACCCGAAACTATCAAAGGGCAATAACTCCAGAATGAAAAATTATATGAGAGTTATCTCACTGATATGCATAACTACACATCAGTATCTATCATTCCTGAAAGTTTGAAGAAATTATGTTGAAAAATAAAGGAGGAGTTAGTTGCACAAGAAATTGCTACCCGAAACTATCAAAGGGCAATAACTCCAGAATGAAAAATGATATGAGAGTTATCTCACTGATATGCACAACTACACATCAGTATCTATCATTCCTGAAAGTTTGAAGTAATTATGTTGAAAAATAAAGGAGGAGTTAGTTGCACAAGAAATTGCTACCCGAAACTATCAAAGGGCAATAACTCCAGAATGAAAAATGATATGAGAGTTATCTCACTGATATGCACAACTACACATCAATATCTATAATTCCTGAAAGTTTGAAGAAATTATGTTGAAAAATAAAGGAGGAATAAGTTGCACAAGAAATTGCTACCCGAAACTATCAAAGGGCAATAACTCCAGAATGAAAAATTATATGAGAGTTATCTCACTGATATGCACAACTACACATCAGTATCTATCATTCCTGAAAGTTTGAAGAAATTATGTTGAAAAATAAAGGAGGAGTTAGTTGCACAAGAAATTGCTACCCGAAACTATCAAAGGGCAATAACTCCAGAATGAAAAATGATACAAGAGTTATCTCACTGATATGCACAACTACACATCAGTATCTATCATTCCTGAAAGTTTGAAGAAATTATGTTGAAAAATAAAGGAGGAGTTAGTTGCACAAGAAATTGCTACCCGAAACTATCAAAGGGCAATAACTCCAGAATGAAAAATGATACGAGAGTTATCTCACTGATATGCACAACTACACATCAGTATCTATCATTCCTGAAAGTTTGAAGAAATTATGTTGAAAAATAAAGGAGGAGTTAGTTGCACAAGAAATTGCTACCCGAAACTATCAAAGGGCAATAACTCCAGAATGAAAAATTATATGAAAGTTATCTCACTGATATGCACAACTACACATCAATATCTATAATTCCTGAAAGTTTGAAGAAATTATGTTGAAAAATAAAGGAGGAGTTAGTTGCACAAGAAATTGCTAACGGACGGACGGACGACATGCGCCATACCATAATACGTCCCTTCGGGCGTATAAAAAGCTTATAAGGGGTCACATACAAATCATTTGTGTGAAACTTGGTGTGAATCCACCCACTGGTTGTGGAGATGTCTTTTAAAGAAATTTTTGCTTAAAATCTATTTTAGCTCAGTTTCAGTTATCCAATGGACCAGAACAATTTATATAACTTATATAGAGGGTGACCGATCACGTGAAGATCATTCTTGCAAAATCTGTTGTAAATCTATTCAATATTATAGAAAATGTCATTTAAAGAAATTGTTCTTTAAAATCTATTTTTAGTTCCTAAGACCTAATAATTCAGCGGAACTGATTGTTAAATCTGATAAAGGGTCATAGGCAAAATTAATAATTCCTGCAAATTTTGGTAGAAATCCATTCGGCAGTTTTAAGAAGAGATTCCGTAAATTAAAATCTATGTTTAGCTCCCATGACCTACTTATTCTGCGGACCTAAATGATTAAAAGTCTGATACAGGGTCATCATTCCTGTGAAATTTGGTGAAAATCAAGTCAGTGGTTTAGATCTTGTTGATGAAAGTCTTGACAACGGATGACAACACAGGGCAATCCCAAAAGCTCACCTTGGAACTTTGTGCCACAAGAGCTAAAAACAATTACACACTTCCAAATTTCGAATTCATTCAGTCTAAAAGTACATCTGTATAATCACATACGTTCAGTATAAAATGCATTCTCGTCATCTGGCTTCTTTCATACACTCACACCCATACACGATAAATGAGATCATTTCATATTCAAATTAAACAAACAACAAAATATTTACTATGTCAAACAAATTCATGAAAAGCGCCATATTCTCAGTTTTTCAAAATAAGTTTAATAAAGCACTGCAAAATAAGAAACACAATTAGCAGGCTGTTTGGAAACTTTCATAGATCAGCAGGCTGTTTGGAAACCTTTATAGATCAGCAGGCTGTTTGAAAACCTTTATAGATCAGCAGGCTGTTTGGAAACCTTCATAGGTCTTCATTTAAGTTAACCCGCTACTCCATGAATATTCATGAAAGAAATTTTAATAATGAAATCATGAATATTAATATAACTAATGGTCATAGTACCTTATTCTGCTTTGTGGGTGAGTAACAATTTGAAGAATTTTACAGCACTGGTAAGATATGAAAATTGATATGAAACTAGGTTTGCATGGCCTGCCATCATTTTCCATTCTAAAAATCAGTTTTTCAAAACTGCTGATGCTATTCACTTGATGCTTGAGCATAAGATGTAACACAATCCGGGGTCATAGTGAATTTGTGGTTCACTTTGATCTTCTTTATTTGATTTGAACACCTTGTTTTGTTTCATCTTTCTCATCATCGGTCTTGATTAGCTCTGAAGTTGTTTTTTCACTCTCATTTGGACTTTCACTGTTATCATCTTTCTCTGTGTTATCGTCATTAATGTCACTATCACACTTACTACCAGAGACTTCTGTTTTGGTCTCTTCATCAGAGTCTTTCTCTACAACTTCTGATGAATCCTCCGTCTTCTTCTCTAAGTCAGTGTCTTCATCTTCTACTACAGACTAAAATGAAACAGTCATCCTAAGAATTTTTTAATACAATTTGTTAGAAACAAGTATCGTCGACTACTTTCGAGGAAGGGCCTTGTATAGGAGGTATTGCATATGCCTGCATATTGTAAGTCTGATTTTCCTAAGGCAGAACTACAGCAGCATAATTAAATATGCATGTATAGGTATTTGCTAGGTATTTGAAAAATAAGCATATACAGTAAAACTTATTTATAACGAACTCTGATAAAGCGAATTCCCGCTTATAGCGAACTAAATTTCGTTCCCCGGTCGATATCTTCATTAATTCTATACAGACTATAATGTTTAGTGCGAAGTTGGTTAGAGCGAATTTTCGCTTATGGCGAACTGATTTTCCAGTACCGTTATTCACAAAACAGTTTAGAATTCCTTCATTAAAGCGAAGTTTCACCTTGCTACTATCTTCAATCACCTGTGTATTTCGCACTATTAACACCATGTCGCATAGGTGTTAAAACACACACTAGTGTTGGGGCGAACTGTGAAGCGATCCGTAAAGCATGTATTCTTCACGGTGGTAGGGTATAATTAAACACCGGTAGCCGCGGGGAATATATATGCACTTAAAAGTACGGGTTATAGCTAAACATTGTTAAGATATGATGTTGGGTTTTTATTTTCAAAATAAATACTTGAAGTCTTTTGGTTTTGTTATTCCCTCCCCGTTCGCATATTATTCCAGCATTTTCCGCTAAAAATGGAATATACTACCACGAAGTAAATACAGTATTTACTTCGTGATACTACTGACTCCGATGACGACACAGATCTATATGGAATATTTGCCCCTGCCCACATACGCTGACTCTACGGTCTTGGTCCGCTATACCCAATTTGCATCGGACATTGGAGCAACGACCAAATGCTTGTGATTTTTTTTAAACACTGACATTTATGAAACAGTTATTTGGCAAGTTTCAAGCATCCACATGTGTTCAAAAGCAAATGACCGATTTCTTCCACAAAGAGTAAGCTGTACGATGAATGATGTTCATTTTGGGAGTTTGATCGCTACGCATACATGTTTGAATTATGGTTTATTAAATATTGAACAGTCGTGTGTCAAAGTCATAATTTATAGCGAACTTCGTACTATCAATATAGCGAATAATGTTTATAGCGAAGTAAATCCTTCAGTCCCTTGGAATTCGTTATAACCGAGTTTTACTGTAGTGAGCAAGATTGATAGAAATCGGGCCAATCTTTCAGAAGATACGTCACAGAAACAATCCGCCAATCAGATTGTATCATCATCAATAAATATGAGCAGAATATGCCAACCACAGAACATTTGTACTAGGTTATTTTGAAATCCACTGAGGCATGTAGGAGTTACAGAGAGGACAAAATGTCCCCATTTTTTAACTTTTAACCCCCGAATATGACCTTGACCTTTGAGAGAGGAACCTGGTTCTTTTTCACGACACATCGTCTTAAGTTGGTGAACAGTTGTACCAGGTTATTTTGAAATCAACTCATGTATGTAGGAGTTACAAAGCGGACCCAATATGGGACTAACAGACTGGAGAGATAGTGCGATTACTATATGCCTCCCTTTGGGGGCATAAAAACGCCTGCAGACTGTCATTCTCAATGTGCCACAGAAGTATATCATGATAAACATAAAGAAAATGCTGGAAGATATCTGATCACTGAAGTATAACCCATTTGAAGTACTTGTAAGATAGATCTAAATCTGACTGATATAAATGTTGGGAATGCTCCATGACATTATTATAGCGATAATTTGCTATTTATAGATCTATAGATCTTTACAAAGAACAGAAAAAGATTGCACTGTCCGTATTTCTTTGTATTTCATTTGTTAATTTAAGTATGTTATAAAAATATATGATTGTTTTATCTCTATGTGCCTGTATCCTCCAAAGCACTCACATTTAATACTGATGCCAGGTACTCCGCTTGGCTGGCCAGCTGGGATAAATTAAGATTCTCCTCCTTAAGTTCCTCCATGGACTGGTGTAGCTGAAAGGAAAATACATGTAATTTAACACTCATTACATGATAGAGAGGAATAAAAAAAATATTTTTTTTAATGAAACTTGGAAATTTCACTTTTTCCTGATTTAAACTCTATTCCTAGAAGACAGTGATCATTACTAATAATATTAACCAATCGTAAGGAAACTGTATCAGAATACCAAATTTATTTACCCTAAATATTCTGAGGGCTGTTCCATTTAAATGTGTATAGGGGGCAGGAAGACATTTAAACCACAGCTATGCATGGGTGGGTTTCGCTGCAAAAATGGTACTATTTGGTTGTGCAATAGCAAAAAACATCTATGGGTGGGTGGCCGAATTTGAAACTGCCTTCCTGCACCCCCATACACATTTAAATGGAACACTCAATCTCCCCTCTCCACTGTATTGTAAAGTTGAATTCATAAGGGTGAGGGGTGTGGTAGGAATAAGTCCAGAATTATAGGGGTACCCCGGTCTAGAGAATAGAATTTCCAATGACACCCCACCCCAAAATAAACTATGAAGAACACAAAAGGCGATGAATACCCCTGCACAGCAGCCTTGATCACAAATCCAAGAACTGTTAACTCCTGTACATAAAGGACTTCATATAATGTAGAACTACACTTCATAGAGATCATGTGTATCAACATTCATTGAATTATGCTGATAACTGTACAAGTTCACTTCACACAGTTTATTGGCTGGCAACACATTATGTACAAGTTCAGGGGCAGACAACTCCTGTATCATGAAAATGATTATTTTTTGCACATGTACACCTCAAAGAGGCTAAGTGTACAAACTTTACAGAAATCTGACGAAAACTGTAAAAGTAGTTCATACCACAACTTAACAGGTAACCCTATACAACAGGTAACCCTATATAACAGGTAGCCCTATACAACAGGTAACCCTATACAACAGGTAACCCTATACAACAGGTAGCCCTATACAACAGGTAACCCTATACAACAGGTAACCCTATTATACAACAGTAAATTCAAGGGCAGGTAAGTCCATATAACCTGGAGACAGACAACCAAAATTACGTCATGTACACATACACCTCATAGAGGCCATGTATATAAAATTCCATTGAAAAATGTTTGGGAAAAAAATGAGGGGAGCTTTCATTGAAAACTGTAACAAGAGGGCCGTGATGGCCCTGATATCGCTCACCAGACAATAAGATGAGAAGATATTCACAATATGTTTCTAAAGAAAACTACCCACCCTTGGGGCAGGACCAATTTTGACCCAAGGGGCATAATTTATACAACTTTTGTAGAGGACCTGAACATGATGCTATGTGCCAAATATGAAAGCTGAGAACCTTCCAGTTTCAGAGGAGAAGAATTTCAAAGTCTTCACTATATGTTTCTATTTAAAACTGCCCACCCCTGAGGCAGGGCCAATTTTGACCCCAGGGCCATAGTTCATAAAACTTATGTAGAGGACATGAACATGATGCTTTGCACTAAATATGAAAGCTGAGAACCTTCCTGTTTCAGGAGAAGATTTTCAAAGTTTTCACTATATGTTTCTATTGAAAACTGCCCACCTCTGGGTTGGGGCCAATTTTAACCCAGGGTCATAATTTATATAACTTTGTAGAGGACTTGAACATGATGCTATTCGCCAAATATGAAAGCTGAGAACCTTCCTGTTTCAGGAGAAGATTTTCAAAGTTTTCACTATATGTTTCTATTGAAAACTGCCCACCCCTGGGGCAGTGTTCATAACCCTTTCCCTCATGTAAACGTGTTTTCACGCATTTGCAAACAGAGTAGACCCAGATCAGACGGCTCCTAGAGGAGCCGTCTGATCAGGGTCTGCTCTGTTTGCTGATAAAATTTGAAAGATCTGTTACTTTACTTTCTAAATTGTCTACAATGTTCCACCTTACACATTTCTTTATAACTAATTTGCTAATTAATATTCAGTAGGTACTGAAATTTGGCCTAAATACAGAACAGGGAAAGGTTAATCAGATTTAGTTGAACAGGCCAAATTACAAAAGTAGCAGGCCAAGGTTTTTTTTGAGGGGGGTCCGGGGAAATTTTGAAATCTATATCGCATTTCCTGCATACTGGGCAGTTTTGAGGGTACTTTTATCAATACTAATTCAGGCCACTATCTACTTGAATTATTACAGTTTACCCTCTGACATCATGATCCAGACAAATAAATGTAGATAAACAAGATATAACAAGAGGGCCAAGATGGCCCTAAATCGCTCACTTGGTTACTATAGACTTATGCATACACTGTATTTCTATGTAAAAATAAAAATCAGATTGGGGCTAATATGAAACCAAGGGCCATAATTTTAGGCCTAGAGGTTAAAATTTGAACAATTTTAATAAAAGAACATTTGGTGATGCTTCATATAAATTTCAAAGGTCTGGGCCCTACAATTTCACAGAAGGAGATTTTTAAAGATTTTCCTGTGAAAAACTGATAAGCCCTGGGCAGGGCCATTTTGGTCCAGGGGTCATAATTTGAACAATCTTGGTAGAAAACCATTAGATGATACTACATACCAAACGTCAAAGGTCTAGGCCATACAGTTTCGGAGAAGAAGATTTTTAAAGACTTACCTATAAAAAACTGATAAGCCATAGGGCGGAGCCACTTTTGGCCCTGGGGTCACAATTTGAACAATCTTTGTAGAGGACCATTAGATAATGCTACATACCAAATATCAAAGGTCTAGGCCTCACTGTTTCAGGGAAGAAGATTTTTAAAGATTTTCCTATGAAAAACTGATAAGCCCCAGGGCGAGCCATTTTTGGTCCGGGGTCATAATTTGAACAATCTTTGTAGAGGACCATAATATGATGCTACATACCAAATATCAAAGGTCTAGGCCTTACGGTTTCAGAGAAGAAGATTTTTAAAGATTTTTACAAAAACAACTGATAAGCCCCGGGGCGAGGCCATTTTTGGCCCGGGGGTCATGATTTGAACAAACATGGTAGAGGTCTGTTCTTATTGAGAACACTGCTGGGGCGGGGCCAATTGTGACCCAAGGGCCATAATTTATATAACTTTTGTAGAGGACCTGAACATGATGTTATGTGCCAAATATGAAAGCTGAGAACCTTCCAGTTTCAGGAGAAGATTTTCAAAGTTTTCACTATATGTTTAGTATTGAAAACTGCCCACCACTGGGTTGGGGCCAATTTTGACTCCAGGGCCATAACTTATATAACCTTTGTAGATGACCTGAACATGACGCTATGTGCCAAATATAAAAGCTGAGAACATTCCTGTTTCAGGAGAAGATTTTCCTATATGTTTCACTATAATTATGTTTCTATTGAAATCTGCCCACCTCTGGGTTGGGGCCAATTTTGACCCCAGGGGCATAATTTATATAACTTTTGTACTGGACTTAAGGATGATGCTATGTGCCAAAGATGAAAGGTGAGAACCCTGTAGATTCAGTGGAGAAGATTTTTTAAAGGTTTAAATTGTTGACGACGCACGCTGACGGACATCAGTCAATCACAAAAGCTCACCCTGAGCACTTTTTGCTCTGGTGAGCTAAAAACTTAAGGATGAGTTTGTGACTCCCAAGTATCCATGTTACAGACCCAAACTAGAACTATCACTAAAGGTGATTGATACCCCCACCCACCACATTCTCAAAAGATACAATGACTCCAATACAAAAGGCAAATAGCTCAATAATTCTTCCAACCACACTTGTGGAAAGAATTTTTTTAAAGTCCAATCACATGAAAATTATGTCACACGCATCTACACATCATTATAAATGCAAAATATGAGGTGCACTGAGGTTCATTGGTGAAGAAATGTAGAAGTAGTACTTGAGACAAAAAGTTCTCTGGACAAAAAGTTACTAATGAAAAGTAACAAAGGGTAATAAATCCCTCAGAGTTTAGAGTTACAGTCCTTGTTGACTGCACATCCTCTAATCTCCCTCTATCCATATATAAAGTTTCACAGTTGTACATACAAAACTTGAGAAGTTATACTCCAGACAAGAAATTGTTTCTGAAAAGTAACTAAGGGGAATAACTCCCTTAAAATGAATTCAGAGTTACAACCCTTGTTAACTGCACAACCTCTCATCGCCCTCTATCCATACATAAAATTTCACAGTGGTGCCTATAATACTTGAGAAGTTATGCTCCTAACAAAAAAATGTTTCTGAAATATAACAAAGGGGAATTAATTCCCTCAAAAATGAATTTAGAGTTACAACCCTTGTTGACTGCACATCCCCTCATCACCCTCTATCCATATATTAAGTTTCACAGTTGTGCATGCAATACAAAAAATTGCTTCTGAAAAGTAACTAAGGAGAATAACTCCCTCAAAAATGAGTTTAAGAGTTACAACCCTTGTTGACTGCACATCCTCTCATTACCCTCAAAATGTGTACCAAGTTTGAAGACAATATCATAAATAGGTTTCAAGAAAATGGCATGTCCCAAAAATATGTCCCAATTAAGAGTCAAAATACGAAGTTAACAGGAGTGCCAGTGGGCACAATATACGCCCGTCGAGGTCTTGTTCAACATAAACTGGGGTTAACGTATTTGCTAAACTCGAATTCTAAGTCCAATTTTGCGACCAAGTTTCAAGATTGTAAATAGGCGTACTTTAACAAAAAACCTTAAGCAACAAGTGTTCCAACCTTAACCAAAAATTTTAAGTTAAAAAGGGGCATAATTCGGTCAAGCATGCTTGATAGAGTTATGTACTCTTGTCTACAGGTGCAAGTTTTGAAGGTAAACAAGTGTTCCAAGTTTAAAGCTTTATCTCAAAGGGTTATGTAAATAAATGGACTTTAACAAAGCCTTAACCAAAAATTCTAAGTTAAAAAGGGACATAATTCGGTCAAAATACTTGACAGAGTTATTTTCTCTTGCCTACAGGTGAAGGTTGTGACGGTGAACAAGTGTTCCAAGTTAAAAAGCTTTATCTCAAAGGGTTATGTAAATAAATGGACTTTAACAAAGCCTTAACCAAAAATTCTAAGTTAAAAAGGGACATAATTCGGTAAAAATGCTTGACAGAGTTATTTACTCTTGCCTACAGGTGAAGGTTGTGACGGTGAACAAGCGTTCCAAGTTTCAAAGCTTTATCACAAAGTGTTATGTAAATAAGTAGACTTTTCCACATAAATTGAGGTTAACATTTTTGCTTAACGCAAATGCTAAACGCAAATTCTAAGTCCAATTAAGCGACCTTGACCTTGGATAAACGAGCCGGGACTTGGCATGCTACTGTAGCATGTCTAGATAAACATTGTGGTTAAATTTGGGAAGGATCGATCCACCAAACGGAACTTGAGTTAGAGATGTTACAGACAGACAGACCGGTTAACATTTTTGCTAAACGCAAATTCTAAGTCCAATTGTGTGACCTTGACCTTGGATAAACAAACCGGGACTTGGCAGGCTACTGTAGAATGTCTAGATAAACATTGTGTTAAAATTTGAGAAGGATCCACCAAGCGGAACTTGAGTTAGAGATGTTACAGACGGACAGACAGCGCCATTCCATACGTCCCGTTTTTTCAAACGGGCGTATAAAAATGGGCATAATTTTGTGCAAGTGTTATGAAACATGGAGAAGACTGTCCCCTCATAACACCTATAATATGTATTAAGTCTGAAGGTGGTATCAAAAGTAGTTTTCAAGAAAAAAAGGAAATGCCCCGGAAAAACGTACCAGACTGACGGAAAAGGTGATTCCTATATAGTCCCCACCACAGTTGGTGGGGGTATAATAACAATGGTTCAAGTCCACTAAAACAGAAGTTTCTTATGACACGTATCAGCTGATAGTATCTGAAACCTATCAACTGATACGATTCGACACATATCAGCTGACAGTATTTGACACATCAGCTGATAGTATTCAACACTTATTAGCTGATAGTATTTGACACATATCAGGTGACAGTATTTGGCACTTCTCAGCTGACAGTATTTGACACTTATCAGTTGATAGTATTTGGCACTTCTCAGCTGACAGTATTTGACATTTACCAACTGATATAATAACTGATATGAGACACTTATCAACTAGTAGTATTTGACACTTATCATCTGAGAGTATTTGACACTTATCATCTGATAGTATTTGACACTTATCAACTGATATTTGACACTTATCAGCTGATAGTATGTAGCACCTATCAGCAGATTGTAGTTGACACTTATCAGCTGATTGTAGTTGACATTTTATCAGCTCATCATATTCGACACAAATCTGCTGATAGTATTTGACACTTATCAATTGATAGTATTTGACAAAAATCTGTCAATCAGCATAGACTGTTATAAGGTATGAATGTTTGTTTAAGTCTACATTCTTTGAAACATATTATAATATCTCATGGAGCAGCTTATTTACCATTTCATTCTCAGATAATGCCTCTGCCAAAGACAGTCTCCTTTCCTCTGCAAGTTCCTTCCAGTAGGATTCAGGAATGGGGTCTGAAAACGTAAATTGAAGATTTCATTAAAATCTTTCAACTGGATAGTTACTGAGCAACACTTTGTCCACCATTTGCAATTTGAAATGAAGATTTTATAAGGGGTAAACAACGTTTTTGGGCTAAATTCTTCATTCACTTACAGATTCAAGTAAAACAAGACAGACTTGTTTTACTCCACTAATACAGACATTTCCTTTTCTCTTTGGATTTAACCCTTTACTCCATGAATATTCAGGTAAGAAATAATGACTTCATCAAAATTGATACGATTAATTGCTATAATACCACATATATCTAAAAATGTTAAAAGACAAAAAAATTGGACCTGACAGCAGTTTCCTAATCAAACAAATTTGACCTAGAAGTCAAAGGTCAAGGTCATATGAAGGCCATCATGGTATGAGACACTGGGCCTCATCATGCTACATTTACATATCAAATGTTTAACGCCTAGGTAAAAGTAAAAAAAAGTTCAGGCCCGACCATAGTTTCCTATTTATGGTACATATATTTGATCTTGAGGTCACAGGTCAAGGTCACCTGATGCACTGCATGGTACCTGACACTTTGTCTCATGATGATGCATCCACATGTCAAAAAGCTAAGCCCTTTGTCAAAAAAATTCTGACATAGACAACAGTTTCCATTTAAGGCATATTTATAATGTTGTCCTCTAGGTCACAGGCTAAGGACACATGAGGGTCGCCATGGTACCAGACTCTTCGATTCATGATGATACATTCGCATGTCAAATATATAAGGCCTAGATCAAAGAAAACAAGCAAAAAATGCGGAAACCGTATTAAAGCCAGATTTTTCAACCGAAAGACCTTCACCTAAGCTATCTGCATACCAAATATAAATTGTCTAGCATATGTAGTTCAGAAGATCAGGGTTACAGATAAGGCACGTATCTGCGTAAATATGCAATTAAATTTAGTTGAAAAGCAATTATTTTGAAATTAATGCATACTGAAAATCAATTATAAAAGTGGTTTACGCAAACGCATCCAAATAGACGCGTATTAGTATGCGATACTCGGATATTTCTTAGACATAAATAACTATTGTTTACTGTGACACCGTGCTTGTTTTACTGCAACACCGGTTAGACTGGTTATTCATTTTGTACATACAGCTTATTTTACGGGTACGGTCACAGATCCTGGTATATTATATAGAATGTTATGCAGTGTCCTTTTCATTAGGTTTGTTTCAAATAGTAAACCAGTCAAATCGTCTGCTATATTCGTAAACATGGCATGACGAGGACAGAAAAAGAGAACAGAAAACACCTTCCTTAATTATATTAGGTCTTCCATTGGCGAACCAGAAATATTTGCAAAATGCATCATTGATGAGCTTGTGAACAAGGTGTGTAACACCTCAAATGAGGTTGTCAGTGGTAAAATCGTCGATCTTTTGTCGCAAATCTGTAACAAAAGTAGGCAAAATTACTGTCAAGAAATAGGTTTCTAAGTATCTTTGGCTTAAAACACAAATGTGAGGTGTCGAAAATGTTGGCAAATGAAGGTACATCGAACATTCGGGTGTCGAGTATTAGTTAATGGACTGTTAGAATTAAACCAGAAATGGTGTCAAAGCCACCTGATGCTCGCCTGTTTAAAAGTTAAGTCTAAAACGTGTCATATTGAATACAAAAAAAAAAAATCAATTTTCAATTTAAACTTAACTGCATTAATATCAAAACCAAAGGCAACCAAATACCATTTTTCATAAATTCAAAAAGATTATTAAACAAAAAAGATACATACCAAATATGGAAGCCCTAGGTCTATTCAGGTTCCAATGTAATAGGCAGTTAAAGATTTTTGCAAAAGTAGGTCAAAGGTGAAGGTCAGAAGGGTAAAATTGTTGGCATGGTCATACCAAGTAAATAAGTCTTATGTCCATCGCATCCAATAGCATAGGCATTTAAAGAGTTTTGCAAAAGAAGGTCAAAGGTCAAAGTCAAGGTCACATGTTAAAAAACATTGGTATGGTTGGAAAGTCTTAAGACAGAAAACATACATACAAAGTATGGAAGCCCTAGGTCTATTGGTTCCAATGTTATATGCATTTAAAGACTTTTGCAAAAGTAGGTCAAATGTTAAGGTCAATGTCAGAAGGGCAAATATGTTTGCATGGTCATACCAAGTATGGAAGTCCTAGTTCCAAGTTATAGGCACTTACAGGTGAAATGTCAAGGACATATGGTAAAAAACATTGGTGTGTTTGAAAAAGTCTTCAGACAGAAAAGATACAAATCAAGTATGGAAGTATATGCATTTAATTTTTTTTGCAAAAGTAGGTCAAAGGTCAAGGTCAGAAAGGCAAACATGTTGGCATGGTCATACCAGGTATGGAAGCCCTAGACCTATTTGTTGCAATGATGTAGGCATTTAAAGACTTTTGCAAACGTAAGTCAAAGGTCAAGGTCACATGGTAAAAACAATGGTATTGTTGAAAAAGTCTTAAGACAAAAAAGTTGCATACCAAGTATGGAAGCCCTTGGCCTACCAGTTCAAATTTTATAGGCATTTAAAGAAGTTTGCAAAAGTAGGTCAAAGTAACATGGCAAAAACAATATTGTTGGAAAGGTCTTAACACAAGAAAGTTGCATACCAAGTATGGAAGCCTTTAGCCCATTGGTTCAAATGTTATAGGCATTTAAAGATTTTTCAAAAGTAGGTCAAAGGTCAAGGTCAGGAGGGCAAAAAAGTTGGCATGATCATACCAAATATGGAAGTCCTAGGCCTATTGGTTCCAATAATATAGGCATTTAAAGATTTTTTCAAAAGTAGGTCGAAGGTCAAGGTCAGAAGGGCAAACAATAATATTGTTGGATGTTAAAGGCATTTAAAGATTTTTGCAAAAGTAGGTCAAGGTCAAGGTCAGGAGGGCTTAAAAGTGGGCATGATCATACCAAGTATTGAAGTCCTAAGCCTATTGGTTCCAATCATATAGGCATTTAAAGATTTTTTCAAAAGTAGGTCGAAGGTCACGGTCAAGGTCAAACAATAATATTGTCAGAAAAGTCTTAACACAAGAAAGTTGCATACCAAGTATGGAAGCCCTAGGTCTATTGGTTCAAATACTATAGCCATTTCAAGATTGAAAAGTAGGTCAACGGTCAAGGTCAAGGTCAGAAGGGCAAAAATATTGGCATGGTCATACCAAGTATGGAAGCCCTAGGCCAAATGACTCCAATAATATGGGTATTTAAAGATTTTTGCAAAAGTAGGTCAAAGGTTGAAAGGTCAAGGTCAAGGTCAGAAGGGCAAAAATGTTGGCATGGTCGGAAGGGTTTCGACAATATGAACCTTCTCACCAAATTTCAGCATCATAGCACAAATATTAAGCTTTGTACCAACTCGTCCAAAAAACTTTAATCTGGTGATTTTTGGCCCCACAAAAAACTAAGTCCAAAACATGTCAAAAATTGATAAAATCGAAAAATATTTTTTAATGTTTAACTTCATAGCAGCAATATTTGACCTCAAATGAACTTCCATACAAAATTTCAGCATTCTAGTACAAATATTAAGCTTTAAAACAACCCGTCCAAAAAACTTTAACCTGGTGATTTGTGGCCAAAAGGACTAAGTCCAAAACATGTCAAAAATTGATCAAATTAAAAAATATATTTAATGTTTAACTTCATAATAGTAATATTTGACCTCAAATGAACTTCCATACAAAATTTCAGCATCCTAGTACAAATAATAAGCTTTAAAACAACCCGTCCAAAAAACTAACCTGGTGATTTCTGGCCAAAAGGACTAAGTCCAAAACATGTGAAAAATTGATAAAATTGAAAAATATATTTAATGTTTAACTTCATAACAGCAATATATAACCTCAAATGAACTTCCATACAAAATTTCAGCATCCTAGTACAAATATTAAGCTTTAAAACAACCCGTCCAAAAAACTTTAACCTTGGCCACGCTCACGCCCACGCCCACGCTCACGCTCACGCTCACGCTCACGCCGGGGGTATAGCATAAGCTCTACTGTTCTACGAACAGGCGAGCTAAAAAAGGGTCTTTATGTGAAATACATGTACACCAATCTCAGCTGTAGGTATAAGCTAATTACATATTAAATCTAATTTTGTTGGATTAAAAAATGCAATTCATATCAAATTGATGGAGTTACGATTTTTTCTTGATACCCAATTGAAATTCTGATAACCCAATTCCTTGAACAAGAGTACCGCAGACGGTACATAATAAGCCCACTTGCAAACTTTCTCTGATTCAACATGCCTTATAAGTGCTGACATTTTCTAATCTGTGCTTCTGATCTTGATTTCCATATCAAGGTGATACTATTTTTTTAAAAAAAATGAAGTGAATATCTTATTAAATAAAATAAAAATAAAAAAGTTACAGCTAATCCTCATTTTTGCAGATTTTTGTAAAGTGCAACGGCCATAACTCTGTAAAGACAAACTGAATGAACCTCAAAATAAACTCAGCTTCAAATTTTGTTGCTTAAAAAAATTTGTGTTAACTTTCATTTATATCATTTTAATAGTTTTCCCAGAAAACAACAGACAAACTAAAAGTTTACCGACTAACAAAGCAACGAACACACGAAGTTCAAGGACCATAACTTTAGAATAAAATGACATATCAAAACCCCCGCAATATATGTGAAAATTCACATTAAGGTTTAACCATATAAAAAAATTGAAGTAAATATCATTTCAAATGAAAAAGTTATGGCCATCCTTATATTTGCATAGATTTGCATTATTTTTTTAAGTGCAAGTGCCATAACTCCGAAACAACAAATCAAATGATCCTCAGAATCAACTTAGCTTCAGGTCTTGATGCATTAAACATGTGTATGAAGTTTCATTAATATCTGTCACAGTTTTGCCAGAAAACAGCGGACAAACTATTTGCATTTTTTTTAAGTAAAAGGGCATTAACTCCGAAACGAAAAATCAAATAAACCTCAAAATCGACTCAGCATCAGATCTTGATGCATTAAACATTTTTGTGAAGTTTCATTAATATCTCTCAAATAGTTTTCCCAAAAAACAGCGGACAAACTATTTGCATTATTTTTTAAGGACAAGGGCCATAACTCTGAAATGAAAAATCAAATGAACCTCAGAATCAACTCAGCTTCAGATCTTGATGCATTAAACATTTGTGTGAAGTTTCATTAATATCTGTCAAACAGTTTTCCCAGAAAACAGCGGACAAACTATTTGCATGTATTTGCATTATGTTTTAAGTAAAAGGGCCATAACTCCGAAACGACAAATCAAATGAACCTCAGAATCGACTCAGCTTCAGATCTTGATGCATTTAACATTTGTGTGAAGTTTCATTAATATCTCTCAAACAGTTTTCCCAGAAAACAGTGGACAAACTATTTGCATATTTTTAAGGACAAGGGCCATAACTCTGAACGAACGGACGGACAGGGCCACTACAATATACGACCATCTTTATTAGGTGGGCGTATAAAAAGTAAGGAGTAAATACCCAATAACACAAAACCTTATCTGTAACCCTGGAAGATATAACAAAATTTTGAGTCAAGTTTTCCAAATAGTGACCTTGACCTGATTTCAGGTATCTTTATGTCATGTGTAAGGTCCTTACCAAAGCTATCTGAACACCAAAGGTGAATTGCCTAGCACTCGTGGATCAGAAGTTAAAGTTTGTTAAAAACAGCCAAGTTTTCAAAATAGTGACCTTGACCCAAATTCATGTATCCTTGTATCAACTGAAAGGCCTTCACCAAAGCTATCTCCATACCATATACTAGTGAGTGAGTTGGGTTTTATGTTCGACCAACAGTATTTCAGCTATTTGCAGACGGCACCCGCTTGAGACAAGTTATAGTGCTGCCTCACTGGAATACCCCTGCCGCGGGCACATGGCAAGGGTACCCCACCCAGTCAAATTATCCTGACACCAGGCCGACAGTCTTAGAACTACCCTTTTAATGTTGAGCGTAGACAAGGGAGCTACTAGTACAAACTTAACGAATTTTGGTCTTTGGACTTTCGGCCGGGGATCGAACCCACGACCTTCTGTACTGCAGGCGGACGCTCTACCACTGATCCACATGGCATATATACAAAATGTTGGAAGTTTTTCAATGATGGCCAACTTGTCAAAGTAGTGACCTTAAACCTTGACCTAATTCAAATATCTTTCCATCAACTGAAAGGCCTTTACCAAAGCCATCTGTATATCAAAGATGAATTGCCTAGCATTTGTAGTTTATAAGTTTACAGCAATGTTACAGTTTGTGAAATAGTGACCTTGACCAGATTTCATGTATCCTTGTATAAAGTTAAATGCATTCACCCAAGCTATCTGCATACCAAAAACAAAATCAAATGAAACTCAGTGATCACAGATAAAGATACAAAATTATATTTATAGTTGGCATGGTATTATAACAGTTAACATTACAGTAAAACCTGTGTTAAGCGGCCAGTCAAGGGAAGCGGCCAAATTGACCGCTTAAGCGAGGTGACCACTTAATCGAGGGGTGGATATTTTGGGAGATTTTTCTGTTTGGTCAGACAAACGCAAAATATATCTACATGTACTTTAATGCCTTATCCAAAAGATTATGTATTTTATCCTTGTAAATACAGGTAAAATACAACATGTACTGTAAATTGCATGCACAAAACAAAAAATAAACATCAGGCAGAATCATTCGACACATCCGGAAATACAAACGTACATGTCTACACTTCACTCGATTCTCTAACGTGAGGAACTTACGTTTGGAAAAGGCGTGACTATTTTGTTTTGATGTTATCTCTTTTGATTCGGTAACGTTCAGACAAACTTCTCAACACCCCCATATTTGCATATTTGTAACAGGTAAAGGAGTTGAAAGGATTATCAGGCCATTGATTATGATCTTGCCCTAAGGCCAAGGTCAACGCTTGGTTTTTTCGTTCACTTCCGACATAACGAAAAACACCGAAGCGGCCAATCTATGCACTTTCCCGACACAACGGAAGTTTCCGAAGCGGTCACGATATTTCGATCGGCGATTTCTGTAATGTCGGAAAGTTACGATGCGTAATCTCCATTTTGACATATGTCAACTGGTTGTGTATTGGGTTTTCACACATTTCAAACTGGCCGCCAGGCTGTCTGCTGGCCGTCTAATGGGGTCAAAATATAGGGTTTGG
Source organism: Azorinus chamasolen (assembly GCA_963576725.1). Classification (NCBI taxonomy): domain Eukaryota; kingdom Metazoa; phylum Mollusca; class Bivalvia; order Cardiida; family Solecurtidae; genus Azorinus; species Azorinus chamasolen. The sequence goes on along the minus strand of OY755243.1, from coordinate 30,261,844 downwards.
GGTGAAATATGGTGGCCGCTGGCCGCGGAAGGAAGGTGACCGTCTAAAACAGGTGCATTATAGACTGATTTTCGTCGGGAGGATTTAGACGAGGTGACCGTTCATTTAAGGTGACCGTTAGGTCAAGTTTTACTGTAGTTAACTTTCTAGACAAAATTCACATTCAAACTTTTTTTGATGTCAATAAACCATCTACTAATTCATTAAACTGGTTTATAATAACAAAATATAAATTTTCTGAATTGGTACATCTTGACCAGTACCTATGAATTGCTGTTGAGACACAACTTTCTGGTGAATACTTGACATTACAGGTTTTTACCTGTGACTGGAAAACCACTTTCAATAACTGGACATGTTTAGCATTTTTCAGAGGGTTCTTGAAGGCTACGCAGTCACGTTTTCCACAATTCATTATTTTGGAACAAAGTTTACAGTATTATACAAGGACCCCTCACCTCGGAAGGTTTACTTTCAGTTTCATGAAATTGTCGCCAATTATCACTTTTCTTGTTTCTTTACCAAATGTCAACTTCAATTTTCTCTAGCCATCTTGGGTTGAACTTGTTTTTCACACTTTTATCGTAATCTCTGTCATTTCATTCAGATTAATTGACAGGTACAGATACAGAAGTTCATAACACTGATGTCATATTGAAAGGTTGAATGAACACTGCATAATAAGAGCATTTTGATTGGCTGTAGGACAAGTTTCATTATTCGATTAGCTGAATCGAAATCTCGCTGTTTTCGTGATAAACGTTATTTATAACGCGGACTTACTTGGAATAGTAAATTCCCCCCCCCCCAACACTTTTCCAAATTTCTCACTGGATTTACATCAATCTCAAAAACAGCCCCGTGTGATACAAAATATGCGGAATCATGGAAAATTCTCACCCCTGGTATAAAGTTTGCTGGAAAAATAAAGGGGCTATTCTTGAAAATGTTATTCTTAACACATCTTATGTGGACCTCTGCATGTAATACTTTTGTTGTTTCAGGTAGGATTTTTCTTGTTTCAGGAAGGATTTTTCATTTTTTCTTGTATCATTCATTTAAAATATTTGTTACTTGAGTTTACCTTTGACCATAAGATCATATGCCTCCTGGTCTATTCCACTGTCATTATGGGACTGTTGATCTGCCTGGTCATCTATGGTTCCCTCTGTCTGTGTGCTGGTCTCCAGATTTTGTTTCTTTTCAGTCTGTGTCCACATCTCCTGGAACACTCTCTTTTTGTCCTCAAATATTTTCAATGGTTTTCTGTCAGTCTTGTGGATCATTTTCTTCAATGGAACAATCTGAAAGAAGTACGACTGTGTAAACAAAAGGGCCATGATGGGCCTATATCACTTTACGACTGTGTAAACAAAAGGGCCATGATGGGCCTATATCACTCATCTGAGAAATACTGTGCTATTGTTCATGTGGTCTACTGTTAATATAGCAAGTAATGGGAGAATGGAAAGCAATGCCATAGTCCCCTACCGGCCAAATTTTAATTCCAACTGCTGTAATTCCGTGACAAATCAATGGAGCGCAACAAAATTCGAACTTGATCCATAACTAATTATAACTAGAATTGTTTTAGATACGAAAACTGATGTCTCCCCCAGACAAAATTTTCCAAAGTCCCATAACTCTGCAGAAAATCATCAAACCGGAATAAGGTATGCACAACTAGGCATGATGCTGATCAATCCTATGAAATCTGATTAAAGGTTTTGGAGAAACTGTGTGGACAAAATTTTCGATGTAAAAATTTCAAAGTCCCATAACTCTGAAGAAAATTAGGGACAATAACTCCAATATTATTGAAGCCAGAGTTATTGAAATTGTGCATGGCATTTCCTTCCATCATGACAATCCAACAGCATCAGTAGAACAAGAGATATTGATCGGACAAAAAAATGTAACAAAGGGCAATAACTCCAAAAGTGAGTGAGTGAGTTGGGTTTTACGTCCGACCAACAGTATTTCAGTTATTTGCAAAAGTATTAAAAGGGCAATAACTCCAAAAGTATTAGAGCCAGAGTTATAATCCTTGTACATGACACTTCCTCTTATCATGCTCTTGTGATGTATGAAGTTTCAGTCCAATGGCATGAGCCATATAGGAGTTATTGTCCGGACAAGAGAATATGAAAGAAATGTACAAGGGACAATAACTCCAAAAGTATTAAAGTCAGAGTTATGGCCCTTGTACACGACACTTCCACTCTTCATACTCTTTCCATGTATGAAGTTTCAGTCCAATGGCATGAGCCATATAGGAGTTATCATCTGGACAAGAAAGTGTGAAAGAATTGTACAAGGGGCAATAACTCAAATATTATTGAAGCAAGAGTTATGGACCTTGTGCATGACACCTCCTCTCATTGTGCTCTTTCCACCAACTGGCATCAGCCATATAGGAGTTATCATTCAGAACAATAAAAGAAAATGTGTCCATGGGACACGGATGCCCCCGCCAGGTTTTTTTCAAAACTGCATTAAAATTGATTGATTTAAGGTTTGCATGTTTGCCTCGAGCATATTTATTTCTCTCCATTAACATGATCTCTATTAAAAATCTAAGTTTCTCCATATGTAGATGCTCTGTCAAATATCAGGAAGCTTGCCTGTGCATTTCCTGAGAAAAATGTGCCAGAAATTATTCGGAGACGACGAAGGCGCAAGATGCTGTTCAGATGGATGGACAGACTATGGATGAGTAATCCCTTGGACAGACTATGGATGAGTAATCCCTTGGACGGACAGACTATGGATGAGTAATCCCTTGGACAGACTATGGATGAGTAATCCCTTGGACAGACAGACTATGGATGAGTAATCCCTTGGACAGACTATGGATGAGTAATCCCTTGGACAGACTATGGATGAGTAATCCCTTGGACAGACTATGGATGAGTAATCCCCTGGACAGACTATGGATCAGTAATCCCTTGGACAGACTATGGATCAGTAATCCCTTGGACAGACTATGGATCAGTAATCCCTTGGACAGACTGTGGATCAGTAATCCCTTGGACAGACTATGGGTCAGTAATCCCTTGGACAGACTGTGGATCAGTAATCCCTTAGACAGACTGTGGATCAGTAATCCCTTGGACAGACTGTGGATCAGTAATCCCTTGGACAGACTGGATCAGTAATCACTTGGACAGACTATGGATCAGTAATCCCTTGGACAGACTGTGGATCAGTAATCCCTTGGACAGACTATGGGTCAGTAATCCCTTGGACAGACTGTGGATCAGTAATCCCTTGGACAGACTGTGGATCAGTAATCCCTTGGACAGACTGTGGATCAGTAATCCCTTGGACAGACTATGGATCAGTAATCCCTTGGACAGACTATGGATCAGTAATCCCTTGGACAGACTATGGATCAGTAATCCCTTGGACAGACTGTGGATCAGTAATCCCTTGGACAGACTATGGGTCAGTAATCCCTTGGACAGACTATGCCCCTTGGAAGGCAACAGAGCACTGTGCAGTAATCTCTTACAGTTGTCAGATGCAAGATTATTCTAAATATTCATGTATGTTTGTTTGGTTCCAGACAACTGGTATACCTTTGGACTTCCATTTCTGCTATCTGCTGTTGGTTGTATTGTTTTCAGTGGAGCCTTTTTGCCAGCACCAAGGTAGGACAACATTAGCTGAAAGCAACAACAAACAAATACAGCTTTTATCAAAAGTACTCTGCATGGCTCTGGTTACTGTCTTTATATACAATATTTTTATGGTTACAATAACACTGATTGCTGCGCTTTCCTCTAAATGTACCAAAAATTGTATTCAATTGGTCATAATGTATAGTATAAGCATATTTTATTTCATATATCATTTCATGTAAAAGGGTCAGGCCACAAGTTCAAACAACATAACATTAGTTATGTCCCTTCCCCATACAACATTCTACAGTAAATGTCACATGAAATGGAACACATGAAAGAGAAATAGTATATTAACTATTCTCAACCCTTTACCCGATATATAATCATCTTTTAACACGTCTCTGTCAAAGTTACTTTATGAAACCAGTGTGATAAATTGAGCATTTGCACAATGGTTTATAAACTGCACAAATCTAAAATAAATCCTTTTCTCTAGTAAATGTTCCTTTTCGGTAGATTTACTCAAAGCGGTTGGATCTAAAAATTAGGATATGGGTTAAGAAATAATGTAATATTTATAAAGGTACATAAACAAAGGATTTTTTTTTTATCATGACAGAAACGTTGGAAATATAGTACTAACTAACAGGAGCCGTCACTGGTCCGGATCTACTCTGCTTGAAAGGTGTGAGAACTTGTCTCTTTCAGGTACAGGGTTACGGTAATTAAATATACTCCTCATGGTGATAGTAAGAAACACATAACTACACTCACTCCATAGCTTTCAGATACTTGTAGATAAATGTATTAAAAGGTTTTAAATTACGTGGAGTCCGTATAAGTATACATTCTACCTCTTGCAAGGTTGTCCCAATTGGTCTTAAAACAAACACAGCTTAGTTGTAAACATCAGCAAGATGCTATTAATAATGAATGTTCTTGTCACTAGCAGAAACACCTGTATGTAATCATCAGCTGTCTTAACCCATGACCTATTAGGCTATTTTTAAATCCAACCACTTTGATTTAATCTACCGAAAAGGAGCACTAACTAGAGAAAAGGAAAATGTTAGAATTTTGTAGTTTGAAACCATTGTGATAAATAGAGCATTTGTTCCTATAGGAGCAAATGCTCTATTTATCACAATGGTTTCAATAGGTGGTTTTTAGAGGTGTAGAAAGGCGTATCTACGGAGGAAAGGGTTAACCATGCACAACTATTATAGTGTTTGTGTTGATCACCGAGAGTTTATGATTTTCACTAGCCCATTGGTTATGGCATCGCACTCAATATAAATACTATTGCAGAGGATTGAAAATTAAAAGATCATATCCTTTAGAGGATGAATCAAATGTATCAGCATAACTGGCTTTGCTCACCGAGTATATTGAGGTGAGCTTTCGTGATCGTCATTCGTCCAATTGTCTGTCTGACCGTCCTTCGACAATTGGTTTACACAACATCTGCTCTAAAACCACAAGACAGAATTTAACCAAACTTTACATAAATCATCTGCAATTTTCTCTTTTTGTATTGCTGCTTTTGCTTTCGAAGATCTCCTACTTTTTAAAGAATTTTGATATCATGTCCAATGAAAATTGACAAAAAATCTGGATCCATTTAGAACTGGTTACCCCAAAACTGGTGGTCTGTTTTTGACAAATGACTCCGAGTCAGACATCATAACAAAAAGTGCAAATGGTATATTCACTAACAATATAAGACTATGTGTGATTGAACTTGCGGCTCTGGAAGTGGCAGTTGAAAAAATTCCGCAAGTAATCAAAGCTGCATCGGAGCACATGTTTGCAAAAGAAATATCCACAAAAGCCCTACCAACAAAATCTTCTGTGCAAACAATCATTGACGAAGGGCATTATATTGCGAAAAGATACATTGCGACACAGCAGAGAGCGTAGGAATTAACCGAGATGGAACAACACGAAAAAAACAAAAAATTCTTGACACCGCTGTGTCTTTAGACACTGGCGAAGTAATGAGCCTTGGATTCACTAGTGTCAAGAGAAACGTCGAAAGTAATCAATGAAACGACAAAACTATATTTTGAAGAAATGTCATCACTTCAGCCGGCAAATGTTTGTGAAGGTGACATTGTCCGAGAAACGCTGGAGAAAATATCCTTCAGCATGTCAGACCGGGCGAGTAACGAAAAGGCGGCAAACAGGTTACTGGACGAGTGGCGGGATGAAGTGCTTGGAGTAGTCACATCGGGCTCGGACACACAAAGGGTTTTACACTTTCACTGCATGGCCCATGTCCTCCTTGGGTTCAACAAGTACTCTTGCAATGATGTGAAAAAGCTGGAGTCGTGACTGGAAAGTGAAAAGGCACCACTTGGCAGAGACATCCTACCTCGGTTCAAGACCTGGAGAACAAGCGGTACCGTAGCTGAACGTGCTGTTCGCACCACATCTGAAGTATTTGGGCCTTCCGGAAACCATTACGGATTGAGAGACCGATGGGAAGCTCACTGTAGTGACCTTGCAGGGCTTTCCCCAGACCCTTTTCGCATGATGGGCCCAACATTCGATCATTGTCGGTGGCGAAAATCCGACACCCCTTAATTTCTCCGACATGTGAAAATTCTCGAGCCGACTCCCTTTCAAACGTGTTTGTTTATATGTCAGTTTAAGTGACAAGTATACACACAGACTTTCCCTGGTGTTGCAATGTCTCAAGCTATCAGCCAACACCCGCAGCGCGTGCCGTACGCATGGATGATTGCATGTCGCGTGTAAACAATTAACCGCTGAAGCAGTACAGAGGTGTGATACGGTTAAATGAACAAACAATTCAGCCCATTGAGAAGAAGGTTCCTGAAAGTCAAACCAACAAAAACAACGAATGTCGGGAGCGGACACGAAATCGGGGAAAAAACATTCGCTGGCTCACTGAAAGTTTAAAGCGTAAGTTTGTCTTATATAGGCTACCGATTTTAATAACTGTAATTGGACTATTAACGTGGACTCCACTTGAATTTGTTCTGCATACTCGATTTATATCGGAACAAAGAACTTCCATTCCGTGTAGGGGGGATGTTAATAGATCTTTATCTAATATTGGTTTTGATGGTAGTCTCATGTTACTTCCATGGTACATAGACTCTTTTCACAAGCTTCACTTTTTTTCAGACTTTGAGAGATGATTCTCTGAACTGAAACGTTAAAGGACCAGTGTCACATACATCAATCTCCAATCCCTTCTGACGTCCTCTAACATTGGAATTTCCATACCAAGAGGCTGTGAAAATGTGGACAGCAACCAAGCACAGGCCTTTCAGTGTGATGAGTGAATTTTCCAAATATTGAAACTACATGTAGTTCAGACCAGAAGTTTTAAGCAATTAAGACTTAAGTATACAGTGTCTGATCTACTTGCAAAAAAACTTATCTTTGTGAATTTGCAAAAGAACACGTTTAAAGTTTTGTGCAAGGAAGGTGGTGCTGTGGTTGTAGTTATGCTTAATGTATATTCTGTTTTTTTGTACAAACATGTGCAATAAAAAAGTTATAACTTTCAAGAGCCCTACTTATTTATATAATAGCTTTTACTTTATATCAGAAAATGCAAGATATTCACCATGATAACCTCATTTTTTTTCAAAATTTTCGCCGTGGCGCTAGGCAGGAGGGGAAACCCCTCCCGCACCCACCCCCTAGGACTAAAAAAAGACATGCCTTCCTAAAATCCTGGGGAAAGCCCTGGAAGGGTATCGATACTGCTATACTATACTATACTGCATCTGTGTTTTGCAAAAATCATGTACCGGTAAGTGCAATTGGGAAATTGATTTCATTTGCACTTACAAGCTTTTTGCAAAACAATGACAATAATTATGAAACACACAAATGGAAGCATTTTACTGTTTAATGATCATGGACAAATTCTTACTGTAAGGAAAATAAACAGGTGATTCAAGTTAAATAAGCAAAGAATCATCATACAAAGTCTTAACCAGTGTAAATACAATAGGATTTCTACATCTTGAAATGTGCAACTCTTACACTTTTACTATGATTTCAGGTATCAAGTCCACCATCGGAAACTACAAAGACACCCGATTCAACGGCTTATTTCAGACAGCGGCCGAGGTATTGCTACATGCAGAGGATATGCTTCATGTTTGGATACAGCACCACAGGGAAATGGCTTACTTGTAGCCATGAAGGCCCATCTTCAGGACCCAGACATCGGAACAATCCTTCGGTGTTTTGCGCTCTTCTACATAAAGGTCACAGGGCCTTATTGGAACCTTGTAACATCCAGTGCTATTCCCTACTTGTTGCTACATGTTCACATACAGAGACTAGCAGCATTCCTGGATATGTGTGTAAATAGCAACCCCAGCTTATCTCTGATAAGCCACTAATTTACCTTGAAATGTGCAGAAAACTGATAGTCAGTGTAGTATTTCTCTTCTTATTTTTTTTATTTCCTTTTAGATTTTAAAATGTTTAATATATTTAGAAAGCCAATAAAAATATCTATAAAATGCATGTTTTCTTTTCTTATTTAATCCCCCATTATCGGAAATATAAATTCATAAACTAAACAGATGTGGATTTTCACGCTTGGCGTGTGATAGGCAATAAACATGCACTGCTTGGATGGTAGGTGGTCTCTTTGATCGTTTCCGCTAGTTATATAATCTAATGAATATTAATGAGGCATGTGTGACCAATCAGAAGAAACTTTCTTCTTCATTCTCGAGTTTGGTGCGTATTTATACGACAATCCTAAGCAAAGATAAAGTTCCTGAAAGTTAAGGCGATTCTGTATAGAGAACAATATTTTTTCACAAATGCACCATATATCGTTCGAAAGGGCGTTTTCTAAGCTTTAATTTGGTATATAAATCATGTTTCGGAAACGTTTCTAACCCTTTCGCATTTTGCGCCGAAGTGGAACAATATTAAATTTTTTCGGGTCACGCGCCGCCATTTTGAATTCACTTATGCAAGAACGTAAACATTACTGAAATCGATACATGACGCTTTCCAATCGATGCAAATAAGACAATAAGAAATTCATCAACGATGATTCAAAAGTAAATGGTAAGTTAAAGAAATGGTGATTTTGAAATATTAAATCTTTAAAAGATGTAATGAAGCAAAATTTCGCCGATCGTGCACTTGCCTAAACAGCGACCATGTTTCACGTTACGAGAAAACTTGTCCAATGTTTTTCGTTTGTCTATTATTATATTAATTATTATTTAGCATCATAATTTTACTTAGGTGTGTCAATTTAAATGACATTTTATTAAAAAGACCAATACTGCCGAAATTTCATGAAAAATATGACAATCAGCTGCAGTACATGTATATACATAACCCTTTCCTTCAGATAAATGTTTTGTCACGCATTTGCAAACAGAGTAGACCCAGGTCGAAAAAGGAGCCATCTGAACGGGATCTACTCAGTTTGTCAATGGATTTTGATAGATATGTTTATATTTACTTCCAACTATTTTGGTCATGAATATTCAGTAGGCATTGAAATAAACATAGAACAAGGAAAGGGACAAAAGCTCATGTGTGTAAAAGTTAAAACAAAGAAGTGAACTTGTTAAGACTCCCAAATTAATACTACTTTTAATTAATTTCTTTAACACTTTCCGCCATAAATGCGCCATTCTACACCTTTGCATCCAGAGTAGACAGGTTTTAGTCCTATAGGAGACATTTGATCAGGGTCAGCTCTGTTTGCTTATAGAAAAGATATAGATCTGATTCTATACTTTCTAATTTGTTTGAAAATAATCCTGTTTTAATATGCCATTTTAAAAATTAATCAAATTTAATAATAATATTCATGATGTCCTCATTTCTTTCATGAATATTCACGTTGTAAAAAAGTGTTAAGGAATTAATGATTGCGTGTCCTTGTCAGAACGTGGGCCTGAACAATTGATATTTTTCTTTTTTCAGAAAATAAACCATGTCGGACATTTATCCGGGGCCGTTTTGTAAGCAACATCAGATCTCAAAGGCAGATTTAGAGAATGGAAGTATACCACACGCCATCCAACCACTTCAGAATGGAGTTGTCATTGAAATACATTCCTATTTGGAACAATTATGATATAATTCCAATGATTTGTTTAACATCATTGTTCAGCTCAATCCAGAATTCCAAACGACATCTGTGAAGTACCTGAAAAACAAAGTTTCCCGAATATGTGATCAAAAGAAAAGACTTGCAAGTAAAAAGAAGACCCCGGGAGTGAAGAACATGCAAGAACTGCTGCAAGACCTTATCTTTCAACCACCCATTCCTCAGTCACAAGAGAAGTCTGAGAAAAGAGAACAGCAATCTGGGACAGCAAACTTGGAAGAAACAATTAATCAAATTCAAAATATTAGTGTCAATAGTGACTCTGATGACGGTGAGATGGATTCACATAAATCAAGTAACTTCTTGAAGTATCAAAATTCAAAACTGGAGAAGCATAGAAGAAAACTTGAGAAGAGAATTGAGGAACAGAAAACAAACTTTAACCCGGTAACTGAAATTATGAATAGAATGGGACATAACTCTGTTCGCAACATAAACAAACGAGACGAAACGGCAAAAAGAAACATGCATCTACTCCGTGATAGTCAGCGTCTGACAATTAAGCAAGAACGCCATTTGCTGGAGGCATCGGAAAAGCTGAAGGATATGGAATTGAAAAATGCCCAGTTAGTCAGTGAAGCAAAATTATTGACAGAGGAAAATGAACTACTGAAACAAAAATTTGAAAGTGAAAGGGCAAAGAAATTAAATGTACAGAAAATGAATTCCTACTTCAGAAATGAAACAATTACCTAAAGAACAAAGTTGAGAAATGACAGTGAACGTCAAGACACTGAACCTGACAAGCAATGTAAATTTTGCACAGAGTCAAAGGACCAAAATCAGGAAAGAGATCTAGAAATTTGTGAATTGAAAGAGAAAGTACAGGATCTACAGTCTGAAAAAATGAAAACAAGAAATGCTGACGGAAGCTACACCGATGAAATAAGATTGTGCATTGTTGAGTTGTCAATAGTGGATGAAGGGCATTTCCTGGCAAAAACTTTTATATCGCAGAAGTTGTCAGCAACAGAAAACTGGGGACTCAACAGGGATGGAACTACACGTCGCAAACAGAAAATACTGGATACTGCCATAACACTAGACTCTGGAGATGTTATAAATTTGGGCTTCAACAGAGTAGCACACGAAACTGCCACCTCCATTAATGATATCACCAAGTCACACTTGAATGAATTGGCAGACTTAAATTCAAATCTTGTTGCTGACAGTGCTACTGACATGTACATTAAAAAAACTCTCTTGAGAAACTGGCTTTCACTATGAGTGACAGAGCCAGTAATGAGAAAAAAGCAAGTGAACTCTTGAACGAGTGGAGAGACAAAATACTGGACACTAACGCCACAGATTACCATAAAGTGAACAGTTTTCATTGTATGGCTCACGTACTGCTTGGTTTTCATACATATATTTGTAAGGACTTGAAAGAGCACGAGGCAATGTTATCAGCAGAGCATGGTCCTCTTGGAAGAGACAGCCTCCCATGTTTCAAATATTGGAGCAAAAAGAACACAGTGGTCGAGAGAGTTCTGAGAACAACATCAAATGTCTTCGGGCCGTCAGGAGATCATCATGGAATCAGAGATATGTGGGAAGCTCACTGTGCTACAAATGGGATAAAGTCCATTATAGGCAGCTACAAGGACAACCGCTTTAACGGATTATTTCAGACAGCAGCAGAAATCTTAGTACACCGGGACGACTTCATCAAAGTTCTGGAGATAGTGAACTCACCAAACCTTTTGTTGAGATCAGTTTTGGCTGATCTGAAATCAGAAACTGTTATGACCCTTGTACAGTCCATAGGCTTGTTCTATGTCAACTTGACAGGCCCATACTGGAACTTGGTAGTTGGCAGCAAAGTGCCATACCTTGAACTTTATAAAGAAATCAGTTCAATTGACAAGTACCTGAAAGAAATTGAAGAAAATCCTTCGACAGTTATTCAAATTAAACACTGGAGTGAGAAAGATGACTTTCACAAGTGCCATACAAAAATTTGTTGGTCAAGAAACTCACCAATGTATACCAATGTATAGAAAGTAGTGCTTGTCGGGACCTGTTGTTTGATACTGTCAAGTTAGCGGCTAAAGCGATCCGGCGCACCATGTCAAAACAATTAGCAGATTTCATGGGTGATGGCCAGTACAGTATGGAAGCGAAAGAAAAGGATTTGAACAGGACCAGTTTTGCACATTTAACCAATCTAGGTTGTGAGCATCATTTCGGTGACCTTGATAGCAGTCAACATCGTAGACCTCTGGCATCATTACACCACCATTCTTCAGTGCAACTGATAAAGCGAAATAGATAAAAAATGATTAACTGGTTGTCAGACATGAGTGATGGTGTCCGCAGTTCACTGCTAAAAAGTGCAAGAAAAGGGGGTAAAAATCTACGCCATAAACAGAGAGCAAGACAAGGTGGTCTTAAATGACATAAATGCAGACATGAATGAGATGATGAACAAGAAAAACAAAAAAGCCAACAAAACAAGAGAGTCGTCACGGGTGACAAATGCCCCCAAAGTGTTTGACACCGAAATGCATTTTGGCGGAAAAACAATACAATGTAATGCAGGTGTAACATGAAATTTTGATGCTGTTAAAAATGACACAGGAGTCAGTTCTTAACATTAGAAACAGAACCTTTGACGATTATGATAGCTAAGAAAAGAGCCAAGGGTCAAAACTTCGTTAAAAAGGACCCTAGGTCATTCTCAACGTTAAAAAGGACCCTGGGTTGATTGTCAACGTTAAAAACAGATCCTGGGTAAATTCTTAACGTTTAAAAAAAAAAAGACACGGGGTCAAATTTCAATATTAAACAAGAGTACCGCATACGGTACATAATACGCCCACTTGCAAACTTTCTCCAATTCAACATGCCTTATAAATGTTGACATTTTCTAATCTGTGCTTCAGATCTTGATTTCCATATTAAGGTGGTACTATTTTTTTAAAAAATGAAGTGAATCTCTTATTAAATAAAAAAGTTACAGCTAATCCTCATTTTTGCAGATTTTTGTAAAGTCCAACGGCCATAACTCTGTAAAGACAAACTGAATGAACCTCAAAATAAACTCAGCTTCAAATTTTGTTGCTTAAAACATTTGTGTTAAGTTGTTAAGTTTCATTTATATCAACCGACAAACTAAAAATTTACCGACTAACAAAGCAACAAACACACAAAGTTCAAGGACCATAACTTTAGAATCAAATGACATATCAAAACCCCCGCAATATATGTGAAAATTCACATTAAGGTTTAACCATATAAAAAAATTGAAGCAAATATCATTTTAAATGAAAAAGTTATGGCCATCCTCATATTTGTATAGATTTGCATTATTTTTTTAAGTGCAAGGGCCATAACTCCGAAACATTTAATCAAATGATCCTCAGACTCGACTTAGCTTTAGGTCTAGATGCATTAAACATGTGTATGAAGTTTCAAAAATATCTGTCGAATAGTTTTCCCAGAAAACAGCGGACAAACTATTTGCATATTTTTCAAGGACAAGGGCCATAACTCTGAAATGAAATATCAAATGAACCTCAGAATCAACTCAGCTTCAGATCTTGATGCATTAAACATTTGTGTGAAGTTTAACTAATATCTGTCATATAGTTTTCCCAGAAAACAGCGGACAAACTATTTGCATGTATTTGCATTATTTTTCAAGTAAAAGGGCCATAACTCCAAAACGACAAATCAAATGAGCCTCAGAATCGATTTAGCTTCAGACCTTTATGCATTAAACATTTGTGTGAAGTTTCATTAATATCTCTCAAATAGTTTTCCCAGAAAACAGCGGACTAACTATTTGCATATTTTTAAGGACAAGGGCTACAACTCCGAAACGACAAATCAAATGAACCTCAGAATCAATTCAGCTTCAGATCTTGATGAATTAAACATTTGTGTGAAGTTTCATAAATATCTGTCAAATAATTTTCCCAGAAAACAGCGGACAAACTATTTGCATGTATTTGCATTATTTTTTTAAGTAAAAGGGCCATAACTCCAAAACGACAAATCAAATAAACCTCAGAATCGACTCAGCTTCAGATCTTGATGCATTAAACATTTGTGTGAAGTTTCATTAATATTTCTCAAATAGTTTTCCCAGAAAACAGCGGACAAACTATTTGCATATTTTTTAAGTAAAAGGGCCATAACTCTGAAATGAATAATCAAATGAACCTCAGAATCAACTCAGCTTCAGATCTTCATGCATTTAACATTTGTGTGAAGTTTCATTAATACCTGTTTAATAGTTTTCCCAGAAAACAGCGGACAAACAAAATGTTGACGGACGAACGAACGAACGGACGGACGGACGGACAGGGCCACGACAATATCCGACCACCTTTATTAGGTGGGCGTATAAAAAACATGCTGTGTTGATTGTTACTGTTAAGTTGATTCTTAACGTTTAAGAAAGACCCTATGTCGATCCTTAACGTTAAAAACATACCCTCAGTCAATTCTAAACGCATGGTCAAAGTTTCATGTAACACTGGCTCTTAGACAGCTGCAACAGAAGTTATTTGAACAGCATGGCCTACCCATGTATGAATAGTATTTAGAGCTCTTTATAATGTCTGATTCATGCTAATGTAGTAGCAAACAGTGTAGACCCTGTAGTTTGATTTGGGTCTACACTGTTTGCCTAAGCATACCTGCTCCGGACAAGCTTTTAGTAAAATCAAGGTCAAAGGTCAAGGGCACATTGACCTGAAAATGGTACGCGACACTCCGCCATCCCAAGATGAACTCACACACCAAATTTGGAATCCGTAGCTGGTAAGGTATAGGAGATATGCTCTGGACAAGCTTTTTGTATCTGGTAAGGTATAGAAGATATGCTCCAGACTGTAAAATTGAGGTCAAAGGTCAAGGTCAAGGTCAGTGATCTGAAAATGGTACACGACTCTCCGCCATCCCAAGATGAACTACAAACCAAATTTGGAATCCGTAGCTGGTAAGGTATAGGAGAAATGCTCCGGACAAGCTTTGTGTAAAATCGAGGTCAAAGGTCAAGGTCACAGTGACCTGAAAATGGTACGCGACACTCCGCCATCCCAAGATAAACTCACACACCAAATTTGGAATCCGTAGCTGGTAAGGTATAGGAGATATTCTCTGGACAACCTTTTTGTAAAATCGAGGTTCAAGGTCAAGGTCACAGTGACCTGAAAATGGTACTCGACACTCCTCCATCCCAAGATGAACTCACACACCAAATTTGGAATCCGTAGCTGGTAAAGTATAGGAGATATACTCGGGACAAGCTTTTTGCAGCTGGTAAGGTATAAGCTTTTTGTAAAATCGAGGTCAAAGGTCAAGGTCAAGGTGACCTGGAAATGGTACGCGACACTCCGCCATCCCAAGATGAACTCACACACCAAATTTGGAATCTGTAGCTGGTAAGGTAAAGGAGATATGCTCCGGACAAGCTTTTCGTAAAATCTGTCAAAGGTCAAGGTCAAGGTCACAGTGATCTGAAAATGGTACGCGTCACTCCTCCATCCCAAGATGAACTCACACACCAAATTTGGAATCCTTAGCTGGTAAGGTATAGGAGATATACTCCGGACAAGCTTTTTGTAGCTGGTAAGGTATAAGCTTTTTTTAAAATCGAGGTCAAAGGTCAAGGTCAAGGTGACCTGGAAATGGTACGCGACTCCGCCATCCCAAGATGAACTCACACACCAAATTTGGAATCTGTAGCTGGTAAGGTAAAGGAGATATGCTCTGGACAAGCTTTTTGTAAAATGGGTCAACGGTCAAGGTCAGTGATCTGAAAATGGTACTCGACACTCCTCCATCCCAATATGAACTCACAAACCAAATTTGGAATCCTTAGCTGGTAAGGTATAGGAGATATGCTCCGGACAAGCTTTTTGTAGCTGGTAAGGTATAAGCTTTTTTTTAAATCGAGGTCAAAGGTCAAGGTCACAGTGACCTCGAAATGGTACGCGACACTCCGCCATCCCAAGATGAACTCACACACCAAATTTGGAATCTGTAGCTGGTAAGTTAAAGGAGATATGCTCCGGACAAGCTTTTTGTAAAATCGGTCAAAGGTCAAGGTCACAGTGATCTGAAAATGGTACGCGACACTCCTCCATCCCAAGATGAACTCACACACCAAATTTGGAATCCTTAGCTGGTAAGGTATAGGAGATATACTCCGGACAAGCTTTTTGTAGCTGGTAAGGTATAAGCTTTTTTTAAAATCGAGGTCAAAGTTCAAGGTCAAGGTCACAGTGACCTGGAAATGGTACGCGGCACTCCACCATCCCAAGATGAACTCACACACCAAATTTGGAATCTGTAGCTGGTAAGGAGATATGCTCCGGACAAGCTTTTTGTAAAATCAAGGTCAAGGTCAGTGACCTGAAAATGGTACGCGACACTCCGCCATCCCAAGATGAACTCACACACCAAATTTGGTATCCGTAGCTGATGTGACAAAGGAAATATACTCCGGACAAAAGGTACACACACCCACACACGCACGGTGCGATCACTAAATGCCGCCAAAGCCTAGCTTTGGGGGCATAAAAAGAAAAGCAGAGACAAATGTAGCCAGAAAAAAGAAGAGACACACATATGAAGCTGAATCAGAGGCTGAGAGCTACTCAGATGTTGACGCAGAAATGATACCCTCCAAAGGGGAAATTAATGATAATGACTACGTGGTAGTAGCGTATCATGATACATGGTACCCTGGTGTTATAAATGAAACTGTGAGCAGTGAAAAATTTGTTGTTCGGTTCATGACAAAAGGTAGCAAGCCAGGACATTTCAAATGGCCAGCAAGAGATGATGTCCAGATGGTTGAAAAGAGATACATTTTATTGTGTGGTTTTTATTCCAGACTGTATTAACTCTGGAAGAATGTGGAAACTTCAGAACTACTCTTCCATTGACAAAATGTATAATCGATATGCTAAACTGTACTTTTAGATTGTGAAGTGACTCGATTATGCAAGATGTTCAGTGACTTTTAACCCGTTACTCCATAAATATGCCATTCTACATCTTTGCAAATAGAGTAGACCCATATCAAATGGCTCCTGTAGGAGCCATCTGATTAGGGTCTACTCTGCTCATAATATAATAATAATGTAGATCTGATTTTACAGTTTATGCAGTGGCCAAACTCTTACATGTTCAAAAGTGATTATAGAAATTAATAATATACAGTGTTCCCGTTTACGGCGTAATCATATCTAAATATGCACCGAAAATCGTTGGAACGCAAAATAGTCAAGTACGTTGTGTCCATGGGACGCAAGATCAATGATCGAAATTTTACCGACTTAAATGAATCCAGGTAAATTAACAACTGAAACTCGGTCTTACATCAATCCGGATCAATAAACAAAGTGATTCTCACTCCGTTTTCTTGACATTTTTTCCGAAATTGCAACGCATCTATTAATATCGAGTCCTGGGTTATTCCAGGTACGTAGGAGGGCACCTGCATTGACTGGTTACGATTTCCACCCTAATGTCAACATCTAAAATTATGTAATTCTACGAGAACCATTCTGTCGCGTAGTAATGACATTTGGGTGCTGAAAAAAGATGGCGTCTGCTAGTAAAAAGTTGAACTTGCCAGGAACTTTAAAGCGTTATGGGTGCAAGATCAAGAGTTTAAAGACTTGTAAGTAAATGATGTTAGCCCTGAAACCAATAGCATTACCATGTGATGCTTTGTATGCACTGAAAATGAAGTGAAAACCGCTTTTACGTACCAGCGGATACAGTGATGCTCAGCTCAGTTCACTATGCTCGTCGTCGTGCACTTCAAATCAAAGCATCAAGAAATACCTTATTATACAGTGCTTGTATCACTTATCTTTTTGATGTTAAATGATACATCAGTGTAAGTCTTAAATAATTGTACTCCTTTACATTTAATGGTGCAAAAAATCTCCATTACAAAAGCAGGAGTGAAATTATCTGGGACTCAGTCGTATTTGCTTGGGACGCAACTTTTGCTGATGCCCTGGGTCCCAGGGACTCGGTAAAATTCAATCCTAATGAGAACACTGATATAATTAATATTCATGATGTCATTATTTCTTACATGAATATTAATGGAGTAATGGATTAAAATATAGTAAGTGAAGAAAAAGAATGTAGATCTATCATGTAATTAATAAAAATCAGTTAACCCTTTCCCTCATTTAAACGCATTTTCATGCATTGGCAAAGATCAGACCCAGATCAGACAGCTTCAAAAGGAGCCATCAGATCAGGGTCTGCTCTGTTTGCTAATGGACTTTGATAGATCTGTTTCTTTACTTTCTAAAATGGCTACGAGTACCATGTTCCACCTTCCGTATATCATTAAAATTTTTGTCCATGAAGTTTCAGTAGGTACCGGTATTAAAGGGGATGTCCCTACATTTGACGCGTTTCATAAACACATAAAATATACAAAACTCATTTGTTTATTTGCTGAAAAGTAGTATATCGCAAAAAGCCCCATCCAATTACCGTTTATAATGACAAAACATTCATGTGTTTGACATCGCCGATCCCGGTTTTACTCCCCGATGTTTCAGTTTTATTCGGGTTGGGTTTTAGTTTCGTAACTGTTCGCCCTGTTCGCGATTCTCCGACCACTTCCGAGAAAGCTATTACGTAAACAATGGAGGGATCAGGTGATCATCGGCAAAACGCGGAAGAACTTAACGGAAAATGCTGATAATATTGTGTTGTAGAACAAAAATTATCAGTATTGATGAAATCGGTTTATTTGTATTACAGGGGCATTTTTCGATATAAGTTCAAATTGGGAACCTTCATAATAATGATAGAGCATAACAAATATCAAGTGTTATGATATTATTGAAAATATGCGATCATTGTAGGGACTTCCAGGGTCCGAATTTAAACTGGCATACTGGCAAAATGCAAGTAAAATTTCAAAATTGCAAGTACCAAAATTTGGTACTTGCAATTTTTTGCCAGTGCAACTTTTAAGAAAAGGATTATAAACTAGAGGTTTTTGTCACAAAAACGGATGTCTCCCCTCTAATAAAAACAATAATAGCTAATAACTCCAAAAATACTGATACCAGATTTATGGCTTTTGTGCATGACACTTACTTTCATCATGCTCTTTCCAAAAATAAAATGTCATTCCAATAGCATCAGTCGAACAGGAGTTATTAATCAGCCAAAACATGTAACAAAGGGCAATAACTCCAAAAGTATTGAAGCCAGAATTATGGCCCTTGTTCATGACACTTTCTCTCATCATGCTCTTTCCAGGTATGAAGTTTCAATACGATGGCAAGAGCCATGTAGGAGTTATCGTCCGGACAAGAAAGAATTAAACAAATGTACAAGGGGCAATAACTCTAAATTTATTGAAGCTCGAGTTAAGGATCTTATGCATGACACTTTCTCTTATCATGATCGTTCCATGTATGAAGTTTCACTCCAATGGCATGTGTCACATAGGAGTAATCATCCGGACAAAAAATTGTGATTTTTTTTTACAAAGGGCAATAACTCCAATATTAGTGAAGCGAGAGTTATGGACTTTGTGCATGACACTTCCTCTCGTTATGATCTTTCCATATATGAAGTTTCAATCCAATGGCATGAGCCATATAGAAGTTATCGTCCGGACAAAAAAGTGTGAATTTTTTTACAAAAGGCAATAACTCCTATATTAGTGAAGCCAGAGTTATGTACCTTCTGCATGACACTTCCTCTCATTATGCTCTTTCCATATATGAAGTTTCAATCAACTGGCATCAGGCATATTGAAGTTATTGTCCGGACAAAAAATTATGATATTTTTTACAAAGGGCAATAACTCCAATATTAGTGAAGCCAGAGTTATGGACCTTGTGCATGACACTTCCTCTCGTCATGATCTTTCCATATATGAAGTTTCAATCCAATGGCATGAGCCATATAGGAGTTATCGTCCGGACAAAAAAGTGTGTGGTTTTTTTTACAAAGGGCAATAACTCCAATATTAGTGAAGCCAGAGTTATGGACCTTGTGCATGACACTTCCTCTCATTATACTCTTTCCATATATGAAGTTTCAATCAACTGGCATCAGGCATAATTATTGAAGTTATCGTCCGGACAAAAAGTGTGACGGACAGACAGACTGACGGACAGACGGACCGACAGACAGACAGACAGACAACTCTCACGAAAACAATATGTCTCCCCCATATAAATATGGGGGGAGACATAATAATGCATAGTAATATTGAAAATGCGAGTTGAAATTTGATTTTGCCAGTTTATTTTTTTTTTCAACTGGCAAAATAATGCCAGTAAGTTTTTAGCCTAAATTCGGACCCTGACTTCCTCTTTAAAATTTGGAATAAATATAGAACAGGGAAAGGATTAAAGTACAAGAAACTGATAAAATATATGTAACAGATAATGTAAATAAATGTACATATTGTATTAAATTATTACTTAAATTGAGCTTGTCAGCTCACGAGCATCACTGGATTTTAAACATCAAAAGTCCAGATATGCTTAAATCAAAACATTTTCAAGGATAACTCCTTACATGTATTTCTCCAGCAAACTCTATGCTGTGGCCACTTTTTAGAACTGCCTCTTTGAGACAGTTCTAAAGATTGGGCACAGCTGACAGCATAGGGTTTTGTGGAGTAATGGTGATTTTAGTATTTGAGTACACGCCTTTATCTGTAGCTCTGAAACATTATTTTTTAAGATATTTTAAAATCTAAGTACATCAAACAAACCTGTTAATTGTTATTATAAATGTTGTTTTATGTGTTCTGTGATCAAATTATGATGAAATTATTACATGGATGAAGGAAATTATGGAGTATACACATTGCAGAGAATATTTTCAAATACTGATTTTTTTAAAAATAAATATCATCAACCTGACTTACTTACTTCTCATTAATTCCCAATTTAAGTATTCATCATAATATGTTTTTAATAAGTATTATATGGAGCACAGAAAGATCTGCAAATGTTCCAAATTTCATGAAGATATCTCAAAAAACAAAAAAGTTATGGCAATTTTACTGGAATCCGAAATAAAAAAAATCTGTTTCGGTTCCGTCAATTCGACGTGTTCGAATAGCAATTGGTATAGAGAAATATTCAGGATTTCGGTCGACTTCAATCAGTTTTAAAATGCCATAACTTTTTTATTTTTTGTGATATCAAAAAAAGGAAAACTGTTCCAGAAAGCTGCAAAGGAGATCTTTAAAATGGTGTAAATAAATCTCCTGTATCTGAAACTTTAAAAATCAGCTGGGGTTGCTAGTGTAAAGGACCCGGCTACACTGATGACAGACGAGTGCTGGCCATAGGAGATACATGTAGGTCTGTCGGATATTCCTAGTAGGGGACGCTTTGAACAGGCCTTGTCGGTCCCACGGGAGGATAGTGCTCTCCTTCTGGAAGTGATTTCTGTGGTGTCCAGTGCAATGCTAAAGTGTGTTAAAAAGCAGATCGAATATTTCCTTCTAGGAGGACAAATCAGTAAAACACCGACAAAGGAGGACCTGAGAAGGACAAGCTTCTCACATTCCACAAATCTTGGATGTGAACACCATTTCGGGGACTTAGATAGTAGTCAAAAGCATCTATGCACCACAATTCAACTATACAGATTCTCGGAGTCTATTCTGGACTGAGTGACAGATGGGCCATTGGCCCGTCAGCCACAAAATGAATGGGCCATTTGGAAATTTTGATGGGCCCACCAGATTTACACCCGATTACCATGGAAGTAGTATGCAGCATGTAACCTGTTTAACCAGTCTGAAAATAAAATTAATTCACTTGTCTACATGTTTTGTTGTCATTCAAGTGCCAATCAGTTCTCTCTAGATACTGTCTATGCTGGACGCATGTCTCGTCAACGTGCTCGAAAGTTTGAACATCCTGTCAAAAAAGTGTTTTTACGATTGTGTTTTTTTAACAGATAACACTAAACATCGAATTTTTCTCAGCATCGTAATGTAACTAGTTAAATTTAGACAGCCAACTTGCCTGAATCCACGGAGACACGGTTTTCCGAGCTACAAGAAGCGTAATCACTGGCCCATTCAGTTTGCCGTTAAATTCTCAGACTCGGCCAACGCTGAATCCATATGCTGCTTCGGCACTATCGTGAGGAAATGTAATGAAGTCCTGTCCTCACTTTCAGCCTTTCTTTCGGACATAACTGCTTCGTTACCGTATAGAAAAGTCCAGATAATCACATTTGTTGACAAAATGTTTTTCACTTTCGTTTTCAACTCGCGCGAGAGACTATGTGGTTTTGATATATAAATTAACCAATCAAATCGCATAAAAACCTTCACACCAGATGCTGTATCTGGGCGACGTCACTACCGGAAATAAATTTGCTGTCTCCAAGCAACAAGTAGCGACTCTTTTTCGCGACCGTGAAACAAAAACAAAACATCCCGATGTTAATTCAGATTTAATTATATATTTAGGGAGGGGGATCTGAGATTTTGTGCGCCGGCATGGCCCTAGGATGGAATTCTCTCTGCACCATTTGTGATTTGTATGCGTGAATCCCGCAAAAGGCGCGTCCCAGAATAGACTCTGAGATTCTGAATAGAAACAGAAAAAGGATGATAGAATGGTTGAGTGACATGTCCCCATGTGACAAAGACAATTTAATGAAAGATGCCCGTAAAAGTGGGAAAATCCTGCGACAGGAACACTTGCAACAAGAAAAAAATGTACTTAAAGAAAAACATGATGAAATGGAGAGTGAAAAAGACAAGAAGAAAAAGACAAGAAAATGATATGCAGGAAAACGATATACCTGATGACTTTGAAGAGTCATGTGACAGAGAAAAGGAGTTTGCTGTGAATGAGTATGTTATAGAAGCATATCAGGATGGGTGGTACCTAGGTGTTGTTGTATGTGTGGAGGAAAAGTATTTAACTGTAAACTTTCTGGCCCCAACAAACAGAACCGGCAACTTTATATGGCCAGCGAGGAAAGATGTTCAAAAAGTATCCCGTGAATTCATAATCAAACGTGACTTCGTTCCAGAATGTAAAATTCTGGAAGAATGTGGCACATCAGTGACCAAGAAAGTGTCAGTGTCCAATTTGCAAAATATTACAAAGTGTATTTTTGACTTTGAGGAACCAAAAAGTGTTGACCTGAACTCGATGCCATATCAGAGACATGGCACCTGGTCTAGGTCAACACTTTTTTGTGGAAATCTTGTATCCCTGCCACCTAAGGTAATTGCAGATGTGAATGAAAACGTGTTTGACCAAACTTGCTTATTTTAGTGCCTTTTTATAGTTTTTACTGCAAGTAACACTTAAAACTTTACTATACTATAGAGTAGTACCAAGGATAGGGTTTCTATGCGAAATAGAATGATAAAAATATCTGTTGATTTAAAAACTATTGCTCTGTCTGGTCATATGTGATAGATAAATATTACCAGCATTGAAATTCAAATACAATGAATTCTTTTATGCTTGTAATGGTTTTATCACTACTTTATTTAATAAATTAATTATTTAATTGACCTATCCTATATATGCTCAGAACCCCAAATGCTGTTAACCCTTTACTCCATGTTATGAATATACATCATATGAAATATTTCCTATATCCTAGCAGATGGTAGCTGAAAGTATACTGAAAGTAAAGCAGAATGTTCTTAAAGGAGCATTCTACTTTACTTTCAGCTTGCTTTAAGCAACCATCTGTCTTCAGTATTGAAATCAAGCTATGGAATAAAGGGTTAAATCAAACTTAGATGTTGGTATTTTAATTTCAATTGACATTGATTTTCAAATACATATATTTATCAATTTATCAATGAAAGAAAAATGAATATCAGCATTTCTTTTACACTGCTAAGGTTATTTATTGTTATTACAGAGTTTACCATTAAAAAGGGTACAGTATTGATGTTGATTTGATCGTACGGAATAGTCTGCAAGAGAAAAATAAAATATACAAAACTTTTTTTTACGCTTTTGCTTGAATTTATTTCATCATTTTCCAGTTTTTAAGTATGATTGTATGTCAAAATAAACTGCATAATTGGAAAGACCATGCAAAATTACATAAAGGTAGCAAGTTTCAAGTTGATATCTTTATTTTTAAGAAAGTTATGGCATTTTGTTGATAATTTCAAGAATTTTCAGTGCTGTCATCTTTCGCAATATTCGAGGAAAATCGACGCAAAAGCCTGTGAAATTTATGGCTAATTTTACAGACTTCAAAATGCCATAACTTTTTCATTAATAGAGATATTTTAAAAAAGTAAACTGTTCTGAGCTCAGTTCTGCAAGTTCTTTCAGTTTAGCTATTTAACTAAACAATATACTGATTTTCAAAAATCAGCTGGGTTTGCTAATTCAAGTTTACTGATCAATAAATATTCAAATTCCGTAGCAGAAAAAACTGTTATTTGGAAAACTGTTTATCCAAAACAGTTATGTAGACAACTTTTTCCAATCTCTTTTTCAGACCATAATTCATGCTGGCAGCAACTGCAGCTTAGCAGAGCCTGACAATGGATGTCGCCCGCCAAACAGCCCTTAGAAAGAGTGAACTGAACAACTTGATGTTGTACCAGGTATTAATCAGTATAGGAATTGCAAACAAGAGCACCGCAAGACGGGGCAATATACGCCCGAAGGCTGTTCTATAAAATTATGTTGAAAAACAAGATGTGTTTGTGAAACACTATGCCCCCTCAATATGATATTTAACCCTGAAGGATAACCTTGATCTTGACATGTCACCCCTCAAACTGTGCAGCTTCATGGGGTACACATGCATACCAAATATAAAGTCTGTATCTCTAATGGTTCAAAAGTTGTGGACAATGTTAAAAGTTGGTGACCTTTGACCATGAAGGATGACCTTGACCTTGACATGTCACCCCTCAAACTGTGCGGCTTCATGAGATACACATGCATACCAGTATCAAGGCTGTATATCTACTGGTTCAAACGTTATGGCCAATGTTAATGACCTTTGACCTTCAAAGATGACCTTGACCTTGACATGTTACTCCTCAAACTGTGCAGCCAAATGAGAAACACATATATACAAACTATCAAGTCTGTGTCTCTACTGGTTCAAAAGTTATGGCCAATGTTAAAGTCTGTGACCTTTGACCCTGAAGGATGACCTTGACATGTCACCCCAAAAAATGTGCAGCTTCATAAGATACACATGCACGCCAAATATCAAGACTCTATCTCTATTGGTTCAAAAGTTATGGCCAATTTGAAGTTGGTGACCTTTGACCCTGAAGAATGACCTTGACATGTCACCCCTCAAACTGTGCAGCTTCATAAGATACACAAGTATGCCAAATAACAAGTCTCTATATGTACTGGTTCAAAAGTTATTGCTAATAATAAAGTCGGTGATTTGACCCATATGTTTGACCTCTGACCTTTAAGGGTGACCTTGACCTTTACATAACACATTTCAAAATGTGCGGCTTTACGAGATACATATGCATGCCAAATATCAAGTTTCTATCTGTACTGGCTCAAAAGTTATGACCAATGTTAAAGTTACAGACAAAGAAACAGACAATTTGACCTTTGACCCTGAAGGATGACCTTGACCTTGACATGTTACCCCTCAAAACGTACAGCTTCATAATATACACAAGCATGCCAAATATCAAGTCTCTATCTTTACTGGTCCAAAAGTTATGGCCAATGTTAAAGTCAGTAATTGACCCATATATTTGACATCTGACCTTTAAGGATGACCTTGACCTTGACATGTCACCCCAAAAATGTGCGGCTTTATGAGATACATATGCATGCCAAATATCAAGTCTCTATCTGTACTGACTCAAAAGTTATGACCAATGTTAAAGTTGCGTTAAAGTTACAGCCAAAAAACAGATAATTTGACCTTTGACCCTGAAGGATGACCTTGACCTTGACATGTCACCCCTCAAAATGTGCAGCTTTATGAGATACACAAGCATGCCAAATATCAAGTCTCTATCTCTACTGGTCCAAAAGTTATGGCCAATGTTAAAGTCCATGATTTGACCCATATATTTGACCTGACCTTAGAGGATGACCTTGACCATGACATGTCACCCCTCAAAATGTGTGACTTTATGAGATACATATGCATACCAAATATCAAGTCTCTATCTGTACTGGGTGAAAAGTTATGACCAATGTTAAAGTTGCTGACAAACAAACAGACAAACAGACAAACAGACAAACAAACAAACTGACAGGGCAAAAACAATATGCCCCCCAGATTTGATCTGGGGGGCATAATAAAGGAGGAGTTAGTTACACAAGAAATTGCTACCCGAAACTATCAAAGGGCAATAACTCCAGAATGAAAAATGATATGAGAGTTATCTCACTGATATGCATAACTACACATCAGTATCTATCATTCCTGAAAGTTTGAAGAAATTATGTTGAAAAATAAAGGAGGAGTTAGTTGCACAAGAAATTGCTACCCGAAACTATCAAAGGGCAATAACTCCAGAATGAAAAATGATATGAGAGTTATCTCACTGATATGCACAACTACACATCAGTATCTATCATTCCTGAAAGTTTGAAGAAATTATGTTGAAAAATAAAGGAGGAGTTAGTTGCACAAGAAATTGCTACCCGAAACTATCAAAGGGCAATAACTCCAGAATGAAAAATGATATGAGAGTTATCTCACTGATATGCACAACTACACATCAGTATCTATCATTCCTGAAAGTTTGAAGAAATTATGTTGAAAAATAAAGGAGGAGTTAGTTGCACAAGAAATTGCTACCCGAAACTATCAAAGGGCAATAACTCCAGAATGAAAAATGATATGAGAGTTATCTCACTGATATGCACAACTACACATCAGTATCTATCATTCCTGAAAGTTTGAAGAAATTATGTTGAAAAATAAAGGAGGAGTTAGTTGCACAAGAAATTGCTACCCGAAACTATCAAAGGGCAATAACTCCAGAATGAAAAATGATATGAGAGTTATCTCACTGATATGCACAACTACACATCAGTATCTATCATTCCTGAAAGTTTGAAGAAATTATGTTGAAAAATAAAGGAGGAGTTAGTTGCACAAGAAATTGCTACCCGAAACTATCAAAGGGCAATAACTCCAGAATGAAAAATGATATGAGAGTTATCTCACTGATATGCACAACTACACATCAATATCTATCATTCCTGAAAGTTTGAAGAAATTATGTTGAAAAATAAAGGAGGAGTTAGTTGCACAAGAAATTGCTACCCGAAACTATCAAAGGGCAATAACTCCAGAATGAAAAATGATATGAGAGTTATCTCACTGATATGCACAACTACACATCAGTATCTATCATTCCTGAAAGTTTGAAGAAATTATGTTGAACAAGATGTGTTTGTGAAACACTATGCCCCCTCGATATGATATTTGACCCTAAAGGATGACCTTGATCTTGACATGTCACCCCTCAAACTGTGCAGCTTCATGGGGTGCACATGCATACCACATATCAAGTCTGTATCTCTACTGGTTCAAAAGTTATGGCCAATGTTAAAGTTTGTGACCTTTGACCATGAAGGATATGACCTTGACATGGTACCCCTCAAACTGTGCAGCAAAATGAGAAACACACGTATACCAACTATCAAGTCTGTATCTCTACTGGTTCAAAAGTTATGGCCAATGTTAAAGTCGGTGACCTTTGACCCTGAAAGATGACCTTGACCTTGAAATGTCACCCCCTAAGATGTGCAGCTTCATGAGATACACATGCATACCAAATATTAAGACTTTATCTCTATTGGTTCAAAAGTTAGGGCCAATTTGAAGTTGGTGACCTTTGACCCTGAAGAATGACCTTGACATTTCACCCCTCACACTGTGCAGCTTCATGAGATACACAATCATGCCATATATCAAGTCTCTATCTGTACTGGTTCAAAAGTTATGACCAATGTTAAAGTCGGTGATTTGACCCATGTGTTTGACCTCTGACCTTTAAAGATGACATTGACCTTGACATGTCACCCCTCAAAATGTGCGGCTTAATGAGATACATATGCGTGCCAAATATCAAGTCACTAGCTGTACTGGCTCAAAAGTTATGTCCAATGTTAAAGTTACAGACAAAGAAACAGACAATTTGACCTTTGACCCTGACGTATGACCTTGACCTTGACATTTCACCCCTCAAAATGTGCAGGTTCATGAGATACACATGCATGCCAAATATCAAGTCTCTATCTCTACTGGTCAAAAAGTTATGGCCAATGTTAAAGTCGGTGATTTGACCCATATATTTGACCTCTGACCTTGAAGGATGACCTTGACCTTGACATGTCACCCCTCAAAATGCGCGGCTTCATGAGATACATATGCATGCCAAATATCTAGTCTCTATCTGTACTGACTCAAAAGTTATGACCAATGTTATAGTTGCGTTAAAGTTACAGACAAAAAACAGACAATTTGACCTTTGACCCTAAAGATGACCTTGACCTTGACATGTCACCCCTCAAAATGTGCAGCTTCATGAGATACACAAACATGCCAAATATCAAGTCTCTACCTCTACTGGTCCAAAAGTTATGGCCAATGTTAAAGTCGGTAATTTGACCCATATATTTGACCTCTGACCTTGAAGGATGACCTTGACCTTGACATGTCACCCCTCAAAATGTGCGGCTTCATGAGATACATATGCATACCAAATATCAAGTCTCTATCTGTACTGGCTCAAAAGTTATGACCAATGTTAAAGTTGCTGACAAACAAACAGACAAACAGACAAACAGACAAACAGACAGACAGACAGACAGACAGACAGGGCAAAAACAATATGCCCCCCAGATCTTATCTGGGGGGCATAAAAATAAAGGAGGAGTTAGTTGCACAAGAAATTGCTACCCGAAACTATCAAAGGGCAATAACTCCAGAATGAAAAATGATATGAGAGTTATCTCACTGATATGCACAACTACACATCAGTATCTATCATTCCTAAAAGTTTGAAGAAATTATGTTGAAAAATAAAGGAGGAGTTAGTTGCACAAGAAATTGCTACCCGAAACTATCAAAGGGCAATAACTCCAGAATGAAAAATGATATGAGAGTTATCTCACTGATATGCACAACTACACATCAGTATCTATCATTCCTGAAAGTTTGAAGAAATTATGTTGAAAAATAAAGGAGGAGTTAGTTGCACAAGAAATTGCTACCCGAAACTATCAAAGGGCAATAACTCCAGAATGAAAAATGATATGAGAGTTATCTCACTGATATGCACAACTACACATCAATATCTATCATTCCTGAAAGTTTGAAGAAATTATGTTGAAAAATAAAGGAGGAGTTAGTTGCACAAGAAATTGCTACCCGAAACTATCAAAGGGCAATAACTCCAGAATGAAAAATGATATGAGAGTTATCTCACTGATATGCACAACTACACATCAGTATCTATCATTCCTGAAAGTTTGAAGAAATTATGTTGAAAAATAAAGGAGGAGTTAGTTGCACAAGAAATTGCTACCCGAAACTATCAAAGGGCAATAACTCCAGAATGAAAAATGATATGAGAGTTATCTCACTGATATGCACAACTACACATCAGTATCTATCATTCCTAAAAGTTTGAAGAAATTATGTTGAAAAATAAAGGAGGAGTTAGTTGCACAAGAAATTGCTACCCGAAACTATCAAAGGGCAATAACTCCAGAATGAAAAATGATATGAGAGTTATCTCACTGATATGCACAACTACACATCAGTATCTATCATTCCTGAAAGTTTGAAGAAATTATGTTGAAAAATAAAGGAGGAGTTAGTTGCACAAGAAATTGCTACCCGAAACTATCAAAGGGCAATAACTCCAGAATGAAAAATGATATGAGAGTTATCTCACTGATATGCACAACTACACATCAATATCTATCATTCCTGAAAGTTTGAAGAAATTATGTTGAAAAATAAAGGAGGAGTTAGTTGCACAAGAAATTGCTACCCGAAACTATCAAAGGGCAATAACTCCAGAATGAAAAATGATATGAGAGTTATCTCACTGATATGCACAACTACACATCAGTATCTATCATTCCTGAAAGTTTGAAGAAATTATGTTGAAAAATAAAGGAGGAGTTAGTTGCACAAGAAATTGCTACCCGAAACTATCAAAGGGCAATAACTCCAGAATGAAAAATGATATGAGAGTTATCTCACTGATATGCACAACTACACATCAGTATCTATCATTCCTAAAAGTTTGAAGAAATTATGTTGAAAAACAAGAGAGTCGTCACGGGTGACAAATGCCCCCAAAGTGTTTGACACCGAAATGCATTTTGGCGGAAAAACAATACAATGTAATGCAGGTGTAACATGAAATTTTGATGCTGTTAAAAATGACACAGGAGTCAGTTCTTAACATTAGAAACAGAACCTTTGACGATTATGATAGCTAAGAAAAGAGCCAAGCGTCAAAACTTAGTTAAAAAGGACCCTAAGTCATTCTCAACGTTAAAAAGGACCCTGGGTTGATTGTCAACGTTTAAGGTATAGGAGATATGCTCCGGACAAGCTTTTTGTATCTGGTAAGATATAGGAGATATGCTCCGGACTGTAAAATTGAGGTCAAAGGTCAAGGTCAAGGTCAGTACCTGGGTTGATTGTCAACGTTTAAGGTATAGGAGATATGCTCTGGACAAGCTTTTTGTATCTGGTAAGATATAGGAGATATGCTCCGGACTGTAAAATTGAGGTCAAAGGTCAAGGTCAAGGTCAGTGATCTGAAAATGGTACACGACTCTCCGCCATCCCAAGATGAACTCACAAACCAAATTTGGAATCTGTAGCTGGTAAGGTATAGGAAAAATGCTCCGGACAAGCTTTGTGTAAAATCTAGGTCAAAGGTCAAGGTCACAGTGACCTGAAAATGGTACGCGACACACCGCCATCCCAAGATAAACTCACACATTAAATTTGGAATCCGTAGCTGGTAAGGTATAGGAGATATTCTCTGGACAACCTTTTTTGTAAAATCGAGGTCGAAGGTCAAGGTCAAGGTCACAGTGACCTGAAAATGGTACGCGACACTCCGCCATCTGAAGGTGATCTCACACACCAAATTTGGAATCCGTATCTGGTAAGTTATAGGAGATATGCTCTGGACAAGCTTTTTGTAAAATCAGTCAAGGTTAAGGTCATAGCGACCTGGAAATGGTACATGACACTCCGCCATCCCAAGATGAACTCACACACCAAATTTGTAATCTGTAGCTGGTAAGGTAAAGGAGATATGCTCCGGACAAGCTTTTTGTAAAATCGGTCAAAGGTCATGGTCAAGGTCACAGTGATCTGAAAATGGTACGCGACACTCCTCCATCCCAAGATGAACTCACACACCAAATTTGGAATCCTTAGCTGGTAAGGCATAGGAGATATACTCCGGACAAGCTTTTTGTAGCTGGTAAGGTATAAGCGGTTTTTAAAATCGAGGTCAAGGTCAAGGTCACAGTGACCTGGAAATGGTACGCGACACTCCGCCATCCCAAGATGAACTCACACAGCAAATTTGGAATCTGTAGCTGGTAAGGTAAAGGAGATATGCTCCGGACAAGCTTTTTGTAAAATCGGTCAAAGGTCATGGTCAAGGTCACAGTGATCTGAAAATGGTACGCGACACTCCTCCATCCCAAGATGAACTCACACACCAAATTTGGAATCCTTAGCTGGTAAGGTATAGGAGATATACTCCGGACAAGCTTTTTGTAGCTGGTAAGGCATAAGCTTTTTTTAAAATCGAGGTCAAAGGTCAAGGTCAAGGTCACAGTGACCTGGAAATGGTACGCGACACTCCTCCATCCCAAGATGAACTCACACACCAAATTTGGAATCTGTAGCTGGTAAGGTAAAGGAGATATGCTCCGGACAAGCTTTTTGTAAAATCAAGGTCAAAGGTCAAGGTCAAGGTCACAGTGACATGAAAATGGTACGCAACACTCCCCCATCCCAAGATGAACTCACACACCAAAATTGGTATCCATAGCTGATGTGACAAAGGAAATATACTCCGGACAAAATGTACACACACCCACACACCCACCCACCCACCCACACACCCACCCACCCACACACACACACACACCCACCCACCCACACACGCACGGTGCGATCACTATATGCCGCCAAAGCCTAGCTTTGGGGGCATAATAAAGGAGGAGTTAGTTGCACAAGAAATTGCTACCCGAAACTATCAAAGGGCAATAACTCCAGAATGAAAAATGATATGAGAGTTATCTCACTGATATGCACAACTACACATCAGTATCTATCATTCCTGAAAGTTTGAAGAAATTATGTTGAAAAATAAAGGAGGAGTTAGTTGCACAAGAAATTGCTAACGGACGGACGGACAGACGGACGGACGGACGGACGTCATGCGCCATACCATAATACGTCCCTTCGGGCGTATAAAAATTGGACATCTATACAATTGTCTAATGCTACTAAATAATACAAATTAAGCATGGTGCGATATTATTCCTAAAGCATTGCATTTGTGTTGTTGAAAAAAACATGTTGAGGTATTAAAAGTAGAGAAACAGAAACAGTAAAAATACTTTTTTCTCAGTCTCCGTCGTACATGTGTATTTAAGTGAAGAAAACTATAAATACTTTTTTCTCGTTCTCCGGTGTATTAAAGTGAAGAAAACTATAAATAAATCATATAAATTTATGTAAAATTCAAATTATGTAACCTACACACGAAGAATGTGTTGTCTGCAAAAAATCTTCCACTTTTCCTAAAACATTACTGAGTCAGTAACAAAACTGGCAAAATGTTTGAATTCTTATGAGATGTAGAGTAACTCTACATTGCATATGGATCCAAACTGTTCAGAAATTGAATGGGTTATGCAAGCATGCAAAGTAAGTGTTTGTTTCTTTTCTAGGGTGTGTCACAGCTGGCTGACCTAAAGGTGGATGCCCACACTACCTATGGCCATTCTACATCAATTGCAGAGTTTCAGGCTGCTATCACCAAGGTATTAGAAACAGACCTCCTGAAAAAGGTATCGGATGGTGGAAAGTTTAGTTTGATGTTTGATGAGAGTACCGATGTTTCTGTGCATCAGAATGTCATTGTGTACATTAGGATTCTCGAGTCTGATCCCCATGGTTACGTTGAGCCCCAGACATATTTTTTAGGAATTGACAGCTTGGTTAAAGCAAATGCAGAATCCATTTATGGAAAGGTGAAGGGTATGCTGTCGGACAAAGGTATCTGCTTGTCAAATCTCTGTGGTGTAAGTACTGATGGGGCAGCTGTTATGGTCGGAAACAAGTCAGGTGTTGCTACTTGTTTTAAGAAAATGTTCCCGGTGTTCTGGCTTCACATTGCATTGCTCATCGCCTGGCGTTGAGTTGTTGCACTGGGGCCGATTCAATTCCCTACTTGGTTAAGGTCCAAGAAATCTTGAACAGTGTGTTCAAGTTCTTTCACTACTCGCCCAAGAATATGGCTATGTTAGAGTCTGTCCAGTCTCATTCCCCAGGTCAATCTTCCAGGTATAAGCAAGTCTTTTACACACTGCTCAGTTTTGAGGGTTCGGTTGATGCCATGGTATCAAGCTACAGTAGTTTGATATCTGTGTTCATGGAGGAGAATTCTGGCAAATCCCTCAGCCTGCACAAGTCGGTCACTTGTCACAAGTTTTTGTATGTGTTGCATTTCTTGTGATGTGTAGAAGTCTCTGTCAATTCTTTCAAAGATGTATCAGAAAAGAGACATCGACTTCTCTGAGGTCACTCCCTTGTAGGAATCTACCATTGCAACTCTGGAGGGGTTGACATGGAAATGGTCAAAGATTGAGTGGTTTTCTTGAGAAGGCACCTTCAGAGCCCCAGCTTGACTCTGATGGTTACTTTCGAGTTTGAGGGTCACACAGTTCGTGACAGTCTCAAACAGTGGACAGAGACTGTGAGTATCTGTAACAAGTTTGTGGCAGGAATGGTCAAGAGTCTGAATCAGAGGTTTAGTGGAAATTCTGACAGTATTGTTCTGACAGCGCCAAGTAATGTGTTCAATCCACAACTTGGCTTGTCTGATAAGGAAGATGATGTTGATGTTGTGGTGGAATACTTGGCTTCAGTAGGTATGGGAGGATATAGAGATGAATTTCTTAGCTTAGTCAGGTTTGCCAGTGCTAGCCAGGCTGGTGGCAACAAGTCAGTTACTTCTGAGGCAGCTGGTACATGTAGGTTACTTGTTGCCCCTGAATCCAGTTATTTTAGCAGACAGAACATTGTCATGACCTGTCTAAGAAATGGAATTTCTGCCTGCTTTTGACAACTTGATGTGTATTTCAATTGATGGCCCAAATCTTAAGGATTTCAATTTTGGTGCAGCATTCAAAGTTTGGTCAGGGGTGAAGGCAAGGAGAATCTTGAATTGAATCTGTAAATTGTGTAAATAATAGTGTAAATATTAAGTTGAGGAGTGACCAAAAGACCGTACAAAATGTGGAGGAGAGATGAAGGGACAATGTGTGTATAAAACTATATATTATATGTAGGTGTGAAAACAGTGATGGAAAGACTAACAATGTAAATAATTATGTGGAGAAGTGACAAAAAGTCAATGTTGGTGTGTTAAGAAATGCCAGTTGACATTAATGTAAATAGTGTAAATATGCAGACTGATGATTAAATTGATGATGATGAATATGTTTGTTTTGTAATAAAATGATGTTATACTGTTTTTATTTGTTGTGTTCTTTGTTTCATTTTATTATCATAATCAAGTATTGAGGAGGTATGACTAACAGTTACTCATGTATTGATGTTTTGTCTATTGATGTGAAACGATGAGTGTCTCTGACTGTTATTTTTTCATACATTTACTCAAAATATTAAAACATGAAAACATAATATGATGCATTCCAATTAATACCAATATTGTAAGATGAACAATAAATAACTGTTAAACAACTGTAACAAATGTTTCAACAATAAACAAGGGTTTTATGACGTGGGAACTGAAGACTAAATTTGGCTCCAACATTTTCTCATTTGGCAAAAGTGATGGAGCAAAGAAAAAAAAGAGCCAGGGGAGGCCCTGTATATTAATTTATTTGAATATTTATCAAAAACATCGACAATCCTATCGAAATTGACATTTAAATTCCATTTAAATGTGTCAGTTTAAACAGCATTTACAAGATTATCTTCCGAACTAAAGTTATTACAATTGGCCAATATGTAAATCATTAACATGTCTAGGGAATCAGAATATTGTAAAACTGTTTTTTGTGTCTGCAAGTAGTCGTCGTGAAACATCTATTGTATTCTTGATAACATTTATTGTTCTTACCTTGTTGTACAACATTAATGTTAGAAGCTATGACAAAAGTTCATTTTTAATGTTGTATTATTTTATATATATATATATATATGTCTCGTGTCTGTGTCTACACTGTTTGCATAGGACAAGCATACTTTTCACAGGTACACTGTTTGTCTCAAAGGTTCAATGAGTTAAAGTGCAAAGGTTTATTATTTTTAGTTCCAAGTGAAAGGAAGAGTATCAGGGGTTTATCCAGTTTGTGGAAATGGATGACCCAGGAAAGCTACTCAAGCACTGTCCCACCAGATGGCTGTCTCTCCACAAGTGTGTCAAAAGAACCATGTTGCACTGGTCAGCACTGAAGTCATACTTTGCCTGTCAGCCAGAGGTTGAAAAAGTTGGGTCTCCTGTTCAAAGATGCTCTACCAAACTGAATGACATTTCTCTACATGACATAAATTATCTATTCCTGGATTATATACTTGAGCCAATTCTTGGTTTCAACACTACTTTCCAGGTAAGCAACAGTATAGGATTTCATATACCGGTAATTATAAAGAAAACTAGAACTATCACTAAAGGTGATGAATACCCCCACATGGCAGCTTTGATTGCGAATCCAAGTTTGTGACACCAGCTATCCATGTAACAGGACTAAAACACATAAATACTCAAAGTTAAAGGAGAGATAATTCTGTAATGCTTGCAACAAACATATGAAAACTTTAAAAATGAAGGAGGATTTGTGACACGAAATCCCCATGTTTCATGCCAAAATGAAAATGTTCGCGCTGGTCCGATTTTGCAGAATGACACTGGTTCTTTTTCCATTTCAAGGCCAGGTATTAAGTTCAAGGTCACAGAGACCTGAATATCTACTACCCAATATGTATTGACACAACAGGTTTTGTAATGCTAGATAATAGAGTATAGGATATATATATATGCTCCGGACAAGACCTGAAATTTGTGTCTTGCACATCTACTACTCCTGAGTAACATTTATGCCAAGTATCAAGTAAATCAGATTGAAAGTGAAGGAGGAGTTCAAAGTACAAGATTTTGCCTGCCAATTTTAAGACCAATTTCAAGGCCAAAGGTCAAGGTCACAGAGATTTGAAATTTGTGTCTTGCACATCTACTACTCCTGAGTAACATTTATGCCAAGTATCAAGTGAATCAGGTTGAAAGTGAAGGAGGAGTTCAAAGTACAAGATTTTGCCTGCAAATTTCAAGACCAATTTCAAGGACAAAGGTCAAGGTCACAGAGTCCTGAAATTTGTGTCTTGCACATATACTACTCCTGAGTAACATTTATGCCAAGTATCAAGTGAATCAGGTTGAAATTGAAGGAGGAGTTCAAAGTACAAGATTTTGCCTGCCAATTTCAAGGCCAAAGGTCAGGGTCAAGGTCACAGAGACCAGAAATTTGTGTCTTGCACATCTACTACTCCTGAGTAACATTTATGCCAAGTATCAAGTGAATCAGGTTGAAAGTGAAGGAGGAGTTCAAAGTACAAGAGTTTGCCTGCCAATTTCAAGGCCAAAGGTCAAGGTCACAGAGACCTGAAATTTGTGTCTTGCACATCTACTAAAACCTGAGTAACATTTATGCCAAGTATCAAATGAATCAGGTTGAAACTGAAGGAGGAGTTGAAAGTACAAGATTTTGCGGACAGACAGACCGACGACCGACCAACCGACAGGCTGATTCCAGTATACCCCCCTCAAACTCTGTGGGGGTATAACTAGAAATGTGTCCATAAGAAACTGATGCCCCCACTTAAGATTTTTTTGTCACAGAAAGTAAGGGCCATTTTAAAGTCGTTTTTGCAAATAAAAGGCCGCAACTCCTAAACGCCTGAAGTGATTTACATGGTTATCGAACTTGACCCAGACATAATGGCCACAAACATGTGTGTAGAATTCGGAGTGGATTGGACAAATACTTTCCAAGAAGAAGTCCGGACAAATTTTAGATGTGCGTACGGACAAGGGCAACTCTATATGCCACCACAATGTGGGGCATTGTAAAAACACACATAAATAGACAGTAAATGAAATCTAAATATAAGTAGATTATCGCAGAAAAGTGGTATTGCAAAAGAATAAAATCATCATTTAATCTGTGTGTATACATGACATAGACAATACTATACTTTTTTATTCAGGCTGATGAAGCTATGATTGGTTATTTGCATCCAGAGATGATGCGGTTTCTAAAGACAGTGCTCTGCACTGTGGAGATGAAAGTCGTCGAGGACTCTGCAAATGTTACAGAAGTGGATTTTCATTCCCCAGACAACCAGCATGACAATGACAATCTGGCAGTTGGTATGGGTGATCGCGCACACCTTTGCAACAACCCCGACACAAACCCAAAAGTAGTCTAACACATTCTTTCAGTAAGTAAAGAATAAAAAACATATTTAATGAATAAGAGAATGTAATCATATTAATTGTCAGCTTATTTTATTTTCAAACTGACTGTCAAACATTTATAATAATTGCAAGTTGATTTATAAAGTACTGAAATATATATATTTCTATATACATGTATTATTAAAACAATATGTACATTGAAGGTTGTAATGTTATTGAAGTTGAAAACTGACAATCTGAGATGTATAAATTATTATAAGATAATTTTTCAAATTTTCAGATAAGCCTGAGAATTCTACATAGAGCTTACAGAGCATGTGGTTCAGAAATTCCCCTTTCAAGATAAAGTTCTGAAGAGCTTAGCATTTCTAAACCCAGACTTGAGATGCAATGTCAGCCCATTCTCCGGTAAGTTATCTAACCTTTTGCAAACAATGTTGATCATGATATTGGCTTAGTTTATGCTGTATGTATTTTAGAATCATAGTCACATGTTCAACAGAACTAAAACAATAAACAAAGATCAGAAAACAAGTTTTAATGGAAAAAAAATTTAAAAGTCTTTTTGACACATCATAAGCTATTTTTTAATATGGCGGCAACAAGTTACAACTTTTGCTTGCTCTACGTTACTAAAACATATATTACAGTCATATTTGTATTCTTTTGTATTTTCAGTTGCACAGCTAAGTCAGAAATTCACCCCCGAGGTCTCCAGACAAAGAGTCGCACATGAGCAGGACTCAAGCAAGAGGGCGATTTGGGAGAAAATGTCTCCCTAACCCTGCTGACTTCTCCCTGTTTTGAGCTGAGGGAGTTTTAATACATAGAACACATAGGGAGATACAAAATCAGGACCAAACTTCTCCCTCAATACCACTAAACTTCTCCCTGATGGAGAGCTCCAGCTTGAGCCCTGATGAGTATGAGGACTTCTGTGCAGCCGAGTCTGGTGAGCTTCCAGAGTTTGAATACGGAGTAACACCCCTGTCAGACTACCGACAGAACTTTTGAGACTGGCCATTCCAACAGGCCAGAGAAGATATGCCAGCCTGTGAGACTGGCCATTCCAACAGGCCAGAGAAGATATGCCATCCTGTGAGACTGCCCATTCCTACAGGCCAGAGAAGATATGCCAGCCTTTGAGACTGGCCATTCCAACAGGCCAGAGAAGATATGCCAGCCTGTGAGACTGCCCATTCCTACAGGCCAGAGAAGATATGCCAGCCTTTGAGACTGGCCATTCCTACAGGCCAGAAGATATGCCAGCCTGTGAGACTGGCCATTCCTACAGGCCAGAGAAGATATGCCAGCCTGTGAGACTGGCCATTCCAACAGGCCAGAGAAGATATGCCAGCCTGTGCACTGTGGCCTTTGCATGTCTGTCACTACCACACAGTCATGCTGATACTGGGAGATGTTTCTCCTGGGTGAGAAAAGGGCAAACTGACTACAGAGGATAACTCTAACTGACTACAGAGGACAACTCTAACTGACTACAGAGGACAACTCTCAAATGACATATTTATACAGAACTTGTTAAGAGTAACTGTTAAGTTAAATCTTCAAAGTTTAAACCTTCAACCCAACTCCTAACAAATGCAAAGAAGGCCAGTGTGACATACAATGCCAGTTTTCCTATGAAATAGGGAAAGTGTCAATAAACAAGAGGGCCATGAGGCCCTGAAGCGCTCGCCTGAGATAACCCCCGGGGCAGGGCCATTTTTGACCCAGAAGTCATCATTTGAACAATCTTGGTAGAGAACTATTAAAGGCGTATGTCACAATGGTTTATGCGCAACTCTGTGCACGTGAAATATTTTACGCGGGTAATGTAAATAAGACCACTGTGGAAATATTTACAGCACATCGAGTAAAGTAATACACAATCACTGTTGAATTGATGTAAAACACATAATGACATTATTATACTGCAAAGTAAAATCCTCACTTCTGATTGGTTAACTAGCCGTGTACATGAGTCCATGTACCCTGTGAGCTGACAGGGTACATGGAAATTCCCCATGGCGGGCCCCACATATGATGATCAGAAACCAAATGACCGACTTCTCTACTCGGCTAAACAGTAGTTGAAATGACCAATAAAACAGTTTTTAGAGGAGTTATTATATCGTCCATCCAACTATTATAACACGAACGCGGATGAAATACAATACGCACACCACTTCGGATACCTTCGGGTAGAAATAATGTATTGGGGCGCTATTAGGGGAATTATCGTATTTAGTGATTAAATATGCCAAAATGGATTTATATAAATTATCCGAACCGTAAAACTTTGCAGTATAATAAATTCGCCTAATGGCTTGGGCAACATGATTTTCCTCAGCCGGGAATAAATCGTCATGTACCCTGGGAAAGAACTGTATAACTAATAATGTCTAGGTCTAAATAAAGTAACTAGATAAAGATTTAAGGTTGATTCAATGACTTTATTTACTATTCTTTAAACTTGTATACATAACATGATGATGTTGACGACGTTGTGCGTGGTAGTTGACGCCGTCGTGTAGACGTAGGATTAGCAGATCAGGGGTGTAAAAAAATTTCAAAAGCTACTCGCCCTGCAGGACTAGTGACCACTGAAATCCACTCGCCCTTATGCAACTTTCACTCGCCCTTGATTTTTCATACATGTACTCTTTAAAAGCCGGTGTGATCTATATCATATGAAGCAAAGATCTATTAAATTTAATAGATCTTTGTATGAAGTTGATTATGAATGAAGATAAAAATTAAAAGCATATACTTTTATTGCCAAAAACAAGCCTGTTTAAACTTCAAATCACTAAGTCATGCAGGATCAGTACAACCTTGTATGATCTATTAAATCAGTGAAATGTTCAGCAAATGGTTGGATTCCAAACTATTTTCGACCAAACAGTTATCAAAACGTGGCATAAACACATCAATTGCTTTCAGGTATGAACCTAATTACTGTAATTAATACACCCTTCGCTATTATACTATACAATTGCCAGTTTGACGAAACCATTTTTTTCATACAGGCCAGTTTGAAGAACCGGTAGTTTGACGAAACCATCATAGTCCCTTTCGCCCATTCAAACTCATTGGACCATTTTTCTTGATCTCATACTTTATCATACTGTTTCTGTGGTTCTTTCTTTCTTTTCTTTCTTTTTCCTTTTTGTCATCACCTCCAACCCATTCTTCCCCACCGGAGAACGAATGAAAGCTTGTTTGTTTGGACATATTGCGGGTAAATCTTACGGTGCTTCCGTTTTTTTTCGGCCTCTAATATTTTTACTCGTTTAAATTAGGTACGAAAGCGTCGAAGGTTTAAATCAAGATTTTTTTCAGTTAAACCGATTATTGTACTGAAAAACGTTATTAAACTGCTATGCATATTTTAATTTCATAACACGACTGAGTATTTGAACCACCACTCGAAATATTTAACACAAATAAACTTCCTTTGAGCGAAACATTTCTACTTGGGCCGAATATGTCTCGCTAGGTAACAGGTGCGCGTAAATCGGAATGCCTCTAAATTCTTTGTAGATATTAAGTGCGAGACAGAGTGGAAATTGTGTCTTCAACCTGACATTTGCAGAGACTTTTCAGCCGTTTTAATTTGCAATTTAAGGTATTTTACTCAAGGTTATCAATTGGGAAAATGTCAGATAAAAAAATCCACTCGCCCTAAAGGTCGAGCATATGTTTTAAAGCACTCGACCGCCTCTAAAACCTACTCGCATTGGCAAGTGGGCGAGTGGAATTTTACACCCCTGCAGATGACATTTTCAGCAATAGGAATAGGGTTATATATACAGGTTAAGGATCATTGTAAAACAAATCTGTATACTTGTTAGTATATTTTATTTATCAACATTTCTGCATTTTTTCATAAACAAAGGTGGCTTATAATGGTGCACAATGTTGAGGTTTGCACTTCTCATTAGATACAATAGTGCAGTGTTGATGACAGGTGTCCGACTTAACCATGGTGTATTGAAAAAAATAGCACAGTCAGGTCCCATATTTATTTCTTCATATTGATTTGAATTAATATATTTGCTACAACTATAGAAACTAGACTGTCGCAGGACAGCTAAGCTCGCCTATTGTAGACCTTGTCTACAAAGATGAAGTCAAAAATATTTTTTCTATTTTAACTGAACTACATCAATGTTAAACCTACTGGCAAACTCTATTCCAAATACCAGCAACCTATGGCAAGTATTTCATGTTGTATTAGTGCATCTTAACACTTACCCCAAACCTTTAACCTTACTATTTCAGCCCAAAAAGCCAAGTCCAAAACAGGTGAAATTTTGACTAAAATTCAGTTTTATTTTAAATTTTAACTACACTACATCAATGTTCAATACACCGGGAACCTCCATTCCAAATATCTATATTTTCTATGGCAAATATTTCATGTAGTATTAGTGCATTTCAACACTTACCCCAAAACTTTAACCTTGAGATTTCAGCCCAAAAAGATAAGTCCAAAACAGGTGAAATTTTGACTAAAATTCAATTTTATTTTAAATTTTAGCTACACTACATCAATGTTCAACACACCTGGAACCTCCATTTCAAGTATCAGCTTCCTAGGGCATATATATCATGTAGTATTAGTGCATTTCAACACTTACCCCAAAACTTTAACCTAGAGATTTCAGCCCAAAAAGATAAGTCCAAAACAGGTGAAATTTTGACTAAAATTCAGTTTTATTTTAAATTTTAGCTACACTACATCAATGTTCAACACACCGGGAGCCTCCAATTCAAGTATCAGCTTCCTAGGGCAAATATTTCATGTAGTATTAGTGCATTTCAACACTTACCCCAAAACTTTAACCAAAAGCAAAAGCCGGGGTGATTCCATAAGCCCCCACTATTCTTCGAATAGGCAAGCTAAAAATGAAAAAAATCTGTCTGCTAGAACATTCCTTATTTACACCTTTTCCATTTTTCATTCGTCAAATTACCTCCGTTTTGGACAGGCATTAATTATGCCGATTAGTATATGGAATTTGGAACCGATCAAGACATAAATGATTGAAATCCGTGTTGAATTGACTTTGCTGTAAGACTTTGAAAAACATGACTGTTGTATTTTCCGCTGCTGACCTGAACTAGTTACATGTAGCTACCTTTCAATACATATATAGACCCGACAGGAAAAAAATTCTGGGTCATGTTTGTCTTGCATTTTGGAGTGGTTTAAGGCACAGGAATTCGATGTCAAATGGTCTTTTTGTCAATTTAAATGAATGAGTGGGAACTCTATAAAGTCAAATCTCTCAATAAACTATGAAAAAACCACTATCTCAGTGTTTTCTCTTAGAGCGCGTTTTGTGCGTTTTTGATGCAATTATATCACGTTTGACGCAATAATTACAGACTGTGTTTTCCGCGACGCGTTCAAACTGTATTTGTGAACCTCTGCAAATTTTTACTTCAGCAGCAATCATGCAAAAATATGCGAG
Source organism: Azorinus chamasolen (assembly GCA_963576725.1). NCBI lineage: Eukaryota > Metazoa > Mollusca > Bivalvia > Cardiida > Solecurtidae > Azorinus > Azorinus chamasolen. The sequence continues at coordinate 30,218,887 of OY755243.1, read as the reverse complement.
ATATTCCGAGTAGTATTCGTTTGTGTTTTAGCGTTGCTCCTTGTTGATTAAATACACGCTTGCTTTCATTCAGTTTCCACACGTATCGAGTCCGATAAAACGCCTAGTAGATTTGTATTATCATTTTTCGCGAGCTACAATGTCGGCTGCAAAACAGCAATGATTAACTTCTTTTTTTCCGAAGTTTCGATGATAAAGAATTAGAATGTGGGGAAAAGAATTGCCCTTCAGCAAAGTCAAAGTCAACACAATTGGCAAGTACATAAAAAGAAAGATTTCAGTAGATCATAAACCGAAACAAGATCGCAAACGAATCCTGGCAAGAGAGTTTCGCCAAGAATGGCTGGAACGAAATTCTTGGTTACAATTTGAACACAACAAAATGACTTGTTCAGTTTGCGTGAAGATGGGAAAAGATAACCCTTTTACATCTGGATTCACAAACTTTAGGGTCTCCACTCTTGTTAGACATGTGCAGTCAAACCAACACAAGGTAGCCCTTGAGTCTATGTCACTGCGACAAAATTTGACTAAACACACAGACACAGACTCGAGTTGAAGCAAAAAATGAAGCTGCTGTATGTGCCTTGAGGAGTGTTTACTGGTTAGCCAAAAAGAGAAATTATGTTACCCAAATTGCTCCTATTCCAACAATTTCAAAAGTTGTCTGCTGCCATTTGTCATAATGATTCAATTATACAACTCATCACGCCCCGTGTTGTTTATTTGCAGGTTGGATCTAGTATAGGTAAACAATGAGCAGTGAGCCGTGAATGTACTTTACATTTTGGTATGTTCCACGATTTAGGGGAGTCGGCGTTGCTGTAGTCCATCTAACTAATATATGTTCTTTACATGCGACAGTCAATCACGATTTTCTCATGCAGGTTTTTATGCTGACAGAATGCCGATTCCTCCAAAAAGTGGACTGCAATGATTTTTATGGTTCACTGCTCGTTGTTTACTTATACATCATATGCATCCCATACAACAGCTGAGAGCATGCAGGATGCCATTGCTCGTGTTTTGCGGGAGAATATAGACACCAGCCTTAAATCAAGTCCTTACATCTCTATCCTTCTTGATGTCAGTAACCAAAAAACTGTTGTTATTTGCCAGGACAGTTACTCCTTCTTTGACTTTTAAGACCCAATTTATTTGTAATGTCTCAATTCCAGATGGTACAGCAAAGACAATTTATGAGTCATTGAAAGAAACTCTGGCTTCATGTGGCATAGCTTTGGATTGTGTTATGGCTGTTGGATCTGATGGGGCTTCAGTAATGACTGGTGTGAAAAATGGTGCTGTTGCTGATTAACCCTTTCCCTCATAAACATGTTTTCACGCATCTGCAAATAGAGTAGACCCAGATCAGACGACTCCTAGAGGAGCCGTCTGATCAGGGTCTGCTCTGTTTGCTAATGGAATCTGAAAGATCCGTTTCTTTACTTACTAAAATGGCTACAATATTCCACCTTTCATACTTCATTATAACTATTTTGTCCATGAATATTCAGTAGGTATTGAAATTTGGAATAAACATAGAACAGGGAAAGGGTTAAAAGAAATGACTCACCTTTTGTCTTTGGTGTACACTGTTCAGCACACAGGCTAGCTCTGTGTTCATGTCAAGCTGCAGAAAAAGTGCCCTACCTTAAAACATACCAGCAAATTTTGTCTGATATTTTCTATCATTTTAAGAGATCAGCCCTAAGAAGGGAGAAATTAAAAGCAATACAAACCATTTTTAGAAGACCCATTGATACAATATAAGGAGTTGCATAGTGTTAGATGGTTCTCCATGTACTCAGCACTGGAGGCAGTCTACAGGACCTGGGCATCACTGGCCACATACATGGAGCAACAGTTCTCCAAGACACAACAAATGTTTCTTGACAATTTGATCAGTGAAATTTGTAAAAGATTTCCAGCTGTTGCTACTGATGTATCAAATATGGCTATCCTCAGCTTAAGGGGTCTGTCACTGATGTCAAGTAATGACAGGAAGGAATATGGTTTGTCTCAGATTACAGCCTTGGTAGAGTATTATAGAAGGCCTAGTGGTCAAAGTCAGGGAAGCAATGACACTGCAAATTTCATTGACCCAGAAGAAACACTAGCTGAGTGGGCTAAATGTAAAGACTTGGTTGTCCAACAACAGTATCCCTGTCACGCCATTGCATCTACATGGAAGCTGCTGTCAACCAATCACCCTGATTGCTTTCCAATTCTCCAGAAGCTAAGTATGATAGCTGTTCTTGCCCCACTGCAGACAGCTACTGTTGAAAGAGGATTCAGTGTGCAAAATGAAATCAAAGTGGCTTCAAGGAACAGATTGTCAGGTGTCAGACTTGATGTTTTGATGCAAATTTCATTAGGGCCAGCTATTGAACATTTGGACTTTCAACAAGATTTATTAAAGTGGATGCAGGCAAAGAGCAGGGAGCTCTACACTTACTGAATATATGTTTAGATGCTTGGTTTTTTACCTTTTCTCTGCTGGATTGATCATTATGAAAAATCATTATTTTAAGAAAATTATTTAAATATTTCAGAAAAAATTAAGCAAACAGTGTAGATCATTAAGGAGCTCTCTGAGTAAGGTCTATACTGTTTGAAAAATACAGTTATTGGTTTCATTTCCAGCATGGAAATGGTTACGTCATTTATCAAGTTGTGTTACAGTTAGCTGTGTTCCTTACTTATGTTACTGAGTGTATGTTTAGTGTATATGCTGGTGTTTAACACTTTCTATATTGGACTTTTCATATGGATTATTCAAGTTATGAAAAATGAAAAGTTTATGTTGATTTAAGGCTGTCTTAGACAGTAATCTTTAAAACAAACAGTGCAAACCCTAATCAGAGGGCTGCTTTCAGATCAGGGTCTTCACTGGTTGTAAAATTGAATAGATGATGTATAGAAAGGTACTTAGGGTTCAAACCACTTAATGACAGTTAAAACTGTTTCATATTAAGAGACTTGTGTTGGGTAGTATTTGTTTACATGTTAAAACAGATTAAAAAAATATTTATAAATAGGTTAAATAATCTGTCGGAGAAAATAGACTATGGTTTTTTGTTTGACCCTTTGTTTTTGCAAATGACCCCCCGTTTTTATTCAAGGGGTCAAAAATGACCCCCAAAAATTAAAGTCAAGAGAAAACACTGAACACCAGTAGCCCTGGTCCCAGCTCACGAGATAATTTTTTACGCACAGGCAGGGAACTAGAAAAAGGCGCTGCGATAACATGAATTTTACTAGTTCCCTGTCTGTGCGTAAAAACTTGTCGCGCGAGCCGGGACCAGGGTTACTTCCATTGGTTCTAAAATGGCTGAAGACGTACCTTTCTCTCTTTTATATGCCTTGATACAGGAAAAATCTCGCTTATTTAGAGTGTTTTTTTCATATCTTATTGAGATATTTGACTTTATCCAGTTCTCATTTATTCATATCGAAAAAAGACCATTTGACATTGAGTGTCTGTTGTTTAAGGTACAAATAGATAGTTTTAGGTTAGTTTTACATACTTCGATCATAAATTGATTGGGGGGGGGGGGGTTGAGTCCTAGTTCACATCAGTGTACTCTAAATGGTGATATCGAGCTACTTTCGGTTTTAACGATATCCCGGCAGAGTACACAGGCGTTAAGACCGATTTAGGTTCGGACGTTCCTCAGTACACACTCAGTAGCCAGCAAATGATTTCTGTTTGCTGCTGGATTTTCTTCCAAAAACAACAAAATTCTTAAATAAAGACATGCAGCAGTATAAATATATATTAATTGTATCTACCTGACAAGAAAAATCCGAGGTCAGTTAGTTTTTTGTTGCTTTTAATCCACTTAATCCGTTTCCTCGTAGCGCTTAACAGTAACCACTATATTGCACTCGTGTGTATACACTGGCATCGCGCGACAACAACAGTGTGGGTAGCAGTACGCGTTAATTTCAGACACGAATCGTATTGGGAGTTTACATTTCGTTCAAATCATCAAGTTACAATTAGGCCTACGCAAATAATTTGGATCTATAGTAACGCATTATCTAATCACGATCCATGCTGTATTATAATCATTTCATTTTAAAATGGGAAAGTAGGGAAATTGAACTTGGAAAACTTGTAATAGATAACACTTTTTGTAGAGGAAAGTACAAAGAGTAAAAATGGATAGAGTACAGAAAGCAAATATATAATACAAAATTATATCCATTTATTTGCTCACAGTACTCGCAGTGTTTTTATATTTGCATAAATAACGGTAACATTACATGATATGAAATACTTGTCCGACTGTATGCGTGTATAACCGTTGAGTGTATGAATATTTATATAATAAATAATGACTCTCTGGATATTAATTATAATTATAATTATCACATTGGCACGTAAAATATTGCCCATGACAGGAACTGCAGCATGATATAATCGTAATTCTTTTATTTCATAGACAAACAGAGCAGACGCTGATAAGACGGATCCTACAGGGGCCGTCTGATCTGGGTCTACACTGTTTGTAAAGTCGTAGAAAGGGGTATTTATGGACTAAAGGGTTAAGCCTTCTCCCGTTAACCCTTCATATAAACGTGTTTTCACGCATCTGCAAACAGCAGACCCAGACCAGACGGCTCCTATTTGAGCCGTCTGATCAGGGTTTGCTCTCTTTGCTAATAGAATTTCAAAGATCTGTTTCTTGACTACTATTTTCCACTTCCACACTTCATAATCAAAAAGTCCATGAAAATTCATTAGTTATTGAAATTTGGAATCATCACAGACCAGGGAAAGGGCTAAGTGTTAGCTGACTGGCAGTTGCAAATAGCTTGGATGCTGGTGAGACGCTATGTAGCTCGACGTCTTATCCAACTTGTTTGACACCCAGTCAATAGTCAATAGTTTCTCAAAAGCTTCATTGATGGTCCAAATTTTAGGAGAGCTATTTTCTTTTACAGCGGGGGAAGTGTTAGAAATTCACAATTTCTTATTATAGAGAAATTGCAAGGCACTTGAAATTGTCGTAACTATACCGCAAATATGGACAAAAAACTCAAACTTGAAACAAGTATAGATCCGGGGCACAGAGGCGGCAAATAATCATGTTAATATTAAAACATCCGTTTTTACACACTCATCGTGGTTTTGAGAAGAAAGGGAATCAAAATAATCAGTGAAAATTATAAGATAGGACCAAATCCAAACGGTAAAGGGTTATAAATACGGAAATGCTTGCGATTGACAGTTAGTGACTGTCACTTCAGAAATCAAGATTTATGCGTCAAAAATATAAATATGTCTATAACACATACATTAACCCTTTACTTCATGAATGATCATTTTAGAAAATGTAGTTTGATGCATTTTTATTTCATTACCATAAGCAAATAGAACAGACCCTGATTAGACGGTTCCTACAAGAGCTGCTTGATCTGTGTCATACGTCGTATCTATGGAGTTAAGAATTGTACGTGTAGCCGTGTTCACTTTTATAGAAGCATCCATCTGGACATTAATTCCTACGCAAGTGCACTTGTTTTTAATTTTATTATACCAAATTTACATATAGCGCTCTTTTCACACAGTATATGTGCGTTCAAAAGCGCTACACATGGATGAAATCACCAACTGGAACGAACCGCATGATTATATATCCCGGCAATGAAAGATATATAATAAATATACAATATATAAGAAATCACTAGCCGGAAGGAACCACATGATTGTCTATCGGTCAATGAGAGATACAAAATATATACAATAGATATGATATGACAAACACTGCAACACAAGCAACTCTCACATTTGCATGTGTTGCATTCGTTTCAATGGCATACAGCTTGCACTGGAATATCTTTGATAATTATCCCGGTTGTCGATAAATCTTTTTAAATCTGCTTTCGTAAACACCGTTTCTTAATAAACTTCCGATGCCATTCCCGATGGCAGCTTTTAAAGTGGATCACTTTTACGGGCACACTACCACTATTGATGACTGATATGACCTCCCTCCAACCAGTTTTTTTGTCAGTCATAGCTATAATGGTACTGTTTGGAGCTCCCTGTGTATTATAACGTCAATATCCTTGACACTTACTTCATCCGGAAAGCTACATTGCTTACAAGTGTGGCATCGGTCTCAAAATTAAGTTTTAATATTCTGTTTTTGCTTTGGGAGTGACATGACTGTGTAAAGAGGAAGGCGTGGTTTTATTTGCGAAAACATTCAAACCGGAACATCTCAAAACATGTTTTAAGGAAGTTTCCTTAAAGTGTTAAAAAACTCAGGGAAGAAAAATGAATTCTTTCGAAAAATCAACAGTTTAAAAATAAAGTTAGGCAAAACATTGAAAACAGTATTGACTCATGCACTTTTGCATGACATTGCGTGTCTATAAGGGAAACGATTAACTCTCTTTCAGTGGGCAATTAAATTGCAGCTGGCTCTTCCGTCCTTTCCCGCTATGCCATGCTTATTAGCAAACTGACCACTCGCAGTTAATGGGAGTGATAGGAGCACTTCTTTATTCATTGAGAAACTGCCTCTGGGAGAATACTTTCATTCATATTATGGTCACGTGATTTCGTCATGTGACTGATATTTGTATATTCGTGCGCCATTCTTAATCTATATTTTGAGGATTTTGTTGCACATACTAAACCATAGCTAATGTTACCACGAAGTAAATACTGTGTATTTACTTCTTGATGTTACGGAACATTTTCATGTCAGAAATGTCACCATGATTGTTTTCGGATGTCATGTTTTTAAACGCCGTTAAGTTTGTATCCATCGGATGCAGGTCAATAAATTGCACTAGTCTGCTATGCGGAACTAGGCAGGTTTACCATGTGTTCGATGGAAAGAAATCAAAGAATAGGTAAACTGTTGAACAGTATGCTTTCTGATTTATTCGTCGTGGTAAACCATTCTCTGGAGTACTGGAGCAATCAGTTGGAATTTAAATTCGTCAGAATGTTTAATTGTCAACCCGTACCCATGCAAAGTTTCGTCAACGCAAACGATCGTTTGTTTTATTACATGTCATATTGCTTAGATACTAATCGGACATCAAGTTATACGATGTATCTTCATCCATGTTTTCGCGATTGCAGAAACATATCCGTCAGACACGGAATTTGTAAAATATCCGTCAGACACGGAATTTGTAAATATCTATTATGTCTTCCATAAGAACTCGATGTATATGCATGTAAAGTATCTCGCAATATACTTTTTACTCTCTCAACTGACATACATTAGCTGTTTGTTTTTTAGAAAACTTAATTAATATTCATAGCGTTGTTTCGAAATTTATCGGACATTGGCCAAACGTATCTAGATCTGTTGTAATCGACGAAGTTTTCCGGCTCTTAAAAAGACGGCGGTTTTCTAAGAATTTAGCAGTATTCGTATACCGATAGTATTTATCTGAATATATACATGTATATAATTTATAACTGTGAAAATTGGCTATAGACATTATTTTAATGATGTGAATATGTGTGTAACTTTTGGTGTTGATTGATTTATACAAAAATGGACAGAATATGACGTTAAATACACAATCATCAGTTAACAAGTTCTTCTCGCGGAATGGCTAAATTAGTTAGAACAAGTAAACGCCAAATTTTATAGAACTAGACCAGTCGCAAAATGCTTCACATGACATATATTAATCACTTTAACTGCTGAAAATCGGTGTCTGCTCAAATTCTGACCTACAAGTTTACTTACTTCTGGTTCGTTTTAAAAACTATTGACCCATTTCAAACAGCTGGGCTCATATTGAGACGACGAATTATGCTGCGTCTCATCTGGCTGTCATCTATTAGCAAATGCCAGTCAGTTCGTACTAAACATGCAAAGGGATAATCCCAGGTTTTTTAGGAATGAAACAAAATATTGCTACTGTAAAGAGCTTCAAAATAAAGATCAGACGCTACGTCGATGATTCAGCTGACTTGGGTCTATACTGCTTTCAAAGTATGTACACATTTTTCTTTCATGGATCTACACATACTGTCACTCATATTTCATGATGAAACTATCATCGTCGTGCTTTTCAACATATTTATTGCTGTACAATTAAAATCCACGCAGCGAAATCATCGAAGTACACATTCAATACAGTGGACATCTACGGTAGTTTACAGCGCATGCGCAGAAATTCAAACTGAAGTAAACATGTCTACATCACCGGTAGTCTGCTGCACGACTATCTTTAGTGGAACGGCGATTTATGAGCGTATCTGAGGTCAGTTGTTGCTTGAATGATGTAATTACAACAAATATGCAGATTTACATTGAAAATTAAGTTCAATATGACCCAATTGTAAATTAGAAAATTAACGATTTCCACCCCGTATTTGACGTATTGCCATGAGACTGTAAGACGGCACCTGTCACAAAATTAGCATGCTGTCTTACGGGTCATTAATGAGACTAGGGCGAGTCCCAGCATGCGTCGGGCACCTTTGATTGTTGGCGAGATGGTCATGTTTCTACTGAAACATCGGAACGAATCCTATATAATTTCAGAGACATCATATATGTTTCAGATAAATTCAATTCACCGAAACGCTCATTTACCGAAACGTCGGTCACCCATTCATAAAGCCGAACATGACGGACTATTTTTCCAAATTATAACCCAGTAAATGAAAGTATTCTGTGGCTCTGTATTCTAAAAAAAAATCTCAGTCATCCCGACTGACGGTGCTATATCATTACCTTCTGGTTTTCCATTCTGCAAAATTTTTCGTCAGGACTTTCTTTCAAATTCAATGTGGCTACCTCTGTTGTGTTCTTGACAAGATGATACTTAAAAGTGGCGCCCTTTATCACATAATAATCACATTTTCATGAAAATCACCACACCTCAAGAAAGTTTCTACCCTATAAAGTTCCCCCTATGAAAAAAATAAACATATGTTAGGACTTTCTTTTCATTTCAAAGTATAAATTAATTAAATTAAGATATTTTATTATTAAAAAAAAAGCGAAAATGGATCATATTTGGACCATAATTAGAGTTGTCTTAATGTCACGAAAATTAGAATTAGACAATTAATGCTTAGTGCCACGTAAATTCTTTTAGACCAGCTTTTTTAATAATTTATGCCATGTATATAAGGCATATGTTAAATTATTATTTGAAATTTTCTCCACTAAGCGGTATGTTTTGACCATTCGTTTGAAATGGCTCTTTGGGATCATCCACAACTTTGGTGGAGAAATACAGGATCTTATTATATACCCCTGTATTTGGGTTTGGTGGAGAAATAAAGGATCTTATTATATACCCCCTGTATGTGGGTTTGGTGGAGAAATAAAGGATCTTATTATATATACCCCTGTATGTGGGTTTGGTGGAGAAATACAGGAGTGTTGTCTGTTTGCCACTTGCCAAAGTCAGTTGATATGTTAATTACTGCCTGCTTTATGCATGGTCACTAGTGTTTAAATATAGTCTATGATCTTAGTCTACACTATTTGTAAAATCCCAGAGTGCATTATATATCCTGATTATTCCCATTCTATATCCTGATTATTCCCATTCTGCCATTATATATCCTGATTATTTCCATTCTGCCATTATATATCCTGATTATTCCCATTCTGCCATTATATATCCCGATTATTCCCATTCTGTATTCTCTGTATTGCTTCCATTCTGCATTAAGCAACCACATTTGTATTAAATACAAGAAGTTTCTTTTTAACACATTATTCCCCCTAGTGACGCATTTTGGCGCCGCTGTAAAAGTCACATTTATAAACAATTGTGATAAATAGAGAATTTGCTCCTATGGAGCAAATGCTCTATTTATCACAATGGTTTCCACAATTCTATTTTTTCCTTTTCTCTAATTAATGTTCCTTTTTGGTAGATTAATTCAAATAGGTTGTGTCTAGAATAGTCTAGGAGAGAATGATTTAAAAATGTCACGCCCCAGGAGTGTTTATTCGAGACAATACGGTATAACATTGGCCATAGTATTTGGTAAAGCAAGCAACAGGTTTGGATGAAGAATTGAAGATGAGATGCTGACTTGTTACGTGTCCATCAGGATCATAACATTTGGACAAGTTTAGCCGCGTTTTGAATAAGAAAGATAAAATACATCCACCTAATCCTTTCCTTCATATAAACGCTTCTCTGGGTCTTTGCATACGAAGTAGTCCCGGGCTAGTATGCTCCTTTTGGGAAATCTGTTCTCTTTTCTTATTAAATTATAATTTATCTGACTACAGTTTCTATTAATACTAAAACATCATGTGTACATATGCCATTATAAAAGTTGCGCTAAGAACTATGTATGCGTACATATAGCATTATAAAAGTTGCGCTAAGAACTATGTATGCGTACATATACCATTATAAAAGTTGCGCTAAGAACTATGTATGCGTACATATACCATTATAAAAGTTGCGCTAAGAACTATGTATGTGTACATATACCATTATAAAAGTTGCGCTAAGAACTATGTATGCGTACATATAGCATTATAAAAGTTGCGCTAAGAACTATGTATGTGTACATATACCATTATAAAAGTTGCGCTAAGAACTATGTATGCGTACATATAGCATTATAAAAGTTGCGCTAAGAACTATGTATGCGTACATATAGCATTATAAAAGTTGCGCTAAGAACTATGTATGCGTACATATACCATTATAAAAGTTGCGCTAAGAACTATGTATGTGTACATATACCATTATAAAAGTTGCGCTAAGAACTATGTATGCGTACATATAGCATTATAAAAGTTGCGCTAAGAACTATGTATGCGTACATATAGCATTATAAAAGTTGCGCTAAGAACTATGTATGTGTACATATACCATTATAAAAGTTGCGCTAAGAACTATGTATGATGTCAGTATCTCTTACATGAATATTCGACAGGGAAAGAGTTAAAAATACGGAAGAAATTGATTTTTTAAGCCTTCCGTGTTCTGTGTCTATTATAAATTTCAATGCCTACTGAATATTCATGAGCGAAATAGTCAAAATGAAATATGTAAGGTGGTACATTGTAGCCACTTTAGAAAGTAAAGAAATATATATCTATCAAAGCCCATTAGAAGCCGTCTGATCTGGGTGTACTCTGTTTGCAAATGTGTGAAAACACGTTTATATGAGGGAGAGGGTTAACTTGCCACACTGTTTTTCTCAAAATCTCCTGATCCTTTACCTGATGACTATTCATGTGACATAATGATATCATGAATATGCATTTGCTGCATTTCTACAATGGCAAATAATCACAGGAATAATTCATTATTATATTAATATTTATTATGGCACATGGCCACCGGAATGGTTGTCACGGCGGAAACTTTAGAATTGTACCCATATTATTTCATTAGCAAAGAGCAGACCCTGATCAGATGACTCCTAAAGGAGAAATATTACCTTGGTCTACTATGTTTGCAAAGGTGTAGAAATGTGTATTTATGGAAAAGCAGGTTACGGTAAGAAAGTCTAGCTTTCTCAATCTATTGCCTGCTATGATCGAATCACGGATTGCCTGCAAACACTTTGGATACAGATGCGACACTGAGTATCATAGATGAGACATTGGGTAACTTAGATAAGATACTGAATAACCTAATGAGACACTGAGTAACTTAGATGAGACACTCAGTAACTTAGATGAGATATTGGGTAACTTAGATGAGATACTGAGTAACCAAGAAACACTGGGTAACTTAGATGAGACACTGAGTAACTTAGATGATACATTTGGGCAACTTAGATGAGATACTGGGTAACTTAGATGAGACACTGTGTAACTTAGATGAGACACTTGGTAATTTAGATGAGATACTGAGTAACTAAGGCGAGACAGTGATTACTAAGATGAGACACTGAGTAACTTAATGAGACATTGGCTAACTTAGATGAGATACTGAGTAACTAAGATGCGATACTGAGTAACTTAATGATACATTGGGTAACTTAGATGAGACACTGAGTAACTTAATGAGACACTGAGTTTGCAGGGTTAATCAGTGTAACACATTGATCTAGAATGTGTCCCAGCTGTTTGGCACACTTTTTATTTTATTTTTTGATAAAAAATTCAAAGAGGTCAATATTCATATAAGAATTTATGGATATAAATAGACTGAAAATTTTAATTACACTTTAACTATGGAATGTTTTGTTGTGGCAGAAAAGTCAGAATCATATCTTTATTATTCCAAGACAGTCCCTACAGGAGTTGTCTGATCTGGGTCCTGTAGGAGTCTAACCTGGGTCTAATCTGTTTACAAACAAAGGTGCTCGACGCATGCTTGGACTCACCCATGGAAACAAACCCCCCCCCCCCCCCCCCAAAAAAAAAAAAAAAAAAAAAAAAAAAATTAAATAAATAAAACAAGAGGACCCTGAGGGTCCTGGGGCGCTCACCTGACATTTGTTAAGTGTTGGTTACAACAATGTTACACACAAGTAATGGACAAGATTTTTCTAAAATTTGAAAATATACAAGATATCATCATATTTTAGAATTTTAGAAACTTGCAAGAGGGCCACCTAAAGACCATTCCTGCCAGATATCATTCAAATCCCCAGCCCACCCATGATGGATCTCAATTGAGATATCATCAAGGTCATCATTCTGAGCAAGTTTGATGAAGAATAGGCAGAAAATGTGGCTTCTAGAGTGTAAACAAGATTTTTCTAAGATTTGACCTAGTGACCTACTTTTTGACCCAAGCCCACATATGATCAAACTCGATCAAGATATCATCAAGGTTATCATTCTGAGCAAGTTTGATGAAGATTAGGCAGAAATTGTGGCTTCTACAGTGTAAACAAGATTTTTTTAAGATTTGACCTAATGACCTACTTTTTAATCCTGCCCCACCCATGATCGAACTTGATCGAGATATCATCAAGAATATCATCCTGAGCAAGTCTGATCAAGATTGGACTAAAAATGTGACCTCTAGATTGTTCACAAGGTTTTTCAATAATTTGACCCAGTGACCTAGTTTTTAACCGTATGTGACCCACTTTCAAACTCATCCAAGTTTCTATCAAGACAATCATTCTGACTAAGTTTCATGAAGATTGGACTAAAAATGTGACCTCTAGAGTGTTCACCAAGATTTTGAATAATTTGACCTAGTGACCTAGTTTTTGACCCCACATGACCCACTTTCGAACTCATCCGAGATTTTTTCAAGACAATCATTCTGACTAAGTTTCATGAAGATTTGGCTACAAATGTGACCTCTAGAGTGTTCACAAGCCAAATGTTGACGACGCACGACGCACGACGCACGACGCACAACGCACGACGCACGACGACGGACGCCGGACGGAGCACCATGACAATAGCTCACTTGAGCAAGCTCAGGTGAGCTAAAAAAATGTGATCGAAGTATGTTCAACTAGCCTAAAACTATCTATTTGAACCTTAAACCACTCCGAAAAACGAGAAAAACACGACCCGGAAAAAATTTCCTATCGGGTCTATATATGTATTGAATACATATATAGACCCGATAGGAAATTTTTTCCGGGTCGTGTTTTTCTCGTTTTTCGGAGTGGTTTAAGGTTCAAATAGATAGTTTTAGGCCAGTTGAACAAACTTCGATCACAATTTTTTTTTTTTTTTTTTTTTGGTGGGGGGGGGGGGGGGTCCATGGATGAGTCCAAGCATGCGTCGGGCACCTTTGTTTACAAAGGGAGTTAAACAATTAGACCCAGGTTAGACTCTCGTCTGATCTGGGTTGACTCCGTTTGCAAAGGTTCCAAAATAGTTTGTGAGGGAAAGGATTTGACATGAAATAATGACCAGCCCCCCCCCCCCCCCCCCCCCCCCCCCCCTCTCTCTCTCTCTGATCGCCGACACTGCCAGTCACTTCTGTCCTTCATACACATGGTCAATTCTTCTGGGTTTGCTGCTCAAGCATCCCTCATTTGTACATTCACAATGGTTGCGGTAGGGTGTACTGGTTTCCGTCTCCCATGAGTTGGGTTCCACATGACTACCTTCCTTGCCGCCAGTTGCATTCTGTATAGTATAGGTTTTCGTTCCTGATAGGTTGGCTTTGGTCAGTGTTGAGAACTTGTCTCAGCATCCTGGTATAGCAACCGTCAAGAGATCTCTAAAGATAAGACGTAAGTGTCCAGCACTCAGACCCGTAGAGCAAACCAGACCCAACCGTTGCAAAGAAGAAGCCAAGCTTTGTTTCTCTGGACAGCCGTGAACATCACACTGTCTTCAGTATGATGACAGAGTAATTTCACAGTGGTCTAATGGTTATTCATCGAATTACAATTGTTTTGATTTTGGCGTATAAGCTTAGGTAAAGCGATATTACCTTCAGTTTCAACGGAGTACCTTTATTGTACTGCAGATGTTTGATGAGAGAAAGTTTATGTCATGGCTAAAATTCCTGCGTCTATATGCTATTATAACAATTAATGTAATTAAAATTCATACTGTCATTATTTCTTACATGAATATTCAAGGATTAAAGGCCACTCAATGAATTAAAGATGAATGTCTTTAAAAAACAGGTGACTTTCTTCCATGAATATTCACGATAGAAATAATGCCCCCCCCCCCCCCCCCCCCCCCCCTTGCATTAAGCTACCACCTCTGTCCAAGGCCGATAATTATACTAAATTGAACATCCGGTTTAGAGGGGGGTTTACTGTATACAACTTCAAGCCAATCATGAGAATGTTTGGCATTATTGTTCACTCACCGTGATATGTTGTGTATTGGTCATTTAGGTAGCATTTACGTCCTGTTTAACCAATCAGCAATCAGAGGAGAACAATTTCAAAGTTTTCACTATGTTTCTACAGAAAACTGGCCACCCCTGGGATAGGGCCTCATTTGAAATCAGGGGCATAATTAAATTACTTTTCTTGAGGACTTCAAGATGAGTGAGTGAGTTATACGGCACTGCCACACTGAATAGGTCATATAGCGCCGATGAATGATGAGATGACATGATGCTGTGGTATGATATCAGGAAGATGATTTCGGCTAATCTCATTCGCTGCAAAGCAGTGCATGGGATCAAAACCACCGACCTGCCTTCCTTTTAGTTCTTGGCAGAGGGGATAATCTTCGTCAAATAAACAAAAACATCCCCTGTGACAATTAGGCCCCAGAAACACGACAAGGTGGGAAGGTCTCTGTGGATTTCAAGATGATGCTATGCTATGCTTTCATGTTTGGCACATAACTTCAAGATGATGCTATGTGCCAAACATGAAAGCTGAGAACCTTCCAGTTTCAGAGGAGACTATTTTTTTTTTAAAGTTTTAACAAAATGTTCTATATAAAACAAGGTAAAAACTCAAAAACCTACTACATGTTGGCCAACTGAGTAATATGATACACTCCAGCAATACATATATGCTAAAAATAGCCACTGGTCACGAAACCCTCACTGACCAGCAAAGGGTATAAACGAAGCTGTTTAAACAGCAGTCTGCTACAGACTGGGATGGGGCTAATTTTGACCCCAGGGGCATAATTTATACAAATTTTGTAGAGGACCTGAACATGATGATGTGTGCTAAATATGAAAGCCGAGAACCTTCTAGTTTCAGAGGAGAAGATTTTCAAACTTTTCACTTGTTTCTTTTGCAAACTGGCATAATTTATTGGCGCCCCACATTAAGCGTGAAATGTCGTGTTATTATAAATCAATCCTGCTTAGTGCCATTTTTTTCACAAATTAAACTCCAGATTTGTTGCAAATAGGTTTGTTATATTAAGCTTAATATATTAACGAGATTTTACAATGAAAATAATACTATAATGACTGATCCGTCAATCAAATAAAATATTTTTTAAAAACGTGCTTATCCATCAAAACTACAATTTAAACTATTTCGGTCTTTGATTCATTTCTTAAATTCACAGTATTGAAAAGCTTTGGACAAATTTTTTATTTAGTTGTTTTAAGTACAAAATGTACATGTATAATTGTTTCATTGTTTGAAGGCTTGCATGATTATATTAAGATAATGCCAATCAGTGTATAGTTTCATGTAAAAATCTTTCATTTGTCTTCATTTATGTTTACACTGTTTCAATAGCAGACACGTATCTTTATTGAGCGGGTTAGTGCAGCACATTAGTATCATGATCACTCATATTCTAAGCATTTTTGTTTCACAATAGATTTAAACAATTTTATAATGGCACCCTTTGATGTTTACATCAATGCTTTTCTTGTATGACTTTTGTAGACGACCTGAACATGATGCTATGTGCCAAATATGAAAGCGGAGAACATTCCAGTTTCAGAGAAGATTTTCAAAGTTTTCACTATATGTTTCTATTGCAAACTGACCACCTCTGGGACGGGGCCAATTTTGACCCCAGGGGCATAATTTATATAACTTTTGTAGAGGATCTAAACATGATGCTATGTGCCAATATGAAAGCTGAGAACCTTCCAGTTTCAGAGGAGAAGATTTTCAAAGTTTTCACTATATGTTTCTATTGCAAACTGACCACCCCTGAGCGGGGTCAATTTTGACCCCAGGGGCATAATTCATATAATTTTTGCAGAGGACCTGAACATGATGCTATGTGCCAAATATGAAAGCTGAGAACCTTCCAGTTTCAGAGAAGATTTTCAAAGTTTTCACTATATGTTTCTATTGCAAACTGACCACCCCTGGGGCCGGGCCAATTTTAACCTCATGAACATAATTTATATAACTTGTGTAGAGAATCTAAACATGACGCTATGTGCCAAAGATGAAGCTGAGAACCTTCTGGTGTCAGAGGAGAAGATTTTCAAAGTTTTCACTAATATCTTTCTATTGAAAACTGGCCACCCCTGGGGCGGGGCCAATTTTGACCCCATGGGCATAATTTATAAACTTTTGTAGAGGACATATATATTTTATGTGCCAAAGATGAATGCTGAGAAAGCAGATTCAGAGGAGAAGATTTTTAAAGGTTCAAATTGTTGACGACGAACGACGCACGCCGGACATCAGGAGATCACATAAGCTCACCCTGAGCACTTTGTGCTCTGGTGAGCTAAAAAGGGCCATAATTCTGCCAAAATACTTGGCAGAGTCATGTACTATTGCCTACAGATGAAGCTTGTGATGGACAAGCAACCAGGTTGTGCCCTGGACAGACAGACCAACCAACTGACACACCGACTCCTATATACCCCCTCTCAAACTTCGTTTGCGGGGGTATAATAAATAATTGTTGATGATCACACACTTCAAGGTCGAACTCAATAGCTCACTTTTGCGTTTTTTCGCCTGTGAGCAAACAAAGACCTATTTCTTTGGAGCAAATAACAACAAACTGAAACACATGTTTTAGTTTTCTTTATTTTGTTAAATGTGAAAAAGATATTTCAATATAACTAATAACTTGTAATTACATATTCCTGGACATTGAAGAAATGAATCCCCAAATCTGCAGTGCGAGTAACAGAAACCAGCTCAATCTAATAATCTACATTAATGACTGCCTACAGCCTACAGTCTATAAAGCAACCATCCGGTGAAAAAACATTCAAAGCAGGATACTGCTTAATGCAGAAAATAATGCATGAAGCTCCTATGGGCGTTTCCTGCATCATTTTCTTCCTGAACATAGCGACTCATAACAAGACCGAAAGAGGTCAGTTTAACCTGTACTCTATAAATAAGCCTTTGCAAACTCAATAGACCCCGACAAGACAGTCTCTACAGGAGATGTGTGATCAGTTCTGCTCTGCTTGCTAGTGGAATACCATGTAACTGATTCTAGTTCTGTCAAAGCCATTATCTCCTGTCTTTATAATAAAAACAAAGCCATTATCTCATGTCTTTATAATAAAAACAATCTATTTTTGTGTGGTATTATAAAACAAACTTATGTAATGTTATTGAATGAGTAAAGGGCTGAGGGATTTTAATGTAGTTTTATCTATAGATTTCTGTAATATAGATGTGTTTAGCTTTCTGTAATGTAAAGGTTTTCTCTATACTATATAGCTTTCTGTAATGTTGAGGTTTTCTCTATACTATATAGCTTTCTGTAATGTTGAGGTTTTCTCTATACTATATAGCTTTCTGTAATGTTGAGGTTTTCTCTATACTATATAGCTTTCTGTAATGTTGAGGTTTTCTCTATACTATATAGCTTTCTGTAATGTTGAGGTTTTCTCTATACTATATAGCTTTCTGTAATGTTGAGGTTTTATCTGTACTACAGTATATAGCTTTCTGTAATGTTGAGGTTTTCTCTATACTATATAGCTTTCTGTAATGTAGAGGTTTTCTCTATACTACAGTATATAGCTTTCTGTAATGTTGAGGTTTTCTCTATACTACAGTATATAGCTTTCTGTAATGTTGAGGTTTTCTCAATACTACAGTATATAGCTTTCTGTAATGTTGAGGCTTTCTCTATACTATACAGAAGTTCTTTTGTAGGTAACTGTAGTATAAAGTCTTTTCTGTACGGTTTGTTTTCTTTAGTTCTCCATCATACGGAGTTGTTTCTCAGGGTTCCCACAAACAGAAAAAATAAAATTCCCTGACTTTTCACTGACTTTTCCCTGTCCGAATTTCAATTTTCCCTGACCCCATGTTAACAGATTAAGTTTAATTGGTCATCTATGTGCATGATCAATAAATGTTGGCCTCCGTCCTCCCCATCAGCCAATCCTTACCACCTCTCTCTTTATGATAACTATATATACAGCAGTAGTGTTTTGATCATTTTAAAACAAATGTTTTTGACTTTTTCATTTTTAATTGCTCAATATTGAATGTTACATGCAGGATGCCAAACATGTCCTATTATGCACCCAAAGTATAAAGTATCTTGAATATTTTCTACCTCTCTTAACCCTTTCCTCCATGATTTTTTATTAGAGACTCCATCTACTATGAATATATAATTAAGTAAAATTTTATTTTTTTAAAGCAAAGTTAGGAAATATTTTGGCAGTAGACTACAGTAAAAACTCAGATTTATGATATTTTTCTAAGCAAACAGAGTAGACCCTGATCAGGCAGCTCCTACAGGAGCTGCCTGATATGGGTCTATTCTGTTTGCAAAGGTGATAAAATGTGTATCTATAGTAGAAATGGTTAATCTTTCAGTTTTTCTGTGTAAGCTGAATTTTAAAATAGTACGTCATACAGTGTGTATAAAGACACTGATACAGCATGCTATTAAAATGGGGTCAAAATTGGCCCCGCCCAGGGCTGGCTAGTTTTCTATAGAAACACATGGTGAAAACTTTGAAATTATTCTCCTCTGATTTCCTGGTGAGCGATATCAGGGCCTTTCAGGCCCTCTTGTTTTGCAATTTAATCAAAATTTTGCATCACTTGGGATGTTTTTCCCAAATTGGGAAAAATAGGTCCTTTTAATGGGTCTATGTAGATGCCAGAAAAGGGTCTACATTTTTACTGTTTTCATAACAGCAGACCAAATATTGCTGCCCTTACAAGTGAAGACAGTACAGTAGAATGTTGAATATCTAGCACAGCTGCCCAGCCTGTCCTAACAAGTGAAGCCACTACAGTAGAATGTCTAATATCTAGCATTGCTGCCCTATTCTAGCACTGCTGTCAAAATGGATGCTGGAGTCTTGCAGAGGTGCCAGAATTCTCCAATGGTTTTGTTTTAACAGACTTCATGACAGATATACTATAAAATTTGGATGTGAAATATACAAAGCTAATCAAAGATGTATAAAGATTTTCTCTTTGATTTTATGGCTGAATGCATGTAACAAAAATGTGACATGTATTTTGACATGATAATCTTTGAAAAAGGCCATTAATGGTCAAAATATTAGATCAGAGCAATTCAAGTATTTATGTATAAAGATGTTTGGAAAGATGTTTGGTTTAGTCAAAATTGAAGAAACTGCCTTAGCCTAATATTTTCATTCTTTCTCCTTTTTGAC
Organism: Azorinus chamasolen; assembly: GCA_963576725.1. NCBI lineage: Eukaryota > Metazoa > Mollusca > Bivalvia > Cardiida > Solecurtidae > Azorinus > Azorinus chamasolen. The sequence goes on along the minus strand of OY755243.1, from coordinate 30,198,952 downwards.
ATATTTCCTCAGCCCTCATCCTTTGGTTCCAAAATTCCCTGACTTTTCCCTGACTTTTGCCAAATTTCAAATTTCCCTGACCAATTAAAAAATTCCCTGACTTTTCCCTGACCTTGAAAAAAAAAATTTTTTCCCCTGACTTTTCCCTGTCCGTGGGAACCCTGTTTCTGTTTTTAAAGAGTATTCTGAAAAATAGTTTTTTCTGTATGATAGAGAAGTTTTCTATCGTATAGTTTTGTCTGTGTTTTCTTTAGTTTTCTATAGTGTAGTTATTCTGTGTTTTCTTTAGTTTTCCATAGTACAGAAGTTGTACTATAGAGTTTTCTGTAGTATATAAGTTTTTATTCTGTACCATAGGGAAGTTTTCTGTGGTCTTCTTCAATTATGAGAAGCATACTCAGGTGAGCTTAAAAGAGCAAATTAAAATGAGTAGTCAAATATCTACAAATAATTATTCTATGTATACTACATCATACTTCTCTTTGCTAAAGACTTTGATATGGAATGTTAAATGATTATCATTACATATGTACAATTTTTGTTCATGTTTTGAGTTCTCTTCATAACTGCCAGTATTTTTTTAAGCCAAAACAGGTTACAAGTGTTTAATCTTTAACTAATTTGAACAAGCAAATTCACTGAATTGATATCCCCCGCCAAACAAGCACTGACCTCAGTATTTAACCAAAGGGTTATTGACCAAAGGGACAAAAAGATTTTTCGCAAAGTGCCACAACTCTGGTGTTTCATTGTAAATGTGAGGGATACTTGCAGGGTGGCATTTCCTAATGACACTAAACATTTACACAACGTTTCATAGTATAACTCCTAATACTTTCTGAGATATGGCTCCGGAGAGACAAAAATGTTACATTTTTTCACAAACAAAGGGTCATAACTCTAGTGTTCCAAGGTCAATATCATTGCTAACAAAGCTAGATGTCCTTATGATACTTAACATTTTCACAAAGTTTCATATAACAAGAGGGCCATGATGGCCCTGGTATCGCTCACCAGACAATCAGAGGAGAAGATTTTCAAAGTTTTCACTATGTTTCTAAAGAAAACTGGCCACCCCTGGGGAAGGGCTTCATTTGAACCCAGGGGCATAATTTATAAAAAAATTGTAGAGGACTTCAAAATGATGCTATGTGCCAAATATGAAAACTGAGAAACTTCCAGTTTCAGGAATAAGATTTCTAACGGTTTCACAACGTTTCTATATAAAACAAGAGGGCCATTGACTGTTTATTTTTCAGTAGACAACATTTCTAACAGATGACCGAAACTCAGTGTTAACGCTATCACTGCTGAACATGACTTGGCTGAAATTAGCACATAGTTTCGATTCTGATCTGACGCATATGTAACTTCATATGTGGTTTGTACAAGAGAGTTAATTGTAAGATTGATATGTATTTAAAAACAGTGTGAACAAACTTAAACAAGCAGACAACAATTCTGAAGCAGACAACATTACAGTACTGAAAGAATGCTAGAGCATAGAACACTTAAACTTGTATGAAGCTGAACTTCACAACATATACACTGATAGGTTCTATATTGATATCTGGCAGCTTAATGCAGGGCATAGCTATGCAAAAAGCTTTAAGAGCTTTCTGCATTTTGAGAATTATCCACTTAGTTTTCTCAATCTAAAATGAGAGTGTGTTATTTGTCTACACAATTTCTACTCTACTTAGACTAAGGTTGAATAATTACATTAAAACTAACTGGCTAGCTGGAGTGCAATGGTTTCTCCTGGATAAGGGGAACCCTTTAAACTGTAGTTTTGATGTGAAGAAGTTTACATTGTATTTTAAACTCACAGGGCGGGGCCAATTTTAACCTCAGAACTATGATATTAAGAAAATTCATAAAGGTATACTATTAAAGCAAATCTATACACCAAATATCTAAGCTCTGGGACATGTAATTTTTGACAAAAAGATTTTTCCTATTGATAACTAGTGACCCCAAGGGCTGTTTAAACAGCGGTCTGCTACAGAAAACTGACCATCCCTGGGGCAGGGCCAATTTTGACCCCAGGGACATAACTTATACAACTTTTGTAGAGGACCTAAACATGATGCCATGTGCCAAATATGAAAGCTGAGAACATTCCATTTTCAGAGCAGAAGATTTTCAAAGTTTTCACTATATGTTTCTATTGATAACTTGACACCCCAGGGCGGGGCCAATTTTGACTCCTGGGGCATAATTTATATAACTTTTGTAGAGGACATATAGGTGATGCTATGTGCCAAAGATGAAAGCTGAGAACCCTGTAGATTCAGAGAAGAAGATTTTTAAATGCTCAAATTGCTGAAGAAGCACAACAAATGCCGACGGACATCAGGCGATCACAAAAGCTCACCCTGAGCACTTTGTGCTCTGGTGAGCTAAAAATCTCAAATAGTTTCTGAGATATGGCTCCGGACAGACAAAAATGTCAAAGGGTCATAACTCTAGTGCTTCATGGTCCATATTAATGATATTTGCAGAGCCACATGTCCTTATGCCACTAAACATTTTCAAAACATTTTATAGAAAAATTCTTATTAGTTTCTGAGAAATGGCTCCGGACAAACAAAACAGTTATTTTTCGCAAACAAAAGGTCATAATTCTGGTGTTCCTGGATCAATATGAATGGTACTTGCATAGCCGTGTCTCCTTATGCTACTGAACATTTACAGGAAGTTTTATAGAAAAACTCCATACAATTTCTCAGAAATTGCTCCCGACACGCAAAAACGTTACATTTTTGGCAAACAAAGTGCCATAACTCCTTCCTGTGTTCGAAAGTCGATTTGAGTGATACTTGCAGACCCACATTCTGTTCTGGTATTAAACATTTATTCAATGTTTCAATGAAAAACTCCAAACCGTATCTGAGATACCACTTCAGGATGCGCGGATGGACAGACAATGCCAACACTATATCCGGCGGAGGATAACAAGAGCTGTTAGAGTTAGTGACAAATGCCAAGACTGCTCTGCTGAGAACGAAGTGCAACACTGACAATGAATTAAATTGTCCACATTTGGTTGAGTAATGCTGCAAAAAACATTTAAGTTAAACAAATTTGCCTGACATTAGCAGGTTTGGTATGTGTAGTTTGATCTAAGAAAAATGTGACCTGGACCTTTAATAGTACATGTACAGACTCTGGGCGTGAGCTGTAACATACAGCCATGATGTGGTGAGCATCGGCAGAGTTAGTTCACATCCCCAAAAGTATTTCAGAGCCTTTGACAGGATACAACAGTAAAGCATACATACATTGGAAATACATACTGGGCTTGAGACTAAAAACACAGGATAATGATGTGCAGAATATTTTTGTAACCTTATTAAGTCTTTCGCTGCCAACTTTGGTTTTCAAAATTTTCAGTTTTCATTTTTACTTTATAATTGTTTCATAAAATAGTAACAGTAACAAACAGTTTGAATCCTGATGAGACACAAGTTACTCGGCGTCTCATCTGGATTCAAACAGTTTGCAGAGGTAATCACAAATGTGACATTGGCAGAGAAAGAGTTAATCACTATATATTTGGAATATAAAACTGTACTGTTATTCTAAAATCAATCTAGATTGAATGATTGATTGAGTTGGGTTTTACGGCACCACACCATTTTATAGGTTATGTCAATAAATCTAGATTTAGCATATAAACTATGTATACTATGGAGTATACATGTATAATGTGACCTCCAAATATCACCTTGACCTTTGAAGTAGAGACTTGGGCATGATGCACAACACATGATCAGGATGTGTTTACATTAACCCTTTCCTCCATAAATACGCCCTTCTATGCCTCTGTAATAACCATTTCTTGAAACCATTGTGATAAATAAATGCTCTATTTATCACAATGGTTTCAAACTACAAAACTACAAATTCTAAATTCTAAATTTTCCCTTTTCTCTAGTAAATGCTCCTTTTGGGTAGATTCATTCAAAGAGGTTGGGCCTATAAATAGCCTATGGGGGAAAGGGTTAAGTGATTAAGTGGTTACATGCCAGATGTATATCAAACTATTATCACATTTAAGTATACAGTGGAGGGGTATGAATAGCTTCATCTTAAAAAGTGACCTTGACCTGGAAGGTGCATACTTGGGCATGAGGTGTGACATGATAATGATGTGGAGAGCATTTGTTTATAGTCAGAATCCCCAACAAATATCGAAGTTAAGGAACATACATGATTATGTCTACAGTGGGACACACATGTATAGCTGACCTCTAAATTTGACCTTGCCCTTTGAAGAAGAGACTTGTAAAATTTTAATGTAGCACGACACATGATCATGATGTGTGAACATTTGTGTGAAGTTATTTCAAAATCTCCAAATGTGTATCCGGCTTATTGACTAATTACCACTATGTATATATAATGTATACAGTGGAAGCACAAATAGATTGGCTTTCAAATGTGACAACACATGATCATGATGCTGAGAACATGTGTGTAAAGTTACTTCAAAATAACACAATGTATGCTGAAATAATTGGGTGAAAACAAATATATGGATAGTTGGAAGCACACAAACACACACACCAACTACTGCCCACATCCCCTTCAACAAACGTACAACTACTGCCCACATCCCCTTCAACATATGCACGGAGTGCTATATGCACTCTTTGGGGGCATAAAAAAGAGTCTAGCAAATACACCAAAAGTAATTGTTCAGTGCTGAACTGTAAAAAGTGCACAAGTATGAAGCCAAAATCATTGATGTACAGCAAAACCTAACTATAGTCTTAAATAGCAGGTGGTAGCTTAATGCAGAAAACTGCATTATTTTCATCCTGAAGTAAGAAACTAGGTGTCTCTTGAAGACTCCTAATTAAGATGTGCTTGGAGTGGTTGCTCTAGAGAGGTTTTACTATATTTCTTAATATTCAACAACAATCAATGGTCAAATTATCAATACTCCAACAGTATAATCATTTCCTGATGAACAATGTAAACTGGACACATGTTGCCTGATCACATGACCACACCAAAGGCAATGATAGATCAAGAAAGGAGGACAGTGATAAAATTATTGCACACTTCCATTCCGATTACTTTTTTTCATCAACCCTTTCTCAGTTTAATATTCATGTAAGAAATAATGACTGGGTCTACTCTGTTTGCAAATGTGTTACCAGGCATATTTATGAAGGAAAGGGTTAAGTAGCTGCATGTTATACAGACCCAATATTTACTGGGTGTTCAATACATGTGTATGTATGTCACATTTTACAGGTGATCTCCTGTATTTATTAACCAATTCCCTCATATTGACGCCTTTTGACACCTCTGTAAAATCCACTTTTTGAAACCATTTTGATAAATAGAGCATTTGCTCATATGGAGCAAATGCTCTATTTATCACAATGGCTCATATGGAGCAAATGCTCTATTTATCACAATGGTTTCATAACTACACAATTCTATTTTTTCCTTTTCTCTAGTAAATACTCCTTTTCAGTAGATTTATTCAAAGAGGTTGGGTCTAAAATTAGCCAATGAGGTAATGGGTTAAAGGTGTTCTATTGTAGTTATAAGTGTGACGTCCAATAAAACGAATCATAAATACAAGCTGGAAATTTATCACATAACTAACCTTGTTCCCTGGTTAAGACAACCATCATATTATTTTTGTCTTATAATAATAAATGTGCGTAAGGTAAGATCTGATGTCATTGACAATATCTTATAGGGTCACATATCAACATTTACTATAAATAAGCATCACTAGATTTGCTAGAAAATATCATTACTTAGTGCCATATATTTCGCACTAACATGACTTTAGAGTATAAAATCATGATTCATGTAGTTATGTGATAAAAGGAATCTTGACACTTGTCACTTGAAATAAAATTGAACTGTCTAGAAATAACGTTTATTAAGCTCATCAAAGGTTTGCATTAAAAACAAAATTCTGGACTCTTCCAATATAATTTTTCTCAACTAACAACTAGTGTCAGGTCCTGTAGAACTAAGATAAATCAGACTATAATGCATTTTGAAAAGACTTAAAATGAATGGGTAAAATATTCAACTTTGCATTAAAACATACACTGTAGTTATATGCGGTTCACATACACTGTAGTTATGTGGTTCATATACACTGTAGTTATGTGGTTCACATACACTGTAGTTATATGTGAACCAATGATTGCTATAATGTTTAATTGAACTAGAACTATCACTAAAGGTGATTAATACCCCCACTAGCACATTTGACACGGAGATGGGGTTATAGAAATAAAGCTCCCGACGCTAAGTTTTCATTTGTTAAATTACGAAAAGGGAGATCATTCATTCAAAACCTTTATCGCAGGTGCAGAACTTCAGATGGTGTTCAACAATACGGCAAAATTTAAAATAGTTTTGTTGAGGTATGACAGAGAAAAGTCCAGAAAAAAATCCATTTATTAAACAAGAGGGCCAGAATGGCCCTGAAGCGCTCACCAGACAATCAGAGGAGAAGATTTTCAAAGTTTTCACTATATGTTTCTATAGAAAACTAGCCGGTCCTGGGGCGGGCCAATTTTGACCCCAGGGGAATAATTTAGAAAAACTTGTAGGGGACCTGAACATGATGCTATGAGCCAAATATGAAAGCTGAGATTAACCTTCCAGTTTCAGAGAAGAAGATTTTCAAAGTTTTCTCAATATGTTTCTATTGAAAACTGCCCACCCTTGTGGCAGGGCCAATTTTAACCCCGAGACCATACCTAATTTATATAACTTTTGTAGAGGACCTGAACATGATGCTATGTGCCAAATATGAAAGCTGAGAGCCTTCCAGTTTCAGAGAAGAAGATTTTCAAAGATTTCACTATTTGTTTCTATTGAAAACTGCCCATCCCTGGGGCGGGGCCAATTTTGACCCCGGGGCCATAATTTATATAACTTTTGTAGAGGACCTGAACATGATGCTATGTGCCAAATATGAAAGCTGAGAGCCTTCCAGTTTCAGAGGAGAAGATTTTCAAAGATTTCACTATTTGTTTCTATTGAAAACTGCCCACCCCTGGGGCCGGGCCAATTTTGACCCCGGGGCCATAATTTATATAACTTTTGTAGAGGACCTGAACATTATGCTATGTGCCAAATATGAAAGCTGAGAACCTTCCAGTTTCAGAGAAGAAGATTTTCAAAGATTTCACTATTTGTTTCTATTGAAAATTGCCCACCCCTGGGGCCGGGCCAATTTTGACCCCGGGGCCATAAATAATATAACTTATGTAGAGGACCTGAACATGATGCTACGTGCCAAATATGAAAGCTGAGAGCCTTCCAGTTTCAGAGGAGAAGATTTTCAAAGATTTCACTATTTGTTTCTATTGAAAACTGCCCACCCCTGGGGCGGGGCCAATTTTGACCCAGGGGCCATAATTTATATAACTTTTGTAGAGGACCTGAACATGATGCTCTGTGCCAAATATGAAAGCTGAGAGCCTTCCAGTTTCAGAGAAGAAGATTTTCAAAGATTTCACTATTTGTTTCTATTGAAAACTGCCTACCCCAGGGGCCGGGCCAATTTCGACCCCGGGGCCATAATTTATATAACTTTTGTAGAGGACCTGAACATGATGCTATGTGCTAAATATGAAAGCTGAGAACCTTCCAGTTTCAGAGGAGAAGATTTTCAAAGTTTTACTATATGTTTCTATTGAAAACTGCCCACCCCTGGGGCGGGGTCAATTTTGACCCCAGAGGCATAATTTATATAACTTTTGTAGAGGACCTGAATATGATGCTATGTGCCAAAGATGAAAGTTGAGATCCCTGTAGATTCAGAGGAGAAGATTTTTAAAGGTTCAAATTGTTGACGACGGACGACGAACGACGGACGACGCACGCCAACGGACAACGGGCGATCACAAAAGCTCACCCTGAGGACTTTGTGCTCTGGTGAGCTAAAAAAGCCATATTTTAGGAAAAATAACAAAGACAATAACTCCAAAAATACTGAAGACAGAGTTACGAACCTTGTGCATTGCACTTGTGGTCAATGTGATCTATTTGTATATGAAGTTTGAAGTCAATAGCTTTTATACTTCGAGAGTTATGATCTGGACAAGCCAGATTTTGAGAAAAATAACAAAGGGCAATAACTCCAAAAATACTGAAGACAGAGTTACGAACCTTGTGCACTGCACTTGAGGTCAATGTGATCTATCTGTATATGAAGTTTGATGTCAATAGCTTTCTTACTTTGGCAGTTATGATCCAGACAAGCCGGACGGACGAACACACGGACGGACATGGTGACTCCAGTATACCCCCCCCAGAACTTCGTTTGAGGGAGTATAAAAACAAGAGGGCCATGATGGCCCTGATATCGCTCACCAGACAATCAGAGGAGAAGATTTTCGAAGTTTTTACTATATGTTTCTATAGAAAACTGGCCAACCCTGGGTCAGGGCCAATTTTGACCCCAGGGGCATAATTTATAAAACTTTTGTTGAGGACCTGAACAGGATGCTATGTGCTAAATATGAAAGCTGAGAACCTTCCAGTTTCAGGAGAAGATTTTCAGTTTTTACTATATGTTTCTATAGAAAACAAGGCGCCCTTGGGGCGGGGCCAGTTTTGACCCCAGGGGCATAATTTATATAACTTTTGTAGAGGACCTACAGATGATGCTATGTGCCAAAAATGAAAGCTGAGAACCCTGTAGATTCAGAGAAGATTTTTAAAGGTTCAAACTGTTGACGTCTTACGACGCACGTCGGACATCAGGTGATCACAAAAGCTCACTCTGAGCACTTCATGCTCTGGTGAGCTAAAAAGACTTCAAATAATCTTACACTTTCACACCATATGTTGTGATATTTTTACAATTCAGAAGTTTGACCATCTTAACTCTTTGTTCTTAAACAAAACCTATGAGAGACTACAAACTACCATTTAACTTACAAAGTTAGATATCGACTGTCTTCTATAAATGTGATACATATAACCATCACCAAACAGATACTTATACTGGCTGAATACATAGTTTCATAATTTCATTCTCTCTTAACCCTTTACTCCATGAATATCCATATTGACATCATGAATATGGATAGATTAATTGTTATAATGGTACATTAACACAGGAAATTTTGGCGATTATACGCAAACTGAGCAGACCCTGATCCTAGAGGAGGTGTCTGATCTGGGTCTACTCTGTTTGCAAAGGTGCAGAAATGCGTATTCATGGAATAAAGGGTTAACCCTTATCCTTCTTACTAGTAAACACTGCTCTCTACTCAAAACCTCGTCTACTCGATTTTGAGACACTATATGTCATACGAAAACAGCTTGGATCCTGACCAATACACTAAGCATCAAGTGTGATTTGGATCCAAACAGTTAACAAAGGTTGGTCATATTGCAATCAGGAGGAGAAGAGTTACTCCTTACAATGTGAAGCTTACAGAGTGAACATGCGTGTTGGAACAATCAATTCACTCACATACGATCATATTGCTTTACATATTTACCACTACTATTAAGGTAGTGATTTCTTCTAGTAAAATATTTCTAGTAACTTTGAATAAATCCAAATTAATGATTCCCAATTAATCCAAACCCACATGTAAGAAACTTCATAAACTCCTGAACCAAAGGCAAAACCAAAATCTGCTTCAAGATGTAAATCATATTGATCAAAGTATACTCTGTATGTTCTTACCATCAAATGCAATCAACTTTGACTATGTCCCATTCTACACAAAGCTAGATGATTCAGGGCACAACCTCTCTCATGTGACCACTTTATTGATAAAAACTGAGGTTTGTAAAAGCAGGTGGCTACCTTTTTAAGAATGAAAATAATGTGAAAAGCTACTTTGGAGGTTTGGGCTTATTTATTGTTCTACAGTAAACAGGTAAATGTCTTACAGACCAGCATTTATAGATTGATTCTGTGTGGTCCATTGAGAGAGGGTTAACTTTATTTCCGCAGAAAACATGTCACCAAAATGTTTTTGATCCATATGCACTGATGCTTCAAATAATACATATCGTATTGCTTAGATCACAACCTTTATTATATAAAAATATGCAAAAATAGTACATTAAAACACAAAAAATGAATACATCATTACAAAAACTTGAAAACAAATATGGTCATATGTATACAGAAATATGGACTGATTACAATTGAAGAGATTGACTTATTTACAGAATTTGGTAAACTATAAACTTGAGAACCTATGTACAAAGTTCAACAATGTGCAACAATGAATGGAATAAAATATTTATAAATTTAATGTAACATTATAAAATATAATACACTAAATCTACTTTCAACATACAGATTGGAACTACCAATTTTCTTCAATAAATAGCTCGTATTTCAACTCTTTCCAAAAAAGTATTACTAGAACATAGTTTCTATTTTCACCAATGACCATCAATATGTAGATTCTCTATTACTCATTCCATTACATCCCATTCACAAAACATAACAGTATTTGAACTCAGATCAATTTGGTTATTATTGATTAAGAAATATTAATATATTACATAGTCCGAGGTAAGTTTTTCCAAATCAGCTGTACAGCTGTAACTGTTTCCCGACTCATGCAACAAGATGTCATTATTAACACCACCAATGACTTGCCTCTGCACATGTATTACTCTCAACCAATCCAATATATTGTGTAAGGGCTAAGTATGTAATAATGTTGGACACTCAAGTACATGCTTACATGACACTCAAGTACATGCTTACATGACACTCAAGTACATGCTTACATGACACTCAAGTTCATGTTTACATGACACTTTCCTGCTGTATGGATACCTTTTTATCTCTTATCTCAGATGTCTTATCTCTCAGAGTAGGCTTGTCTCTTCTATAGAAAAACTACTTCAAATTTGTTTTCTAGAAAACCATTTGCATATGTGAACAATCTTGCTGTTAAAAAACCATTCAAAAGCAAGATACAATATTCTTATAAATTTGAGCTTGAAACAAGAGATGTTTGTAAAACATGTATACCCCCCAGACCCCCTGACCTTTGATCTAGTGACCTCAACTATAGAGGTCATCTAGCGGTCATGACTAATCACCACAGCAACTTTGAAGATCCTAAGCCAAACCACTGATCATTTATTGATCTGAAAACATTTCACATATTAAGGTCATGGTGACCTTGACCTTTGACCTAGTGACCTCAACAACTATAGGGGTCATCTAGTGGTCACGACCAACTACCACAGCAAGTTTGAAGATCCCGACCCAAACCATTGAGCAGTTTTTAATTGGAAACCATTTCATCTGTTAAGGTCATGATGACCTTGACCTTTGATCTAGTGACCTCAAAATCAATAGGGGTCATCTAGTTGTCATGACCAACCAGCACAGCAAGTTTGAAGATTCTAAGCCAAACCCTTGAGCAGTTATTGATCGCAAAACATTTCACCAGTTAAGGTCATGGTGACCTTGACCTTTGACCTATTGACCTCAAAAACAATAGGGGTTATCTAATGGTCATGATCAACCACCACAGCAAGTTTGAAGATCCTAAGCCAAACCATTGAGCAGTTATTGATCACAAACCATTTCAACAATTAAGGTCATGGTGACCTTGAACTTTGACCTAAAAAACAATAGGGGTCATCCAGTTGTCATGACCAACCACCTAAGCAAATTTGAAGGTCCTAAGCCAAACCCTTGAGCAGTTATTGATCAGAAACCATTTTACCAGTTAAGGTCATGGTGACCTTGACCTTTGACCTAGTGACCTCAAAATAAATAGGTGTCATCCAGTGGTCATGACCAATTACCACAGCAAATTTGAAGATCCTAAGCCATACCCTTGAGCAGTTATTGATCAGAAACCATTTTACAAGTTAACGTCATGGTGACCTTGACCTTTGACATAGTGACCTCAAATACAATAGGGGTCATCCAGTTGTCATGACCAACTACCGCAGCAATATTGAAGATTCTTAGCCAAACCCTTGAGCAGTTATTGATCGCATACCATTTCACCAGTTAAGAGCATGGTGACCTTGACCTTTGACCTAGTGACCTCAAAATCAATAGGGGTCATCCAGTGGTCATGACCAACTACCACAGCAAGTTTGAAGATTCTAAGCTAAATCCTTGAGCAGTTATTGATCGGAAACCATTTAACCATTTAATGTCATGGTGACCTTGACCTTTGACCTAGTGACCTCAAAATCAATAGGGGTCATCTAGTGGTCATGACCAACCACCACAGCAAGTTTGAAGATCCCAAGCCAAACCCTTGAGCAGTTATTGATCGGAAACTATTTCACCATTTAAGGTCATGGTGACCTTGACCTTTGACCTAGTGACCTCAAAAACAATAGGGGTCATCTACTTGTCATGACCAACCACCACAGCAAGTTTGAAGATTCTAGGTCAAGTCGTTTATTAGTTATCATTCGGAAACCATCGATCTACCGACCGACCGACCGACCGACCGACCGACCGACCGACATGTGCAAAGCAATATACCCCCATTTTTTCAAAAGGGGGGTATAATTAAAAGCAAGCATAACAAAATGCATAATTTTCACAAAGCTGCAACTTAGTAATTGGATAAATCTAGAATCAACAACATTGATAATGCCGTCAATAGAGTAGCTGTCAATAGGGATCGTAAAATGCAAATGCACAACATGGTGACATCACAAGCTTAAATGATGGCATCATATGCACAAATGATGACATCAAGTGCAGAATTGATGACATCATACCCAAAATTGTCACCATATGTCTGAAAATGATATCAAACTGTTAATGTTAATCATGATTTCATTTACAGTTATAGAATGTTAATAAATTCATTGGATAAAATCACCTTTACATGCTCAGCATGAGAATTGCAAACGTGTATGTGTCTGTTGATTAGATATGCTGATTCTAAACGTGTATGTGTCCGGTGATTAGATATGCTGATTCTTAACTTGTATGTGTCTGTTGATTAGATATGCTGATTCTAAACGTGTATGTGTCCGGTGATTAGATATGCTGATTCTAAACGTGTATGTGTCCGGTGATTAGATATGCTGATTCTTAACTTGTATGTGTCTGGTGATTAGATATGCTGATTCTATATGTATTAAACTAGTTACGATTCATCATGTCTTCACAGTTTATCAGAGGTAAATCATGTTTAGCCGAGTCTGTTCCTTACTCTTTCAGGTGACAAACTTTGGTATTGTTCAGGAGAGCACACTGCTAAGACAAAACATTCAGTATCACAGATCCTTTTGCATTTTTCAGAATGTTCACAGCTTCCTCATGGGTCAGGCCCTCCAGACTACTTCCATTCACAGACAAGATTTGGTCACCTCGTTTCAGTTGGCCATTTTCAGCAGCTGCCCCCTTAGAAAAAACATTTTTCACATAGATTGGGAGGTCCCCATGTGGACTGCCATGCCCTCCCACAATGGAGAAGCCAAGACCATCTGGGCCACGCTCCAGGGTAATAGTCTTGCTCTGGGGTGGAGGACTGCAAGATAAACAAGATGGTTTAAAGAAACACTAAGCCCTAGACACACAATGTGACCTATATTTTGACTTTTGTCTTTGGCCTCAAGCCCTCAACCTTGATATGGCAACTTTCAAAAGCTGCAGCTTCATGGAATGAGTATACAGCAAACACCACTTGCCCAATGCCTATAATTCAATGTATTCCGTTTGAGATTGTACGATATTGCTTGTGAAGATGTTAAATCACTATTCTCTGGTCTCAAACCATCAGGCTTATGGCATACAATGATGTTTCCGAAAGTACCACTTACATCGAGGGGCAAAAGAAAGAAAGAATGGTGTGAATGCGGGAACAATCTCAAAAGGTGCAAATAAGTCATTAAAATGTAGGGCTTCAAGCAGTTTGTAATCATTTAACGTATTTCACCTGATAGAAGTCAGAGCTCAAGCAAGAGGGCGATTTGGAAGAAAATGTCTCCCTAACCCTGCTGACTTCTCCCTGTTTTGAGCTGAGGGATAAGTTTTCATATAGAGAACATATAGTGAGGTAAAAAATCTGGACCAAAACTTCTCCCTCAATCCTACTCCACTTCTCCCTGATGCAGAGCTCCAGCTTGAGCCCTGAAAGTGCCCGGGCACCATGCAAAACACCAACAGGGCATTTCTATTTCAACCCAATTCACCGTATCTGGAGCTTTCACTGTCATCATACAGTAGAATAAACACGGTACACTGCAACCATCTAAAGCACACACATGCTAATAACCATTACAACCAGAGGGCCACAATGGCCCTGACATCGCTCACCAGACAATCAGGAGAGAATATTTTCAAAGATTTCACTATATGTTTCTATAGAAAACTAGCCGGCCCTGGGGTGGGGCCAATTTTAATTCAGAAAGAATAAATTAATCTATACTTATCTTCAAAATTTCAGATATTTTCATTACATCTTCATGAGTTCATATTATTATTCATATCTTATCTTAAGATTGATGTACTTTTAACCCTTCCCCTTTTCTATGTTTATTCAAAATTTCAATACCTAGTGAATATTCATGGACAAAATAGTTGTAATGAAATATGGAAAGTGGGACAGTATAGCCATTTTAGAAAGTAAAGAAACATATTTCAAATTCCATTGACAAACAGATCAAACCCTGATCAGACAGCTGCTATAGGAGCCGTCTGATTTGGGTCTGTTCTGTTTGCAAATGCATGAAAAGTCATTTATATGAGGGAAAGGCTTAAGTAAACATATTATAAGTACATGTATATTGTACAGAAAATAAAAACAAGAGGGCCTGAAAGGCCGTGACATCGCTCACCAGACAATCAGAGGAGAAGATTTTCAAAGTTTTCACTATGTGTTTCTATAGAAAACTACCCGCCCTGGGGCGGGCAAAATTTGACCCAAGGGGCATAATTTATGTAACTTTTGTAGAGGACCTCACATGAAATTTTTTTAAGAAAATGAAAACATATAACAATGTCAATCTAAAGAAGGTATGTAAACCCTCTCCCTGGGCAAATTGGTTGAATTTCAGAAAGAATAAATTAATCTATACATGTACTTATATTCAAAATTTCAGATATTTTCATTACACCTTCATGAGTTATTATTATTCATATCTTAATTTATTTTCAACCCTTCCCCTGTTCTATGTTTATTCAAAATTTAAATACCTACTGAATATTCATGGACAAAATAGTTATAATGAAATATGGAAGGTGGGACGGTGTAGCCATTTTAGAAAGTAAAGAAACATCTTTAAAATTCCATTGACAAACAGAGCGGACCCTGGTCAGACAGCTGCTATAGGAGCCATCTGATCTGGGTCTGCTCTGTTTGCAAATGTGTGAAAAGGTGTTAACATGAGGGAAAGGGTTAGAAAACATATTAAAGTATATTGTACACAAAATGAAAATAATGTAATGCAATTTGCACTATATCATATCATAAGCAAACAGCAGATTGATCAGATGGCTACTACATAAGCCATCTAATCAGGGTCTACTCTGTTTGCAAAGGTGTAGAAAGGCCTATTTATGGAGTAAAGGGTTAATTGTCCTAATTAATGTGCAACAGGCGACATCTAACTATAACAATTTTCTTTGTTTGGGTCTGCAATATTACTGCAGATCTACTAACAACAAAGGAGGCAATCCAGTTGTTATCAAAAAGGGAGATAACCTACCTTTAAATGTATGCTAAAAATAGACACCAGTAAATGTTTAACTAGAGATATGCCAGTCTCCCTTAATTGGCTTGCAACTGCAAGCTTGTTGCAAACTTAATCCTAGCCAAAATGAGCTTGCGATTTAGGTTTGGGTTAGCTAGCATTTAGCCCTGGTTATATACAAGTTTAGTGAACCAAGAAAACCCATCCATATGCATAAGTGATCTGCAATTATCCCTAGTCAATATGCTTATGGCTGATCACTCACTCTTCAAAGGTCCTATACCTTTAGTCTACTAATATTACACCAGTTCCTTGCTTTGTTTTTTTTGCATTTATAATAACCTTTGCAAACAGTCTGGATCAAGTCTGGATCCAGATGAGATACAAAGTAACTTGGCATCTCATCAGGGTCCAAACTGTCTTTCACTATGACATTTGTTTTTTAAAAGATATGGAAGGAAACAACTTTTGCAGCAGATAACATTATTTGCAGACAGTAATTGCTCAGAGTGCAAAGGGGATTGGAGAAAATTATGCTAAACACCAAATGACCTCCATAATAACCTGCATGATGTTTACAACACATCAAACAGCAAAGAGATCCTGGGCATCAGTGAGGCTAATTGAGCACAGTGAAAAATATTGCAGCTGCATTTTTCTGGAGTGTAAATCTGGAGTGTGTACTAGTAGTCTCCCAGTAAATAGTGGTCAGTTTGAATTAGCTGAAACAGCAGCCTGCTCTAAGAAACTGGCCACCTCTGGGGTGGGGCCAATTTTGACCCAAGGGGCATAATTTATATAACTTTTGTATAGGACCTGAACATGATGCTATGTGCCAAATATGAAAGTTGAAAACTTTCTGGTTTCAGAAGAGATGATGTTCAAAGATTTCACTATGTGTTTCTATAGAAAACAATGCACCCCTGGGGCGGGGCCAATTTTGACCCCAGGGGCATAATTTATATAACTTTTGTAGAGGACCTACACATGATGCTATGTGCCAAATATGAAAGCTGAGAACCCTATAGATTCAGAGGAGAAGATTTTTAAAGGTTCAAATTGTTGACGACGAACGACGCACGACGACGGACATCAGGCGATCACAAAAGCTCACCCTGAGCACTTTGTGCTCTGGTGAGCTAAAAATGACGCAATCTTATGTCTCCTACCCGCACCTCCTCTCCACCCAGGGGTTAAAATGGGTACCTGTGAGGGTCACTAGCCGGTAATGCGACTGCATGATTGCGCCATATGTTAGCAGTGCTCAATATTGTAGGCGAATGACTCAATGACCAGGGGAGTAAATGTACAGTTGGCCGAGCGGTTATTCGGACTGAAAGTAGACTATAACTAGGTACATGTACTTCTTTTTTCATGCATAGCCCATTCCCTCATATTGACGCCTTTTGAGGCCTCTGCAAAAGTCACCTGTTGAAACTATTGTGATAAATAGAGCATTTGCTCCTATAGGAGCAAATGCTCTATTTATCACAATGGTTTCAAACTACAAAGTACTAAATTTTTCCTTTTCTCTAGTTAATGCTCCTTTTCGGTAGATTTATTCAGAGGTTGGATCTAAAAATAGACTATGAGGTAATGGGTTAAGATGCTGGAAATTAAGTTTTGCACATCATCTTAAATTTGACCGAAAGTGGTATGGAGATATAATGCAGACACAAAATTCTGTTCCCAAATCTATGATCTTGAACTGTGACCTTGACCTTGGGCATACGATACTGGAGCATACCTGCATAGCACATTTATTTCAACTTTGATGAAAACTCTTCAAGCAGTTTAAAGATATAAGGCAGAAATGAATTCAGGGATACGATACACAAACAAAATCAGGACATATAGCTATGACATTGAACTTGGGCGTGAAATGCTGAACCATAGGCACTGAACATGGTCTTGATGAGAAGAAATTTTATTTGGTGAATTTTTTTAAGCAATTTAGGGAATATGGAGAAGACACGATTTGTGACTGACCGACAGATGGACGGACAGACTGACTGACAACTCGAGTAAAAACAAAATGTCTTCCCAGTTCATGAAAAAAACATACATAAAAGTGGTAACACTCATGTTTGAACAAGAGCTCCATGTGTCGGGGCATTATACACCCGAAGTATGTGCTGTCGTAACATGCACAATGTTAATATCGGAGGGGACTCATGTTATCAAGCCAACAATATTTTTTATAGTTGACAGTCAGTGCCCTTGACCTTTTACCGACTGAACTCAAAATCAATAGGGGTCATCTACTTGTCTTGACCAACCTGCCTACTAAGTATGAAGACAGCACACCCAATATTTATCAAGTTATCAAGCCGACAAGATTTTTTAGTTGAAATTCACTGTGACTTTGACCTTTGACCGACTGACCTCAAAGTCAATAGGGGTCATCTACTGGCTATGACCAACCTTTCAACTAAGTATGAAGACAGCACACCTAATAGTATATAAAGTTATTGAGCGGACAATATTTTTGAGTTGATAGTTACTGTGACCTTGACCTTTGACTGACTGACCCTCAAAATCAATAGGGGTCATCTACTGACCATGAACAACATCCCTACTAAGTATGATACTTATCAAGTTATTGAGAGGACAAGAGTTTTGAGTTGAAGGTCAATGTGACCTTGACCTTTGACCAACTGACCTCAAAATCAATAGCCAGGATCAACCATTCTACATAGTATGAAGACAGCACACCCAGTACTTATCAAGTTATTGAGTGGACAAGATTTTGTGTTGAATGTCACTGTGACCTTGACCTTTGACCTACTGACCTAAAAATCAATAGGGGTCATCTACTGGCCATGACCTCCCTATTATGTATGAGGACTATACGCCTAATAGTTGTCAAGTTATTGAGCGGACAAAGATGTGGCTAACGAACGGACAAACAGACGGGGCATGTGGACGGACGAGCGCCATACCATAATACGACCGAAGTTACCTTCGGGCGTATAAAAAATCACGAGAACAATTGTTCACATCAGATGCAAGTAGAGTTATGCATACCCATCATCATCATCAAACACATTGTTTTCCTGTGGTGTTGGTGTTCGGACACTTGGGACTTCTGACTGTACTCCTCGGGTGGAAGATGACCGGCCACTGACACTTACTGGGGTCTGCTCACCTACAGACAAATACATAATAATCTACAGCTCCTGTACACAGGCATGTTCTATATGCAATACTATACGCCTCCCTTCTTGTGGGAGAAGGTAAACATGACACTATGAATGGGGCTTTATTGGTATTTGTTAGAATCACCTTCCTGCATTATGGTTTTAATGAAACCATCAAATTTGAAAAGAACAATAGGTTTCTAATCTGCAGCTCTATCAAACTAATTTTTTAAATATAGATCTTTTTCTGATAAACATTTGAACCTTTGAAGACTTACAATTCATTTGTCACTTTCAATATCAGTTTCAAAATGTTTCAAAATGGTTGAATGATAATGAATTTTGAAAATAAATAAATAAATACTATCTGTTTTATCTAACAGCAATTTTTAACCTTTACCTGGTGAATATTCATGTAAGAAATGATGATTGTGTGAATATTAATTAGCTGATTTTTTGTAATTGTGTTATATAAATATCACATCCTATGGAGGGCCACAGCACAAATTGTCAACCCGAGGTTGGTAATGTCCACTGAAGCGAGCCGAGGTGGACATTAGCATACCTCGGGTTGACAATACGTGCTGTTGCCCTCCATGGGATGTGATATTTATTTTATTAAACAGAATATCACAATCAATTTCATCAAAAGTTATTTTCGGTGCTTAAAAATTATGGAACAGCTTCACACGTTTGATACTAGCGGAGTCCTTTTCACTATCCATGCTGGACAGATCCTCCTCCAAAACAGTCACAAAAAGCGACATTTCTCAAATTATTACACAAAAAAAATGTCAAAATATCATTTGGAAATCAAATTGCATGTGTGAGATGACGTCAATCAAATGACCTCATGCACATAATTTAATAAGGGCTCACCGATCTAGATGTAATGTTACAATAACGAGATAATATTGGAACAGTAAAAATTGTTTCATGGCATGTACATATATCTGGAAAATTTGTACAAGAAAATCACATGAGGTAAAACAAGAGCCGCGTGCGGCGCCAATGCTCGTCTGATTTGGTGCTTGTCCACTACATACACTTCTCCTCAAAGAGATCTACCAACCTATGAAGTTTCATGTTGATACCTCTTATTCTTTTTGAGCAATTAAAACTTTTTGAAAAAAATAAAGGGTAATAACTCAAACAATTTAAAATCAAGAGTTATAGTTCTTATGTAGGGGCCTTCTCCTCGATGAGATCTACCAACCTATGAAGTTTTATGTTGATACCTCTTATACTTTTCGAGTAATGAGCTACATTAAAGTTTTTGCATGCCGACGACCCCTAAGACCCAGTGATCACAATACCTCGAAGTTTTTTTGAAACAGACGAGCTAATAATATATAATAATTGGAATAAATTACCAATGCAAGAAACTCTATAATCAATTCCATATTATTTCATAAACAAGGAGCTGTCTGATCAGGGTATACCCTCTGTTTGCAAAAACAAAAATCTCTATCAAGTAAAGGGTTAACAAGAAGAGTTTCAAAGAACACGTCTACACTGACAGCCTCAGAACACGTCTACACTGACAGCCTCAGAACACGTCTACACTGACAGAACACGTCTACACTGACAGCCTCAGAACACGTGTACACTGACAGCTTCAGATAATTTCACAAAATAAAACTGATTGCAGGAACTATTGTAACTTCTTTGAAATTGCAAAAATATTGTCTTCTATAATTATAAGCAACTTTTCTTTTTTTGAATAGCAAAATTAGATGATAATCAATGAGTCTTGATATTGGCAAGACACTGCAATACTAAGTGCCTCGTCTCAGTCCAACTGCATTTCTGTCGGATATCAGGTCCAAACTGTTTGTAGACAAACATTTCATACAGTGTAATACTTATGGACGGATGCCTAGTCTATCATATTTTAATGCTGATTACACTATAGTAAGAATGAGATGAGACTATTGAGAGTACATACCTTGTGTCACTTGCAGCGTAATGGAACCTTTGACTGTCTTGAGCATGTTGATAACCTGGTCATGGTTCAGACCATCTGTGCTTGTGCCGTTTATACTAAGAATCTTGTCACCTACCTGGCATAGGGAAAAAAAGATGGCCATGATTGCTCAATGTTGCTCACTTGGGTACCATTGGTCCCAATCATAATATGCAAATCAATGTCTTATATTGGCATTTTCAAAGAAGAGCACCGCCAACGCTCGTCTGTCGAGACATTTTAAACTTTTATTTCCTTAGTCAATAAAGGGGCATAATTTTGTAAACAAGAAGGCCAATGATGGCCCTAATATCCCTCACAAGACAATCAGGAGAAGATTTTCAAAGTTTTCACTATGTTTTTATCTAAAACTGGCCACCCCTGGGGCGGGCCTCATTTGAACCCAGAAGCATAATTCATATAACTTTTGTAGAGGACTTCAAGATGATGCTATGAGCCAAATATGAAAGCTGAGAACCTTCCAGTTTCAGGAGAAGATTTTCAAAGCTTTCACAATATGTTTCTATATAAAACAAGGCAAACACTCCTAAACCTACTACATGTACATCTTGACTAACAGAGTGCCAATGAGCAATATGACTCACTCCGGCAATACATGTATGCTAAAAATAGCCACTGGTCAACTGTGATTGAAAAGTATTGAAACAGCAGTCTGCTATAGAAAACTGGTCACCCCTGGGGCGGAGCCAATTTTGACCCAAGGGGCAAAATTTATATAACTTTTGTACAGGACCTAAACATGATGCTATGTGCCAAATATGAAAGCTGAGAACCTTCTTGTTTCAGGAGAAGATTTGCAGTTTTCACTATATGCTTCTATTGAAAACTGGCCACCCCTGGGTTGGGGCCAATTTTGAACCCAGTGGCATAACTTTTGTAGAGGATCTGAACATGATGCTATGTGCGAAATATGAATGCTGAGAACCTTCCAGTTTCAGGAGAAGATTTTCAAAGTTTTCACTATATATATATATATGTTTCTATTGAAAACTGGCCGACCCTGGGGTGGGCCAATTTCGATCCTGGGGGCATAATTTATATAACCTTTGTAGAGGACCTGAACATGATGCTATGTGCCAAAGATGAAGCTGAGAACCCTGTAGATTCAGAGAAGATTTTTAAAGGTTCAAATTGTTGCCGACGGACATCAGGCGATCACAAAAGCTCACCCTGAGCACTTTGTGCTCTGGTGAACTAAAAAGCCTTATAGATTATTGATCCTTGGTCAGATTGTAGCCCTTGAGATGGTGCACAAGTGTGCGAAGTTTCATATGATTTGCAATCTTAATCCAAATATGCATAAACAAAGAAACTAGACTACTGTCGAGGAAGGGCCCCACCCACATAGGAGGTATCGCATACGCCTACCCTGCATATTGTAAGCCTGATTTTCTTAATGCAGAACTGCAGCGGCATAATTAAATATGCATGTTATTTGCTTAACTGGGTACTCTTGCTAGGTACTTGAATAATAAGCATATAGTGAGCAAGTTTAATAGAACAATCTTTCAGAAAATATGTCACAGAAACAATCAACCAATCAGACTATATCATCATCAATAAATATGTGCAGAATATGCCAACCACAGAACCCACACTTCATGCCAAAACGACAAAAAATTCTCAAAGTTCAAGGGGAGATAATTCTGCAACGCCGTACACTAAACACATGAAAATTGTGTATTGCACATCTACTATTCATAGTTATTATGTATACCAAATATATACTGAATAACTTTCAAATTGAAGGAGAATTTCACTTATACAGAAGTGCAGTAATGCCAAAAAATCCTTTTCTGTATTATTTTCACCCTACATTAACCTACTACAATTCTTAACCCTTTCCTTCATATAAAGGCCTTTTCACGCATTTGCAAACATAGTAGACCCAGATCAGACAGCTCCTATAGGAGCCGTCTGATTACAGTCTGCTCTGTTTGCTGATGGAATATGATCTGTTTCTTTAGTTTCTAAAATTGCTACTATGTTACACCTTCCATATTACATTATAACTATTTTGTCCATGAATATTCAGTACCTACTGAATAAATATAGAACAGGGAAGCAGGGTTAACCACTGGTATTTAGACTTCTTTCTGGTTGCTGTTTAAACAATCTTTCACTCTGTGGAACATCAAGATAACTTATAAAAACTGTTTTAGCCTTTTTATTTTCTCCAGCTAACCTTTAGTTTTCTTGACTTCTCCGCTGGCCCTCCAGGTGTCAGATTAGCCACCATGATGGGCGTGTTCACTAAGGAGCTTCCCTTACCCCCAGCAATGCTCAGCCCAAGGGAGCCAGAGGCATCCTGTTCCAGCTCCACCACTCGTATATGACTCATGTCCTCACTGCCCTCTGAAAACATGCAATAGAGACATGACCTATCACATGACCAAAGTGTATGCACAGGATGCATCACGGGTTACAAGACAAAATTGTCTGGGTCAAAACTATTGAATGTCAACACTTTCCTCAATGAATATTTATTTAAGAAAATAATGACATCATTAATGAACAGAACAGGGTTTCGGCTATGGCAGAAACTAAAGGAACTATATCATATCATAAACAAACACCAAGCCCTGATCAGACGGCTCCTATAGGAGCTGTTAGATCTGGGTCAATGCTGTTCGCAAAGGCGTAGAAAGGCGTATTTATGGAGTAAAGGGTTAATACCTCTCTAGCAATTTCAAATAATAGACAGTAAAGTGTTTGTACTGATTAGGTGTGGACACTGTTGTCTATACAATAGAGAAGGCCAATCAACAGGACATGGCTAGCTGCTGCTTTCTTATGTCATGTCTCACTTAAAATAATTAAACAAACTCACACATCAATGGATTAAAAGAGATCACAGTTGTTACTAGGTATTAGGTAGGTACTATTCTCTTGTTAACTGCATTAAAAGTTCTATGAAGGTCATGCGCTTCTAATATTATGTTGATGTAATACTTGTTTGTTTGCTTGTGTTAATTAATGCCCGTTTCTGCTCACAACGGGCTTATTGGACGCCCCAGAAAGAAGATACAGAGAAACCCAGGCACAATGCCCTACTCTTATTATAGGCAGAGTTTCTCTAGATCTTTTAGATGCCCAGTGTAAAACACTGAAACATCGAATCTCAGTTTATAGTCTATAGTTTATATAGGGAAGGAATTGTTCTATCAAGGTCATGCACTGCTAATATCATGTTGATGTGATAGGGGTTGCTGCTGGATTTGCTTTACACTTTTCCCAAATTTCCTGCCTGACTTCTAATTTATTATTCTTATCATAGTTGTAAAAATGGGCCATACCATTACATACATAGGTGCAGTTTGCATACCAATCATATTGTTGGTACCAATTCATCTCATGATGACTCACAAAAACTCTAACCAAAGTGCTTTTTACTGTGATGATACTTACTCTTGGAGTGTCGGCCTTTTGATTTATTGCTGGCTGTGGATTCTGACTTGCGTAGTGCCGTGCCATGCGAGTTGGAATTTCTCCTCGAAGATGTTCTTGACCCTGCTTTTAACCGTCCCACAGTCAAGGTCACTTTTCCCATGGTTGTCTGTAATAAAGTTCAGATGTATACTGCATAAATGGCAAAACCAAATTATGAGGAGCATTCAAATATGAATATGTCACTTTAAACCACCATTTTCAGGAAATAGGTACATGTACATGTATTGCATAGAGACTTATATAAACTTTTAGTTGATACCATGATACTTAAATGTGTTCAGTCTAGCTGTTGCAATAGCTCCATTAACAGTCTACATGTGTACACCAAAACTCAATGGTTAGGAGGTCTCTTTTCACTGACAAATATTTCCTATATAAAGAACCACTGTATGGTATAGAGGCAGAGGAAATATTTAATGAAATATGTCGTATATGGGACCTATTAATTATCTTATTCATCAGTCTCTCAGAGATCCAGATAAGATGCGTAAATTTAAACATTTTCAAGAATAGCTCCTTTATTTCTCCACCAAACAATATACTGTGACCACTCTTTAGAATTGTCTCTTTGAGACGATTCTAAAGAGTAGTCATAGTATAGGGTTTGGTGGAGAAATGACGATTTTAGTATTTGGGTATGCACCATTATCTGTAGCCCTGGTATCGCAATGGTGTAAGAAATAGTTTCTTTAAAAGATGTGCCATCCAAAAACTGCAACATCGCCAAAAATGGGAGAAAAAGTAAAAGAAATAGTTGCTACCAATGCAAGATTTACAAACAGGCAAATAGCTCAATGTGTAGACATCTCAGAAGAAGCTGCTCAAACCATTCTCAAGTGAGATTTAACTAGAACTACCACTAAACGTGATGAATACCCCCACTAGCACATTAGACACCGAGATGGGCTTATAGAAATAAAGGTCCCGACCGCTAAATTTTCATTTGTTAAATTACGAAAAGGGAGATCTTTCATTCATGCACTGATGAAGGAACGGACAACCGGATGGACATGGTGACTCCAGTATACCCCGCCCCAAAACTTCGTTTGTGGGGGTATAACAAGAAATGTGTCACAGCAGGTGACAAATGCCCCCAAAGCAAGGCACTGACAATGAAATGTGTTTTGTAAGCAAACCTGCATATGTTACTGCAAAATGAAAGTAAAGATTGCATAGTATGACCAGAATTTGAACTCAAGTTACCCCAAACAATGTGTTTTTGTGATTGAGGTCAAAGGTCAAGGTCATGGCCACATGACCTACAATTAGTATGCGACATTCAGCCATCAAGAGATGAGCTCTCACACACACACACACACACCATATTTGGTGATCCTAGCTGATTCAGTATAGGAGGGTTTTTTTTGTAATGAAGCCCAATGTCAAGGTCACATTAACTTATAAATAGTATGTGACACTCTGCCATTCCAAGATGTACTCGCACATCATATTTGGAAATCCTAGCCAAAGTAGTGTAGGAGAGTGCAATATGAACAGATAAACTGACCGACAAGACATTCAACGACCCTAAAATCTTTATCCACCAAAGTTAAAATCTTTATCCTCCCAAAGTTAAAATCTTTATCCTCCAAAGTTAAAATCTTTATCCTCCCAACATTAAAATATTTATCCTCCAAAGTTAAAATATTTATCATCCAAAGTTAAAGTGAAAAGTGAGTATAATTTCTGTGAAGTTTGGTCATATTCCATTTAGTAGTTAAAGAGATGTTGTTTAAAGAAATTGTTCTTTAAGATCTGTAACAAGCTCCTGTGACTCACGCTGTTAGAGCGGAACCATTATACTTTGATATAGGGTTTTTCAATCTACCTTGAGCACTGCTGCTGCGTATTCCTGAGTGGCATTCCTCATATCCTCTCCATTCACCGCAAGTATCTGGTCGCCCTGCATCAGTCTCCCATCAGCCTCTGAAGCCCCACCCTTAACAATATCTGATATGTAAACACCAACGTCATTGCGCTTTCCCACAATGCTAAGTCCAAGACCCTTTCCGGGTTTTTTGATAAGTTCTACCGTAAATATGTCATAAATGTCCTCCTCCTTCACATGGCTATCATCACGGAAAACAAGAATTTTCACAGTTGCTGGAGTTTGCCGAAGAACCTGTATTGCATAGTCATGTGTGGCCTCGCGCAAGTTTTCTTCATTTACCTACAAGACAAAACTTCAAAACTATCAGATTGTCTTCAAATATTACAAGTCCTTTGAACCTTCATACAATCAAAGACTTGACACAAAGTAATCTTTACTGCTTGTAATAATTATTTTCATTTTTATCTCCCTTGTGTTTTGAAATTTGTGATAGCATCTCATCTCGATTCATACGGTTTACAAAGGCTATTATGAACTAGGACTATCATTAACCCATTCTCTCATATGCTATTTTTAGATCCAACCTTTTTGGAATAAATCTACTGAAAAGCAGCACTTATTAGAACAAGAGCACACAAGAGGACTATTCCTTTCCTACCAAATACCAACTACAATTGTTTTTGATACAAAAACTGATGTTCCTCCCCCCCACAAAATTTTCCATGTAAAAATTCCAAAGTCCAATAACACTGAAGAAAATCATTGAGCCCGAACAGGAATAAAATATGCACAACTAGACATGGTGCTGATCAATCCTATGAAGTTTCATGAAAATGCGACGAAAGGTTTTGGAGAAACTGCGGACAAAATTTTCCATGTATAAATTCAAAGTCCCATAACTCTGCAAAAAATCATCGAACTGATCCAGAAATAACATTTGCACATCTAGACATGGTGCTGATGGATCCTATGATGTTTCATGAAAATCTGATCAAAAGTTTTGGAGAAACTGCACGGACAAAATTTTCCATGTTAAAATTTCAAAGTCTCGTAACTGTGCAGAAAATCATTGAACCGAAACAGGAATAAAATTTGCACATCTAGGCATAGTACTGATCAATCCTATGAAGTTTCATGAAAATCTAATCTGGAGAAACCACACTGACAAAGTTTTCCATGTAAAAATTTCAAAGTCCCATAACTCTGCAGAAAATGATCAGGAATAATATATGCACAACTAGGCATGGTGCTGATCAATCCTTTGCAGTTTCAAGAAAATCATATGAAAGCTTTTGGAGAAACCGCGCGGAACAGATGGACAGATGGATGGACAGACGGACGCCATGCAGAAAAACAAAATGTCTCCCCAGTATACTGGGAGGAGACATAATTAAATTGGACCACCAGTTTTGGAGAAGAAGATTTTTCAAGTTTTCCCTTTAGGCATATATAAGGAAATTTAGCTTCGCCAATGGCGGCCATGATTTTTTTTAGATATCAGCCTGGTTTTAGTAAATTTGACCAGGGGAGTATTACTGCAAAATACCATTCAATTGGACCACCATTTTTGGAGAAGGATTTGTGACTGACAGACTGAGCGTACAAAACAAATGTCTCCCGCACACAATTATGATAATGTTTTTAAAGAAATTTACATGTATTTTGTTATAAATCAAGGGCACATTACTCTAAACATACTGGTCAAATTCTTCCAATAATTGAACTTTGTAGAGATCTAAAGGCCATGAATAATTTGGACCAAGGTCTCAAGACAAGCTTGACAAACAGTTTGTAGATCCTAATGAAACAAGTTACTCAGTGTCTTATCTAGAACAAAGCTGTGAGTGCTGGATATTAAATACTTAACCTACACTCTCTTATCACATCTACTTTATTTTCAATTGTTTACCTCTAACACCTGGTCTCCAGCCCATAACCTGCCATCCCGGGCCGCAGCACCATCCTCATACACCTCATGAATAATGATTGCTCCCTGAAAAAAAACACATACGCTTTATGATACTTGGCAATCCAAAATTCAAACGGTTTGACAAAATTAATTCGAAATAGAAGAAAACATACAACAAAATTGAAGCAGATAACAATTTTTGCAGATCTAAGGTTGAAAGGGTTAACTCTTTCCTCCATAAATACGCCTTTCTACGCCTCTGTAAAAGTCACTTTTTGAAACCATTGTGATAGATAGAGCATTTGCTCCTATAGGAGCAAATGCTCTATTTATCACAATGGTTTCAAAACTATACAATTCTAAAAGTTCCCTTTTCTCTAGTTAATGCTCCTTTTTGGAAGATTCAAAGAGGTTGGGTCTAAAAATAGCCTATGGAGGAAAGGGTTAAGTAAATGCAACATTACTGTCTGCTTTTCAACAGTGCATTTATCCTTCACAGGATATCTGATCTGATGATAAGCTGAAACAAAGCCTTATCATCTAATCTGGATCCAAATTGCTTGTAAAAGTAGTCATTAGTTCGCCACCATGGTTGAAACTATGACACAAGTTTGTGATAGACAGACAGAGTTATTGAGTCATGCACTATACATGTGTAATTATGAATGTACCGATTCATTTTTTTGTTTAAACAACATTTTCTTTTTTTAATTGCAATAAATATGCTAATTATGAATGTCAAGACATACAAGAGCACTGCCTAGGATTTGAGAATAGAAACTTTGAAGCTGAATTCAGGCGACAATGACAGGGTTAACTGTGATGAGACATAATTGCATTTCTTATGTCCTACTGTACTATTTTTTCGCCTTGTTTCAATTTTTTTTTTCTTAATTAACCCTTTACTCCATGAATATTCATGTTAGAAATAATGACGTTAAAAAGTTAATTTTTAATATGGCATATTAACACAAAAAAGTTTTGAAGCAGAAACTGTAGGATAAGATTTATATTATTCCATAAGCAAACTGAGCAGACCCTGATCAGACAGCTCCTACAGGAGCCATCTGATCTGGGTATTCTCTGTTTGCAAAGGCGCAGAAAGGCATATTTATGGAGGAAAAGGTTAAACATGTGTATAATGAATTTCATTTGTTTATCTCTACTGCCTCACAAGAATATCATCAAACAATGATGATACCTGTAATTTTATAGCAGCAAATACATGAAACTTAGATCTTCACGATTATGACAAATTTTACTACTTCAAATAACATGCTTGAAATATAATAAAAAAAAATAACAAGATGTGATTGTGAAACACTATGCCTCTGCCCATTTTGACCTTTGACCCTGAAGGATGACCTTGACCATGACATGTCATCCCTCAAAATGTGCAGCTTCATGAGATACACATGCATGCCAAATATCAAGTCTCTAATCTACTTGTTCAAAAGTTATGGCCAATGTTAAAGTCGGTTATTTGATCTCTGACCTTGAAGGATGACCTTGACATGTCACCCCTCAAAATGTGCGGCTTTATAAGATACATATGCATTTTAAATATCAAGTCTCTATCTGTACTGGCTCAAACTGACCAATGTTAAAGTTGCTGACAAACAAACAGACAGACAGGGCAAAAACAATATGCCCCCCAGATCTGATCTGGGAGGCATCAGATCCGGGGGGGGGGGGGGGCATAAAAAACAATATGCCCCAAAGATCTGATCTGGGGGGCATAAAAATATTTTATTTCATTCATTCTTTTGACTGCAAATGAAAGTTGTATCAATGATTTCTGAGCACATACATGCTACACAAACTACATATGTATATACATGTGTATCGGCATTTGACTTTAAGTACCTTTGGTGAAGCACTTCATAACACCTACAGCCTGTTTGTGTACATATAAAATATGACATGCAAGAATCACCTGGATTGCAAGATACATGGGGATATGCATTAGTTTAGGAACAACTCCCCTACCGTCTCGGACTAAAACCTCAAGAATATTTTCAAAACATGTTTGCAGGGTCTCCCCTGGCTTTTTTTTTCTTTGCGCCATCACTTTCGCCAAATGAGAAAAACTTGTGCCAAATAAGAATTTTGTTTCGCCAATTTTGATCTGTTGGAGCCAAAGTTAGAGCCAAAGTTTTCCTTCAGATTCTATGTCATGAAACTATCGTTTATTCTTGAAAATGTTTACCACAGCAACTTGTGTATGTTTACATTTCCTTTAGTATTTCTTATTGTTTATGTCAATAATTAAAGACTGTTTTGATCCCTCTATGAGTCTCATCTACATTTAAGTATTGGATCATTTGTCACTTATCTCCTTTCAGTTTTGTCAAAGACCTATGATAAAACATGTTTTATCATAGGTCTTTGGTTTTGTACACATTTCAGATTATTGTTTTATAAGATAAATTACTTGTAATTGAAAAATGTCATCATGAACTTCCAAGTGCCATTTCTAATCTGTTTTACTCTCTCTGCAACAAATAATTCAGAATATCTTATTTTAACCCTTTCCCTTTTCTTTTAACCTTTTCCCTGTTCTGTATTTAGGCTAAATCTCAATACCTGCTGAATATTCATTAACAAAATAGTTGTTTAAAAGAAATATGGAATGTGGAACATTGTAGATATTTTAGAAAGCAAATTAACGGATCTATCAAATTCTATTAGCAAACAGAGTAGACCCTGATCAGACGGCTCCTCTATGAGCCGTCTGATCTGGGTCTACCCTGTTTGCAAATGCGTGAAAACAAGTTTATATGACTCATAATGAGGGAAAGGGTTAATAAACGGATAATATCTGTTAAAAACACTAACAAAGAAGGTAAAAAGGGGCACAAAACAGACTGAAAGCATAAATTTATACATCTATAATTACAAATGTATAGGACACCCGATAAATAGTTGAATTATTTTATCTCCCAATTATCAACTGAGAAACTACGTAGCCTGAAACTCAGGCTGAGTAATGCTGAAACAGTTTCTTACAAAGACCGATCTGATCCAAATAGCCCGTGATAATCCCAAACCAGAGCCAATTAAATGCCTAGTTTGTCGTTCTTTTAATCTCTTTGATGCATAGCCTTAGGTGTCAGTTCCCTTGTTTGAGTAATAAACGTGCCACAAGGTTATTGAAATCACCCACGGCTTATACTTATAGTCGCCATTGTTTGACACGACTGGTTCCCCGCATAATCTGTTTGCATACGTGTACCAGTAGGGCACAAATCGGGAACCAGTTAGAATCACATCTTTCACGCATGATTTCCGGTGTGTTCGAGGGGCTTTTCTCAGAGTATGTGTGTAAACATCCGACACGCTAATACACAAATGGAAGAAACAGCGATAATTGACTGAGAGGGCCAAAATGGGTCTGTGATTCTCGGCACATTCTCAATTTTTTGCTTTCGCCACCAAATTCGCCAGATTTTTTTATCGCCAGATTATAAATATTTTCGCCATTGGCGACCGCCAGCGGGAACCCTGTGTTTGCTAATGTTACAGTCCCACTAGCGCTTGCGATCATTAAAGACCACTGGCGACCTCTGAAACCGGCGATCATCTGTGATTGTCGGCATCTAAATTAAAACAAGGGCATGTTGTATTGCTATGCAAGACATGAGTCCCCCACCGGACTGAAAAAAACCTCCACTCTCCCCACCCCACTTACCCATGGTGTGGTTGACCATGGTATATACATGACCACCTGAATGGTATTAATACCTACTTTCATACATTGAATCAGTAAATAAAAAGTTATTGTCCCGACAAGAAAATATGAAAAAGGGGAGTAACTCCAAAAATATTGATGCTAGAGTTATTGCCCTTGTGCATGACACTACTTCTCATCACGCTTATTCCATATGAGAAGTTTCAAATCAATTGAACCAGTACATAAAGAGTTATTAACTGGACAAGAAAATATGAAAAGGGGAATAACTCCAACAATATAGATGCTAGAGTTATGGCCCTTGTGCATGACACTACCCCTCATCATGATTGTTCCATATGTGAAGTTTCAAATCAATTGAACCAGTAGATAAAGAGTTATTGTCCGGACAAAAAAATATGTAAAAGGGGAATAACTCCAAAAATATTGGTGCTAGAATTATGGCCCTTGTGCATGACACTACTCCTGATCATGCTTCCTCAATGTGTGAATTTATAATGAATTTGGCCTAACTTTGTAGGAGAAATTGCCCAGACACGAAGTGTGACAGACGGACTGACAAGAAAATATGAAAAAGGGGAATAACTCCAAAAATATTGATGCTAGAGTTATGGCCCTTGTGTATGACACTACCCCTCATCATGATTGTTCCATATGTGAAGTTTCAAATCAATTGAACCAGTAGATAAAGAGTTATTGTCCGGACAAAAAAATATGTAAAAGGGGAATAACTCCAAAAATATTGGTGCTAGAGTTATGACCCTTGTGAATGACACTAGCCCTCATCATGCTTCTTCAATGTGTGAAGTTATAATGAATTTGGCATAACATTGTAGGAGATATGGCCCGGACAAAAAGCGTGACAGACGGACAGACGGACAGACGGACGGACAGACGGACGGACAGACGGACGGACAGACGGACAGACGGACGGACAGACGGACAGACGGACAGACAGACGGAATCGAGCAAACCTATAGTCCCCCAACCGGTAACCGGTGGGGGACTAACAAGAGATGTTTGTAAAACATGTATACCCCCCAGACCCCCTGACCTTTGATCTAGTGACCTCAACTATAGAGGTCATCTAGCAGTCATGACTAATCACCACAGCAACTTTGAAGATCCTAAGCCAAACCACTGATCATTTATTGATCTGAAAACATTTCACATATTAAGGTCATGGTGATTTTGACCTTTTGACCTCAACAACTATAGGGGTCATCTAGTGGTCACGACCAACTACCACAGCAAGTTTGAAGATCGCGAACCAAACCATTGAGCAGTTATTAATTGGAAACCATTTCATCAGTTAAGGTCATGATGACCTTGATCTTTGACCTAGTGACCTCAAAATCAATAGGGGTCATCTAGTTGTCATGACCAACCACCACAGCAAGTTTGAAGATCCTAAGCCAAACCCTTGAGCAGTTATTGATCTCAAACCATTTCACCAGTTAAGGTCATGGTGAGCTTGACCTTTGACCTAGTGACTTAAAAAATAATAGGGGGTATCTAGTTGTCATGACCAACCACCTAAGCAAATTTGAAGATCCTAAGCCAAACCCTTGAGCAGTTATTGATCAGAAACCATGTTACAAGTTAAGGTCATGGTGACCTTGACCTTTGACCTAGTGACCTCAAATACAATAGGGGTCATCCAATGGTCATGACCAACTACTACAGCAAGTTTGAAGATTCTAAGCTAAACCCTTGAGCAGTTATTGATCGGAAACCATTTAACCATTTAAGGTCATGGTGACCTTGACCTTTGACCTAGTGACATCAAAATCAATAGGGGTCATCTAGTGGTCATGACCAACCACCACAGCAAGTTTGAAGATCCCAAGCCAATCCCTTGAGCAGTTATTGATCGGAAACTATTTCACCATTTTAGGTCATGGTGACCTTGACCTTTGACCTAGTGACCTCAAAAACAATAGGGGTCATCTACTTGTCATGACCAACCACCACAGCAAGTTTGAAGATTCTAGGCCAAGTCGTTTATTAGTTATCATTCGGAAACCATCGATCTACCGACCGACCGACAGACCGACCGACCGACCGACATGTGCAAAGCAATATACCCCCATTTTTTCAAAAGGGGGGTATAAAAATGCTTCGCAGTCACATTGGAGATGCTTCTGCGAACATCGTACGACAGGTTGCTTGCGATCATGCACCAAGCCATTGGTATTCGTACGAAAGTTCCACAGTCACTTCCGACCTGTTGTGTGGTCATGTGGTCTCTGTCTAGTCATGGGCAACTGGTGAACGCACAACAGGCGTAGGTAATTGTAGAAAGGTCAATAACTGTCGTACGATTGTAGGGAAGATCACCAACGACCAGTTAAAAGATTGTTGGAGACCTTCGTACAACGATCACCTAAAACCTCTAAGGTTATCTCTAAAAGACCACTGGCGACCAGTTCGATCCTAAGGAGGTTGTTGTGCATGATCAACAACTTCTCTACGGTTGAATTGGTCGCATGACTAGAAACGATTACCAAACGATTACTGAAGACCACCAGCTATTATCAGTGAGTTGTCAAGCGACCTTCATACCAGATGTCACTAGCAATCGTAAACTGGTATTAAGGCGTCATATGGCCTAGCAGGACTGGGTCCTAAGGTGGTTGTTGTGCATGAACAACCTCTCTACGACAGAAATTGGTCGCATGGCTGAAAATGATTATAAACGATTACTGAAGACCACCAGGAGATTATCAGTGACTTGTCGTGCGACCTTCGTACCAATATCAGTGACCAGAGGTCGCTAGCAATCGTAAACAGGTCTTAAGTGGTGGTAAGGCCTAGTGGGACTGGGCCCTTAGTTAACGGTTGCTACCAGAAAGGTAATACTCAGGATGAAGCAAACACACTTGAGAATTGTCGATTGTGAGTACATTTGGTCAATTCCAGTTAGATCTCTTACCAACAATGTATCTGCTCCTCCTACAATACTCAGGCCAAGCCCCGTCCTGCCCTTTTCTATACAGATGTAGGTCTCTTGACCTGGAATGACGGGGCAGGTAAAGGGGTCAGTGGACCCAGACTCTGTAGATTGATGAGTTGGCACTGCATCAGTAGAAGACTCTCCTGAAAACAAAACCAACTTTCTGTATCACATTTGATCTCACTTGTTATCGCTTGCCTCCAAATTGAAACATTTAAATACTTAAAAACCCTTTCCCTTATATAGATGACTTTTGGCACCTTTTCAAAGATAGTAACAAAGATCAGACAGCTCCTAGAGGAGCTTTATGGTCAGGGTCTGTTCTGTTTGATCATTGAATATTATAGATCTGATTCTGAAGCCAAATATTTCATTGTTAAAGAATAATGAAAAAATTCAGTCC
The DNA here is from genome assembly GCA_963576725.1 of Azorinus chamasolen. Lineage (NCBI taxonomy): Eukaryota > Metazoa > Mollusca > Bivalvia > Cardiida > Solecurtidae > Azorinus > Azorinus chamasolen. The sequence continues at coordinate 30,163,919 of OY755243.1, read as the reverse complement.
ATGAATATTCACACAGTAACAAGATCTAATTATAACGGCTTATATAAGATATTTTATTTGTAAAAAAGGCCATCGGCCCATAATACAACATGATTATACACAACAATTACAGAGTTGAGTCCTACACACACCATGATTATCTGTAACAACTGTGAGGTATGTATGTGCAAGTTACAAAATTATGGCCAACTTTAAAGTTGGACACAAACCAACCAACAGACTGGTAAAAAACAATATCACCCTATCGGGTGGGGGGAGGGGGTTTCATAAAAAGCTGGGGACTTAATTTGACTTGGTACTGTGCAAGGTTTTGTTATATTTGAGTTCGCTATAAAAAGCAACCCACTATCAATTCAACAGTTAACTTCATTAAGTGTTCACATTAAAAAGTTTTTACTGTATTTTTCCTTTGATTACAGAGGTTGACACCATACATGTCTCATTCCACATTTGCTTACCTGGTGGGAATGACAGGGTCACTTGACCCTGGACATTGTTTTGAGCATGCTGTATTCCCTCTGCATTTGACTTGCGGACCTTCAGTCGTACTGTACCCTGGCTATTGCGTAGTACTTCTATTGCCTACAAAAAATGCATTTTGTTTGTTGCTTAAAAAGTCTGTATTAATCATTTGATTTCTTTTGAATGCGATTCAAGTTGTATGAGATATATTACATCAAATTGCAGTTTCCAAAATTAATAAATAGAATTCTTGTTCTGCTACATGGCTTTGATCACAACCAAATGAAAACACCTGTTTCATAGTTTTAATGGTTAAGAATTTTACCTATGTATCCTGGGTTGAGCCTGACAAACTGGAACTATCACTAAGGGTGATGAATAACCCCCCCCCCCCCCCCCCCCCCCATGGCAGCCTTGATTGCAAATCCAAGTTTGTGACACCAACTACCCATGTAACAGAACCAAATGACAAAAATACTCAAAGTTCAAGTGGAGATAATTCTGTAATGCCTGCCAGTAATCATGTGAAAATTGTGTCTTGCACATGTACTATTTGTGGTTATTATGTACGGCAAGTATCAATTCAATAAATTTCAAATTGAAGGGGGAGTTCGCGACTGCCCATGTTTTATGCAAAAAAATATTGACGCCAGACTTATGGACCTTGTGCATGCCACTTCTACTTATTGTGCTTCTTTCATACCTGAAAAGTTGTTTCAGGATCAATTGAATCAGTAGAAAAGGGAGTAATTGTCCAGACAAAAGTGTGTCTATGGATGGATGGACAGATGGACGGACGGACAATCTGATTCCAGTATACACACCTAACTTCATTTGGGGGGGATAATGACAAAAAATTCTCAAATTTCAAGGGGAGATAATTCTGCAATTCCTGGTGCTAAACACACGAAAATTATGTCTTGCACATTGATTATTCCTGGGTATCATTTGAACCAAATTTAATTTTCCAATTGAAGGACGACTAACATACACCAACTATCAATGTTTCAAATTCATTCATTCATTGGCCATAGCTATCTTGAAAATGAGTAAACGGGAACAAAAGTCAATCTTAATCAGTAACTCATCATTTACTAAATTTCAGCAGCTCAGCATTGCTGAAAAATATCTGGAAACCTCAGCTATGATAGGACTGAATGACAGAATGACCACAGCTACTTAATAGTGTGGGCAAAAATATATGCTCCGAGTCGGAACTAGGACTTTTCTGTTGACTAAAATTTGCCCAGCAAGAAAGGTTTGCAATAGTTCTGGCAGCTGCTATAGTAGTTTGCACATATTAACCTTGTCATAATGGACATCTTGTAAGTTCTTGTCCTGCACTTCCAGTATCTGATCGCCTACACAGAGCTGACCGTCCCTGTCAGCCACACCTCCAAGTGTTATACTGCGGATGTAGATACCTGCTCTACCACCTCTTGCCTCCTCCACTATGGCAAATCCCAGACCACTTGGACCCTGAAACAAGTTTATTTAGTACACAGTAAAAGTAAAACCTCTTCCCAGGACATTCCAAACAAGTCTTATTCTACATAATAAATGTAGGTAGTAGCTTAATATACAATGCAGAAAGGTTCCCAAGGAACTGTTTGTAAGATTTTTATTCTGCATTAAGTAAATATCTGCCTTTCAAAGTTTGTGTATTAAATGATCCCATGTTTTACTTGCCGTCAGTAAACATGTAATCTGAGACCATCATAAAAAGACTCATGTCCATAGGACATGGATGTCCCCGCTTTGCCATTTTCACAAAGTCATGGTGATTAACTGTGTTGTGTGTCAAGTGTCCAAATTCTGTCTAAAACTCCTCACTTTATGCTCAACTACAAAACAATGTTGTATAAAACAATAGCCATATAAGGAAAATTAGCCTTGCCTCCCAGTCATCAAATACTCATGATATGAATTTGTTTTTGGTGAAAGGTCACTAAAGCAACATTTCTGCACAATCATTTAAAATCTGCCCAGTTGTTTCACAGGAAAAGAGTTTTGAAATGTTCACTTAACTACCTGTAGTAACAATGCAAGAGGGCCATGATAGCGCTGCATCATTTCACCAGGTTAATAGGTCAAGACTTAGTGATCTATTATGTACATCTACCAAAATTGTTCATTTTGATAGAGAACTATCTCAGGATACACCATCTTATAATATATTCTAAATGAAATTCCATTTATGTGTCAGTCTTATATGCGTCGATCTTTTCAATTTGTTGACATTTTTTTGGTCCTGTGGTACTGATCCATTGGATTTTACAATACCATAAAAAAGACCTGAAATATCAATTAATATTAATATAGGTTCACCTGAAGATCATTCCCGTAAACCTTAGTGGAAATCTACTGATTAGCTAAGGAGGTTATGTCATTTGAAGAAATTGCTCATTAAAATCTTAATCATCTCCTGTGATCTACTTATTCAGCATACTGCAAACATTTATGTGCATCTGATATAGGGTCCTGTATAATTTGTGAAATTTTGTTCACTGGTCAAGGAAGAGATATCACTTATTAAAGAAATTGTTACTTAAAATCTATTTTTAAGCTCATGTGACCTATTCATGCAATGGATTTGAACATATTATAAAACTTTGTGATTGTAACAATGACTTTTGAGATAGGAATCTGGGACTTTTTCGCTACACTTCGTCTCAAGTTGGTAAACATTTCCACTCATGTATGTAGGAGTTACAGAGCAGACATGACAAAATGGCCACATTTTTTAAATTTGACCCCCGATTGTGACTTTGACCTTTGAGATAGGAACCTGGTTCTTTTTCGCGACACATTGTCTTAATTTGGAGATCATTTGTACCAAGTTGTATTTACAACACTCTGTATGTAGGAGTTACAGAGTGGACACAATGCAGGACTAACAGACTAACTAATGGACTGACTGACTGACAGACTGGATGGACAGACTGGATGGACAGTGTGATTACTATATGCCTACCTTTGGGGGAATAAAAATCAATATTAAACAATCAATGCATTAAATTTAACCAGAAATGGTGTCAAAGCCACCTGATGCTCGCCTGTTTAAAAGTCAAGTCTAAAACGTGTCATATTGAACACAAAAAAATCATTCAATTTTCAATTCAAACTTAACTGCATCAATATTACAACCAAAAGGCAATCAAATACCAATTTTCATCAATTTAAAAAGATTCTCAAACAAAAAAGATACATACCAAATATGAAAGCCTCATACCAAATATGGAAGCCCTAGATCTATTGGTTCCAATGTAATAGACAGTTAAAGAATTTTGCAAAAGTAGGTCAAAGGTGAAGGTCAGAAGGGTAAAATTGTTGGCATGGTCATACCAAGAATAGAAGTCCTATGCCCATCACATCCAATATTATAGGAATTTAAAGATTTTTGCAAATGAAGGTCAAAGGTCAAAGTCAAGGTCACATGGTAAAACATTGGTATGGTTGAGTCTTAAGACAGGAAATATACATATAAAGTATGGAAGCCCTATGCCTATTGGTTCCAATGTTATATGCATTTAAAGGCTTTTGCAAAAGTAGGTCAAATGCTCAGGTCAAGGTCAGAAGGGCAAATATGTTTGCATGGTCATACCAAGTATGGACGTCCTAGGTATATTGGTTCCAAGTTATAGGCACTTACATAGTTTTGCAAAAATAGGTGAAATGTCAAGGTCATATGGTAAAAAATATTGGTGTGTTTGAAAAAGTCTTCAGACAGAAAAGATACAAACCAAGTATGGAAGTATATGCATTTAAAAACTTGCAATAGTAGGTCAAAGGTCAAGTCAAGGTCAGAAAGGCAAACATGTTGGCATGGTCATACTAGGTATGGAAGCCCTAGGCCTATTTGTTGCAATGCTATAGGCATTTAAAGACTTTTGCAAACGTAAGTCAAAGGTCAAGGTCACATGGTAAAAACAATGGTATGGTTGGCAAAGTCTTAAGACAAGAAAGTTGCATACCAAGTATGGAAGCCTTTGGCCCATTGGTTCAAATGTTATGGGCATTTAAAGATTTTTGCAAAAGTAGGTCAAAGGTCAAGGACAAGGTCAGGAGGACAAAAAAAGTTGGCATGATCATACCAAGTATGGGAGTCCTAGGCCTATTGGTTCCAATAATATAGGCATTTAAAGATTTTTTCAAAAGTAGGTCGAAAGTCAAGGTCAAGGTCAGAAGGCCAAACAATGATATTGTTGGAAAAGTCTTAACACAAGAGAGTTGCATACCAAGTATGGACGCCCAAGGTCTATTTGTTCAAATACTATAGGCATTTAAAGATTTTTGCAAAAGTAGGTCAAAGGTCAAGGTCAGAAGGGCAAGCATATTGGCATGGTCATACCAAGTATGGAAGTCCTAGGCCAACTGGTTCCTATAATATAGGTATATAAAGATTTTTGCAAAAGTAGGTCAAAAGTCAAGGTCAAGGTCAGCAGGGCAAAACCTTTGGCATGGCCGGAAGGGTCTCAACAATATGAACCTTCTAACCAAATTTCAGCATCATAGCACAAATATTAAGCTTTATACCAACCTGTCCCAAAAACTTTAACCTGGTGATTTTGGGCCCCAAATAAAACTGGTGATTTTGGGCCCCAAATAAAACTAAGTCCAAAACATGTCAAAAATTGAATAAAACTTAAACACCTTTTTAATGTTTAACTTCATAACAGTAATATTTTACCCCAAATGAGCCTCCATACAAATTTTCAACATCCTAACACAATTATTAAGTTTTAAAACCTGTCCAAAAAACTTTAACCTGGTGATTTGTGGCCAAAAGGACTAAGTCCAAAACATGTCAAAAATTGATAGAATTGAAAAATATTTTTAATGTTTAACTTCATTACAGTAATATCTGACCTCAAATGAACTTCCATACAAAATTTCAGCATCCTAGTACAAATATTAAGCTTTAAAACAACCCGTCCAAAAAACTTTAACCTTGGCCACGCTCACGCACACGCTCACGCTCACGCTCACGCCGGGGGTATAGCATAAGCTCTACTGTTCTATGAACAGGCGAGCTAAAAAAAGCTACCCGATATTCAAAACAACAACACTTCTGATGTAAAACATGAATGAACCTGAATTTTCAGAGTGGAATATCCCCCAAGTGTTTTAACTACAGTCCACTCAGTATGGAAGACTTAAACAGTCCATTCAGTATGGAAGACTTAAACAGTCCACTCAGTATGGAAGACTTAAACAGTCCACTCAGTATGGAAGACTTAAACAGTCCACTCAGTATGGAACACTTAAACAGTCCACTCAGTATGGAAGACTTAAACAGTCCACTCAGTATGGAACACTTAAACAGTCCACTCAGTATGGAACACTTAAACAGTCCACTCAGTATGGAACACTTAAACAGTCCACTCAGTATGGAAGACTTAAACAGTCCACTCAGTATGGAACACTTAAACAGTCCACTCAGTATGGAAGACATAAACTTTCTATATATGACAGTGCATGCACATTCAAAGAGATAACTATCTCCGCATACACCAGCTTCATTTTCAAGTCTGGGTCTAATTTACCTTGACAAGATTTATTACTTGTACAACATCATGGGTTGAAGGTGACGTGGGCGACTGGGCTTTGCTGTCGTCAGAGGGGGTGGGGCTTAGTCTCGTTGGCTCTGAGGCTGGAGCAAGCTGATGGACTTTAGCTTCAGCCTGAAAAATATTACATCACATAATTATTAACACAATGCAGTTGTTGTCAACAAAGGGAATCGTCTACTTCAATTCCCTACAAATTCTCAAAGGCATTTCCTGTTTTTTTCAAAGTCTGACTGAATCTTCTCTATAACAAATATTTAGTTGTAAAGGTGGTGCATTAACTATAATTGACATAAGTAAAAATCATTTTAACATAACAATAAAATTTTGTTGGCAAATTCACCTAATATTTTATTTTATCACATAACTTTGCTTGTCTCCGGGTTAATATAACCACATGTATTTGTTTCTATCTAACAAATTGAGAAGTTATGCTATGGATAGAAAATTGCTTCTGAAAAGTAACTCCCTCAAAAATTAATTTAGAGTTATAACCCTTGTTGACTGCACATCCTCTCATCACCCTGATAATGTGTACCAAGTTTGAAGACAATATCATAAACAGGTTTCAAGAAAATAGCATGTCCCAAAAATATATCCCAATTGAGAGACAAAATATGAAGTTAAAAAGGGGCATAATTCTGTCAAATTTTGTGCAAGAGTTATGAAACATGGAGAAGACTGGCCCCACATAACACTTATAACATGTATTAAGTTTGAAGGAGTTATCAAAAATAGTTTACAAGAAAAAAACGAGTGACGGATGACCAACCGACGGACGGACTGACAAGGAGATTCCTATGTAGCCCTCACTACAGGTGGTGGGGGTATAAAAATTTTAAACAGTGATTACAAGTAAACAGTGATTACAAGATCATTACAATTGGCCAATATGTAAATCATTAACATGTCTAGGGAACAGTGTCACAGAATTTTGATAAGACACTCCGTTTAGGAGTTACGCAATATTTTACTTTTTAAGACCCCTAAAATTCTCTCTCCCGCTACGTTTCTTTTGATGTTAGACGATCGAAGCAAGAAATCGAAAAACTGTGAGACGGATCCCTCACTGAGACAATGCTTTTTGATATGCCAAAAACCGCATGTAACTCGGATACAAATTACAGAAGTTATGCTTGTTTGAAAAAGCCGACTCCTTTAAATTTGCATCGGTCAAAAACATGAAAAAGAATTGAAGAACCCCCATTGTAATGCCTAATCTTCATTCTGAGGTCATTTATTCTGTATATTCAGCCTACTCATAATGTATTTATTCTCTTTCACACTCTCCAGTAAATCTATCGGTACACCATTATTTTTTTTAATATTTGTATTGATCTTGTTCAAAACTGAAGGCCAATTCACTATGCTCATGGAGAATCCTATATACCACCCCCTACCCACAATAAAACCAAAACGAAACAAAACTTACTAAAATTATCACTAAAGGTGATGAATACCCTCGCATGGCAGCCTTGATTGTTGCAAATCCAAGTTCTCATGTAACAGGACCAAATGACAAAAATGCTCAAAGTTCAAGGGGAGATAATTCTGTAATGCCCGCCACTAAACACGTGAAAATTGTGTCTTTCACATCTTCTATTCGTGGTTATTATGTATGGAAAGTACTGATTCAATAACTTTCAAATTGAATATGGAGTTTGCGACACCAACTCCCAATGTTTCATGCCAAAATGACAAACAAGAGGGCCAGAATGGCCCTGACATCGCTCACCAGACAATAAGAGGAGAAGATTTTCAAAGTTTTCACTATATGTTTCTATTGAAAACTTAACACCCCAGGGGCGGTGCCAATTTTGACCCCAGGGACACAATTTATATAACTTTTGTAGAAGACCTGAACATGATGCTAAAAGAATGTAGTGAAAGAATGGATAGAGCATTAGACCACTGGAACTTGTATTCTTTGGATGCTAGAGGTGGATTCTCCCACCACTAATGACCTATGCAAACAGTTTGGATCCAGATCAGGCCCCACATAATGTGGGGCCTGATCTGATATCCAAATTGTTTGTAAATGAGACTGAACTTCTGTGTGTAGTGGGATTCTCCCGCCACTAATGACCTATGCAAACAGTTTGGATCCAGATCAGGGCCAACATAATGTGGTACCTGATCTGATATCCAAACTGATTGTCAATGAGACTGAACTTCTGAAAAACTTAGAAAGAAAGTGTGTAGTGGGATTCTCCAACCACTAATGACCTATGCAAACAGTTTGGATCCAGATCAGGGCCAACATATTGTAGTGCCTGATCTGATATCCAAACTGTTTGTCAATGAGACTGAACTTCTGAAAAACTCAGAAAGAAAGTGTGTAGTTAGGATAACTTGTGAATATGCTGCAGACAACAATTTAGCAGATCACAAAATTACCCAGCATGCAAAGAGTTAAGCTGAAATTCACAACAGATATGCTCTATATTGATAGCTGATAGCTTAATGCAGGGCATAGGTATGAAAAAAAGCTTTAAGAGTATTCTGCATTTTGAGAATTATCCACAGTTTTCTCAATCTTAAATGAGTGCGTGTTATTTGTCTAAACACAATTTCTACTCTACTGATCAAGCTAAGGGTGATTATATAAGAACTGACCCACTGACTGGTCTCAGCTAAGAGTGATATTAAGGAGAAACCTTTAGAATGTAATTTCTGGTGTAAAGAAGTACATACACACAGGGCAGGGCCACTTTTAACCCCAGAACTATGATACTTATAAAACTCATAAAGTTATGCTAAGTAAATCTATACACCAAATATCTAAGCTCTGGGACATGTAGTTTCTGACAAGAATATTTTTAAAGTTTTTCCTATGCATAACTGGTGATCCCATGGGCTGTTTAAGTAGTCAGCTTTAAAAAACTGGGAATCCCCGGGGTGGGGCCAATTTTGACCCTAGGGGCATAATTTATATAACTTTTGTAGAAGTCCTGAAGTTGAAGTTATTTGCCAAATATGAAAGCTGAGGACCTTCTAGTTTTAGAGGAGATGATGTTCAAAGTTTTCACTATATGTTTCTATTGAAAACTGAAAACCCCTGGGGCAGGGCCAATTTTGACCCCAGGGGTATAATTTATATAACTTTTGTAGAGGACCAACATATGATGCTATGTGCCAAAGATGAAAGCTGAGACCCCTGTAGATTCAGAGGAGAAGAACTTTAAAGGTTCAAATTGTTGACGACGAACGACGGACGACGCACACCGACGGACGACGGACATCAGGCGATCACAAAAGCTCACCCTGAGCACTTTGTGCTCTGGTGAGCTAAAAATACTCAAAGTTCAAGGGGAGATAATTCTGCAGTGCCCAGATGGAAATTACATTTTGCACAATCATATACTATTCATGGTTATTATATATAACAAATATAAACTGAAATACTTTCAAATTAAACATCCCATATTTCATGCAAAAATGATAAAACATGCTCAAAGTTCAGAGGGAGATAATTCTGCAATGCCTAGTGGTAAACACATGAAAATTGCGTCTTGCACATCTACCATTCACGGTTAACATGTATATATCAAATATAAATTCAGTAACTTTAAAACTGAAGGAGGAGTTAGCGACACCAACCATAGGGGTCAGTACCACTCCCTGAGGGTCTATATATATATATATATATATATATATATACTAAACAATAACAAGGGTTCCAACTGTCAGAACGGACATCTGTGTACCACAAATACAAACAAATCTGTAACTCTTACAATCTACTTGATAATTTCGTAATTATTCCGGCAGTTGATCGCCAATGAGTACAATACCAAGATCATTTATGTAAAGTTTGGTTACATTATGTCTTTTAGTTTCAGGAGATGTTTAAGCAACTGTTGATAGACTGACGGACCCTGAATGACGGGCGATGTACAGTATGTTTCGGATAATTAAGTTTTCACATTCATTATGTATGCAGTTTCACAGGGTAATAATGATCCAGACTGAAATTGACCAACTGACATGAATTTGTCTCACCTGTTTGGGAAGAACTGGGGACGTCATCTTCAGAGGTTTAACTGCCATTCTCTCCAGATAGTCATCTCGCCTGAAAAATAGTGGAAACCAAAGGTCATGATGGCCCTGATATCGCTCACCAGACAATCAGTGGAGAATTTTTCACTATGTTTCTATAGAAGACAGGCCATCCCTTGGGCGGGCCTCATTTGAAAATTTGTAGAGGACTTCAAGATGATGCTATTTGCCAAATATGAAAGCTGACAACCTTCCAGTTTCAGGAGAAGATTTTCAAAGTTTTCACTATATGTTTCTTTATAAAAACAAGGCAAAAACTCCAATACCTGCTACATCTTGGCTAACTGAGTCCCAATGAGCAAAATGACTCACTCCAGCAGTACATGTATACTAAAAATAGCCACTGGTCAAGCAACCAAACTGATTTGACTAGACCACTTTACTACATCAACAAGAGGGCCAGATTGGCCCTGATATCGCTCACCAGACAACAGGAGAAGATTTTCAAAGTTTTCACTTTAAGTTTCTATTGAAAACTGGCTACCTCTGGGGCGGGGCTAATTTTGACCCCTGGGGCATAATTTATATAACTTTTGTAGAGGACCTGAACATGATGCTATGTGCCAAATATAAAAGCTGAGAACCTCCCAGTTTCAGAAGATTTTCAAAGTTTTTACTATTATTTCTATTGAAAACTGACCCCCCCTGGGGAGGGGCCAATTTTGACCCAAGGGGCATAATTTAAATAACTTTCATAGAGGACCTGAACATGATGCTATGTGCCAAATATGAAAGCTGAGAAACCTGTAGATTCAGAGGAGAAGATTTTCAAAGTTTTCACTATATGTTTCTATAGAAAACAAGGCACCCCTGGGGGCCAATTTTGACCCCAGGGGCATAATTTATATAACTTTTGTAGAGGGCCTACATATGATGCTATGTGCCAAAGATGAAAGCTGAGCACCCTGTAGATTCAGAGGAGAAGATTTTTAAAGGTTCAAATTGTTGACGACTGACGACGAACGACGCACACCGACTGATGACGAACATCAGGCGATCACAAAAGCTCACCCTGAGCACTTTGTGCTCTGGTGAGCTAAAAAACCATAATTGTCAATGACCAGCAAAGTATTGAAACAGCAGTCGGCTATAGAAAACTGGCCACCCCTGAGTAGGGGCCATTTTTGACCCAAGGGCATAATTTATATAACTTTTTTAGAGGACCTGAACATGATGCTTTGTGCCAAATATGAATGCGGAGAATCTTCCAGTTTCAGGAGAAGATTTTCAAAGTTTTCCCTATATGTTTCTATAGAAAACTGCCCGTCCCTGGGACATGTTTGTATGGCTACAAATCTTTTACGTTTTGTTTTTTCATAATGAGTAAAACTAGAACTATCACTAAAGGTGATGAATACCCCCACACGGCAGCCTTGATTGCAAATCCAAGTTTTGAACATGTAACAGGACCAAATAACAAAAATAGAAAATAGAGAAAATTCTGTAATTTATGCCAAGTATCAAGTGAATCAGGTTGAAATTGAAGGAGGAGTTCAAAGTACAAGATTTTGCCTGCCAATTTCAAGGCCAAAGGTCAAGGTCAAGGTCACAGAGACCTGAAATTTGTGTCTTGCACATCTACTACTCCTGAGTAACATTTATGCCAAGTATCAAGTAAATCAGGTTGAAAGTGAAGGAGGAGTTCGCCGTACAAGATTTTGCCTGCCAATTTTAAGACCAATTTCAAGGCCAAAGGTCAAGGTCACAGAGATTTTAAATTTGTGTCTTGCACATCTACTACTCCTGAGTAACATTTATGCCAAGTACCAAGTGAATCAGGTTGAAAGTGAAGGAGGAGTTCAAAGTACAAGATTTTGCCTGCCAATTTTAAGACCAATTTCAAGGCCAACGGTCAAGGTCAAGGTCACAGAGACCTGAAATTTGTGTCTTGTACATATACTACTCCTGAGTAACATTTATGCCAAGTATCAAGTGAATCAGGTTGAAATTGAACGAGGAGTTCAAAGTACAAGATTTTGTCTGCCAATTTTAAGACCAATTTCAAGGCCAAAGGTCAAGGTCACAGATATTTTAAATTTGTGTCTTGCACATCTACTACTCCTGAGTAACATTTATGCCAAGTATCAAGTGAATCAGGTTGAAATTGAAGGAGGAGTTCAAAGTACAAGATTTTGCCTGCCAATATCATGACCAATTTCAAGGCCAAAGGTCAAGGTCACAGAGACCTGAAATTTGTGTCTTGCACATCTACTACTCCTGAGTAACATTTATGCCAAGTATCAAATGAATCAGGTTGAAAGTGAAGGAGGAGTTTGCCGTACAAGATTTTGCTTGCCAATTTTAAGACCAATTTCAAGGCCACAGGTCAAGGTCACAGAGATTTTAAATTTGTGTCTTGCACATCTACTACTCCTGAGTAAAATTTATGCCAAGTATCAAGTGAATCAGGTTGAAATTGAAGGAGGAGTTCAAAGTACAAGATTTTGCCTGCCAATTTCAAGACCAAAGGTCAAGGTCAAGGTCACAGAGACCTGAAATTTGTGTCTTGCACATCTACTACTCCTGATTAACATTTATGCCAAGTATCAAGTGAATCAGGTTGAAATTGAAGGAGGAGTTCAAAGTACAAGATTTTGCCTGACAATTTCAAGACCAAAGGTCAAGGTCAAGGTCACAGAGACCTGAAATTTGTGTCTTGCACATCTACTACTCCTGAGTAACATTTATGCCAAGTATCAAGTGAATCAGGTTGAAATTGAAGGAGGAGTTCAAAGTACAAGATTTTGCCTGCCAATTTCAAGACCAATTTCAAGGCCAAAGGTCAAGGTCAAGGTCACAGAGACCTGAAATTTGTGTCTTGCACATCTACTACTCCTGAGTAACATTTATGCCAAGTATCAAGTAAATCAGGTTGAAAGTGAAGGAGGAGTTCGCCGTACAAGATTTTGCCTGCCAATTTTAAGACCAATTTCAAGGCCAAAGGTCAAGGTCACAGAGATTTTAAATTTGTGTCTTGCACATCTACTACTCCTGAGTAACATTTATGCCAAGTATCAAGTGAATCAGGTTGAAAGTGAAGGAGGAGTTCAAAGTACAAGATTTTGCCTGCCAATTTCAAGACCAATTTCAAGGCCAACAGTCAAGGTCAAGGTCACAGAGACCTGAAATTTGTGTCTTGCACATATACTACTCCTGAGTAACATTTATGCCAAGTATCAAGTGAATCAGGTTGAAATTGAAGGAGGAGTTCAAAGTACAAGATTTTGCCTGCCAATATCATGACCAATTTCAAGGCCAAAGGTCAAGGTCAAGGTCACAGAGACCTGAATTTTGTGTCTTGCACATCTACTACTCCTGAGTAACATTTATGCCAAGTATCAAATGAATCAGGTTGAAAGTGAAGGAGGAGTTTGCCGTACAAGATTTTGCTTGCCAATTTTAAGACCAATTTCAAGGCCAAAGGTCAAGGTCACAGAGATTTTAAATTTGTGTCTTGCACATCTACTACTCCTGAGTAACATTTATGCCAAGTATCAAGTGAATCAGGTTGAAAGTGAAGGAGGAGTTCAAAGTACAATATTTTGCTTGCCAATTTCAAGACCAAAGGTCAAGGTCAAGGTCACAGAGATTTTAAATTTGTGTCTTGCACATCTACTACTCCTGAGTAACATTTATGCCAAGTATCAAGTGAATCAGGTTGAAATTGAAGGAGGAGTTCAAAGTACAAGATTTTGCCTGACAATTTCAAGACCAATTTCAAGACCAAAGGTCAAGGTCAAGGTCACAGAGACCTGAAATTTGTGTCTTGCACATCTACTACTCCTGAGTAACATTTATGCCAAGTATCAAGTGAATCAGGTTGAAATTGAAGGAGGAGTTCAAAGTACAAGATTTTGCCTGCCAATTTCAAGACCAATTTCAAGGCCAAAGGTCAAGGTCAAGGTCACAGAGACCTGAAATTTGTGTCTTGCACATCTACTACTCCTGAGAAACATTTATGCCAAGTATCAAATGAATCAGGTTGAAAGTGAAGGAGGAGTTTGCCGTACAAGATTTTGCTTGCCAATTTTAAGACCAATTTCAAGGCCACAGGTCAAGGTCACAGAGATTTTAAATTTGTGTCTTGCACATCTACTACTCCTGAGTAAAATTTATGCCAAGTATCAAGTGAATCAGGTTGAAATTGAAGGAGGAGTTCAAAGTACAAGATTTTGCCTGCCAATTTCAAGACCAAAGGTCAAGGTCAAGGTCACAGAGACCTGAAATTTGTGTCTTGCACATCTACTACTCCTGATTAACATTTATGCCAAGTATCAAGTGAATCAGGTTGAAATTGAAGGAGGAGTTCACAGTACAAGATTTTGCCTGCCAATTTCAAGACCAATTTCAAGACCAAAGGTCAAGGTCAAGGTCACAGAGACCTGAAATTTGTGTCTTGCACATCTACTACTCCTGAGTAACATTTATGCCAAGTATCAAGTGAATCAGGTTGAAATTGAAGGAGGAGTTCAAAGTACAAGATTTTGCCTGCCAATTTCAAGACCAATTTCAAGGCCAAAGGTCAAGGTCAAGGTCACAGAGACCTGAAATTTGTGTCTTGCACATCTACTACTCCTGAGTAACATTTATGCCAAGTATCAAGTAAATCAGGTTGAAAGTGAAGGAGGAGTTCGCGTACAAGATTTTGCCTGCCAATTTTAAGACCAATTTCAAGGCCAAAGGTCAAGGTCACAGAGATTTTAAATTTGTGTCTTGCACATCTACTACTCCTGAGTAACATTTATGCCAAGTATCAAGTGAATCAGGTTGAAAGTGAAGGAGGAGTTCAAAGTACAAGATTTTGCCTGCCAATTTCAAGACCAATTTCAAGGCCAACAGTCAAGGTCAAGGTCACAGAGACCTGAAATTTGTGTCTTGCACATATACTACTCCTGAGTAACATTTATGCCAAGTATCAAGTGAATCAGGTTGAAATTGAAGGAGGAGTTCAAAGTACAAGATTTTGCCTGCCAATATCATGACCAATTTCAAGGCCAAAGGTCAAGGTCAAGGTCATAGAGACCTGAATTTTGTGTCTTGCACATCTACTACTCCTGAGTAACATTTATGCCAAGTATCAAATGAATCAGGTTGAAAGTGAAGGAGGAGTTTGCCGTACAAGATTTTGCTTGCCAATTTTAAGACCAATTTCAAGGCCAAAGGTCAAGGTCACAGAGATTTTAAATTTGTGTCTTGCACATCTACTACTCCTGAGTAACATTTATGCCAAGTATCAAGTGAATCAGGTTGAAAGTGAAGGAGGAGTTCAAAGTACAATATTTTGCTTGCCAATTTCAAGACCAAAGGTCAAGGTCAAGGTCACAGAGATTTTAAATTTGTGTCTTGCACATCTACTACTCCTGAGTAACATTTATGCCAAGTATCAAGTGAATCAGGTTGAAATTGAAGGAGGAGTTCAAAGTACAAGATTTTGCCTGCCAATTTCAAGACCAATTTCAAGACCAAAGGTCAAGGTCAAGGTCACAGAGACCTGAAATTTGTGTCTTGCACATCTACTACTCCTGAGTAACATTTATGCCAAGTATCAAGTGAATCAGGTTGAAATTGAAGGAGGAGTTCAAAGTACAAGATTTTGCCTGCCAATTTCAAGGCCAAAGGTCAAGGTCAAGGTCACAGAGACCTGAAATTTGTGTCTTGCACATCTACTACTCCTGAGTAACATTTATGCCAAGTATCAAGTAAATCAGGTTGAAAGTGAAGGAGGAGTTCGCCGTACAAGATTTTGCCTGCCAATTTTAAGACCAATTTCAAGGCCAAAGGTCAAGGTCACAGAGATTTTAAATTTGTGTCTTGCACATCTACTACTCCTGAGTAACATTTATGCCAAGTACCAAGTGAATCAGGTTGAAAGTGAAGGAGGAGTTCAAAGTACAAGATTTTGCCTGCCAATTTTAAGACCAATTTCAAGGCCAACGGTCAAGGTCAAGGTCACAGAGACCTGAAATTTGTGTCTTGTACATATACTACTCCTGAGTAACATTTATGCCAAGTATCAAGTGAATCAGGTTGAAATTGAACGAGGAGTTCAAAGTACAAGATTTTGTCTGCCAATTTTAAGACCAATTTCAAGGCCAAAGGTCAAGGTCACAGATATTTTAAATTTGTGTCTTGCACATCTACTACTCCTGAGTAACATTTATGCCAAGTATCAAGTGAATCAGGTTGAAATTGAAGGAGGAGTTCAAAGTACAAGATTTTGCCTGCCAATATCATGACCAATTTCAAGGCCAAAGGTCAAGGTCACAGAGACCTGAAATTTGTGTCTTGCACATCTACTACTCCTGAGTAACATTTATGCCAAGTATCAAATGAATCAGGTTGAAAGTGAAGGAGGAGTTTGCCGTACAAGATTTTGCTTGCCAATTTTAAGACCAATTTCAAGGCCACAGGTCAAGGTCACAGAGATTTTAAATTTGTGTCTTGCACATCTACTACTCCTGAGTAAAATTTATGCCAAGTATCAAGTGAATCAGGTTGAAATTGAAGGAGGAGTTCAAAGTACAAGATTTTGCCTGCCAATTTCAAGACCAAAGGTCAAGGTCAAGGTCACAGAGACCTGAAATTTGTGTCTTGCACATCTACTACTCCTGATTAACATTTATGCCAAGTATCAAGTGAATCAGGTTGAAATTGAAGGAGGAGTTCAAAGTACAAGATTTTGCCTGACAATTTCAAGACCAAAGGTCAAGGTCAAGGTCACAGAGACCTGAAATTTGTGTCTTGCACATCTACTACTCCTGAGTAACATTTATGCCAAGTATCAAGTGAATCAGGTTGAAATTGAAGGAGGAGTTCAAAGTACAAGATTTTGCCTGCCAATTTCAAGACCAATTTCAAGGCCAAAGGTCAAGGTCAAGGTCACAGAGACCTGAAATTTGTGTCTTGCACATCTACTACTCCTGAGTAACATTTATGCCGAGTATCAAGTAAATCAGGTTGAAAGTGAAGGAGGAGTTCAAAGTACAAGATTTTGCCTGCCAATTTCAAGACCAATTTCAAGGCCAAAGGTCAAGGTCAAGGTCACAGAGACCTGAAATTTGTGTCTTACACATCTACTACTCCTGATTAACATTTATGCCAAGTATCAAGTGAATCAGGTTGAATATGAAGGAGGAGTTCAAAGTACAAGCTTTTGCCTGCCAATTTCAAGACCAATTTCAAGGCCAAAGGTCAAGGTCAAGGTCACAGAGACCTGAAATTTGTGTCTTGCACATCTACTACTCCTGATTAACAATTATGCCAAGTGTCAAGTGAATCGGGTTGAAACTGAAGGAGGAGTTTGCCGTACAAGATTTTGTAGACAGACCGACCGACCGACTGCCCGACCGCCCGACGACAGGCTGATTCCAGTATACCCCCCTCAAACTCTGTTTGTGGGGGTATAATTACAGATAATGTGAAATACTGAGACACTTTATAGTTACTGTTTTTTCAGTGTGTTTATTCTTTATATCACATACAGTTTGAAATACCAGTAAAGTTAATGAAATACAAGCCAGTACCATGTTTGAGATCGTCGAAAAAGCCAAATTCATTTCAACGAAATTTCAATTCTACGAAAACAAAACATCGCTCCAGACCATTTCCTTTAATCAATTCCAGATTGTATATATATAAGATTACAATAAAACTTTCTAATATGGTTTATTTAATTTAAAGATTATGAATCTTAGGACATAGTAATCATTTCATATACACACCAAGTCTTAATAACAAGATAAATTCAATAACAAGACCAACACAATAATAAGACCATTTTCTGTCAGTTACTACAGTACCGCAAGTTGTCTTAACTCATTCCCTCATATTGACGCCTTTTAACGTCTCTGCAAAAGTCACCTGTTGAAACCATTGTAATAGAGCATTTGCTCCTATAGGAGCAAATGCTCTATTTATAAATCACAATGGTTTTAAACTATAAAATTCTAAAATTTTACTTTTCTCTAGTTAATGCTCCTTTTCGGTAGATTTATTCCAAGAGGTTGGATCTAAATATAGCCTATGAGGTAATGGGTTAATAGCAAACCTTTACAGTAATAATATTTTCAGCTGTCAAAAAATGCTGAAATTTCAAGCAAAATTGATATATGAAAATTTAACCTTTGGAACCATTAAAATGATACTAGACTCATCAGAGTGGAAGGCACATGTATAGCTCAGAAAAGGAAGCTGGTATCATTGTGCCATGGGATTTCCTGGTAATAGGATATTCAGAAACACTAAATCTTTTCAATAATCAGAGAAACACAGAAAATGCAGATTACTTTTCATCCAGAAATTTAACCCTTTGAAAGCTGAATTCATAAAATGGAATATTCCATCCTTGTTCAACAGTAGAGATTATTATGAATTAGACGGGTAACTTTGATTAAAGTTTTTAATGACCAACAAAGCGAAATGTAATTAGTTGTAAGAGTTCCCTGATCTGGTTCTCTATTGATTGCAAACTCATTTCGAGCATTCCCAAGGTTTACAGCCAAGTGATAACACTCAATTCCCCCAGGATTTCCTCATACAGAACATTTATAAAATCAATGACTCTCAATGCCCCCTTGCATGGCAAAAAAATTCTAAGTTTATATTATATTATTTTTTTCAGCCATTAATGTACCTTTTAAGGCTAAAAGCTTGCAGAAGGAAACTAAGTGACAGCTATTAACTTGTTTCTACTATATAATGCAGATAACAGCTAGCCAGATGTACTGATATCGGATATATGTTTATTGAAGACAAGTGCACATTGATATTGAGCACTACAGCAATTTTAGTGTCATTAAATATTTGATTTTTTATCATTTAATTGCAAAATCGTCATCTTCAATTTCAATTTTCGATGACTCTTCCATTCCTTATTAATTACATGATGAGAGCGTCCAACAGTTTAAAATTCTGATGAAACAATGAAGTCATCTGGTATTGTCTGGATCCAAACTGTCTGCAGAGATATCTACTGAATATTCATGGACAAAATAGTTATAGTGAAATATGGAAGGTGTAACACTGTAGCCATTTTAGAAATTAAAGAAACAGACCTATCAAATTTCATAAGCAAACAGAGCAGACCCTGATCAGACCGCTCCCATAGAAGCTGTCTGATCTGGGTCTACTGTTTGCAAATGCATGAAAATGTGTTTATATGAAGGAAACATTTAAACACCATTCAAAGGTAGTTTCGATGCTGAATTTTCATAATGGATCAGTCCATCACTGTTTTAAGGTAAACTCATTCAGTATGAAAGGGCATCTGTAAGATTTTGAATGACAAGCAGGACAGACCCTCATCAGATGGCTCCTCCCACATCTGGGTCTAGACAATTTTCAAATGACCATCACTCCTTTCCCACATTCCAAGGATTAATTTATTATAAACAAATTATATATTTATATAGGTGGAGTAATTAAAGCTCAAGTTTTCCTTTCTACAGAAGATGGATAGATGGACTGATGACCTGATCTAATAAAGACGGTATTTCATGGAGCCTTCTTATCTGGGTCTACACTGTTTGTTCATTTCCAACATTTAAAATATTTATGGAGTATTTCATTTGAGTGAAAACCTCTACCAATACATGTGTATATAGTTAAGGCTTTAGCCTATCATATTCATGTAGAATCTAAAGAAGTGACAAGAATCTGTATGTCTACTCCTTTCCCCATTCAGAATATTAAATAAGTGCACAGGTTCTTAACAAATTATGGAAACCCATCAACTGCACACACTCTCTCAGTGACAACCAAATCGGAGAGGTTCATAAATATCTACTGTTTGCAGGCTAAATACCCTTTATAATCGAGAGGGCCATAACTCTGGCAACCATTTTTCAACTGCATCAAGATTTATGATTAAGCTATAATTCATCTAGATTTAGCTTTATACCAAATATAAAGTTAATATCTTGAACCACTTCGAATAAAAGTCTGGACAATTGAAAATTTGACGAAAAATGTAAAGTCCAAGGGCCATAACTCTAGCAAAAATTACCCCACCAGATTGAGATTTGAACTTAAGCTGTAACTCATCTATGGACAGACAGAAAGGAGTAAATCAATATCTCTCCCACACCACTACGTGGTGGGAGACATAACTACATTAATCAAAACCTTCATAAGCATTTACAAAATAATAGTCTCCCTAAGGGTGAATTTGTTTCTTACTTTAATATTGAAAAACACAATCAAGAGTCTCCTAACTTTATGAATGCTGATGAGACAATGAGTTCCTCAGTATCTTATCCAGATCCAAACTGTTTTCAAAGTAATCTTGACTCAATACCCAATAAACAATCAGTAGATGGTCAGACAGCTCCTACAGGAGCCTATTATCGGAGTCTAATCTGTTTGCAAAGGAGTTAAATGGAGGTATTTATGGAGAAAAGGGTTAACCTATTACCTCATAGGCTATTTTTTGAAACAACCTCTTCGAATAAATCTGCTGAAAAGCATTAACTAGAGAAAAAGAAAATTTTAGATTTTGTAGTTTGAAACCATGGTGATAAATAAAGCATTTGGTCCTATTTGATCACTATTTATCACTGGTTTCACAAATTGACTTTTACAGTCGTCAAAAGTCGTCAATATGAGGGAATGGGTTAAACAATTTAAATAATAATATATCTAAGTAACAACTCACAAGAGTATATCTAAGTAACAACTCACAAGAGTATATCTAAGTAACAACTCACAAGAGTATATCTAAGTAACAACTCACAAGAGTATATCTAAGCAACATGCTAGAAACTATTTCCAAGATGGAAGGCAAAACTTTGAAACTTTTGTGAACAGTTTTGATAAGCATCTCAGTTTGAAATATTTTTTTCAGAGTAATAGAAACAAATTGTACTTTGAGAATTGACGTAACAGATACAATTTGCAGACCTAAGTTATTTAGTATTGAGAATGTTAGAGTAGCATTGTTGTCTGAGACATGTTCAAGGCTTACCTGAGAAGTACAAATTTGATAACAGGCGTGTTCACACCCTTGATAATGGCTGAGGCATTCAAATGACTCCGCCCATACAACACCTGGCCATTCACCTGCAGAAATAAGAAAACATGACAGTTCTATTGCAACTCTTCTGAATTTCCAAAATGGAATGGTCCATCAATGTTGAACACTAGAATCAATTCTTTAACATATCCAGAGGTTTAAATGACAAACATTACAGACTTTGATGAGGGGGCTTCTCAAGGAGCCCTCTAATATACCATAGGTCTAAACTATTAGCAAATACCAGTTCACATGATTCCCAATTTCAGAGTTACCTCTTTTTTTGATTAATATTCAAATACGACTGTCCATTATGAATAATGATTAATTTGTGTTAAAAATATAAAACAAGAGGGCCAGAATGTATGTTTCTTTAGAAAACTAGCTGCCCTTGGGGCGGGGTCAGTTTTGACCCCAGGGTCATAATATATATAAATTTTATAGAGGACCTGAACATGATGCTATGTGCCAAATATGAAAGCTGAGAACCTTCCAGGTTCAGGAGAAGATTTTTAAAGGTTCAAATTGTTGACGCGGGACGACAATCACTATATGTTTCTATTTAAAACTGGCCACCCCTGGGGCGGGGCTACTTTTGACCCCAGGGGCATAATTTATATAACTTTTGTAGGGGACCTACAGATGATGCTATGTGCCAAAGATGAAAGATGAGAACCCTGTAGATTCAGAGGAAAATATTTTTTAAGGTTTAAATTGTTGACGCGGGACGACGGACGACGATGGACTTTGTGCTCTGGTGAGCTAATGAAACAGTTTGCTTCCATATTATGCCAAACCTGTTCTACACTGATTATGTTTTGAACAGAAATACTTGATAATTGAATCAGGGAGACATTTTTTTAGGACAATTTAATGAAAGAATTGTTCCAAAACAAACATTTCAGCCGAGGTGTTTTTCTATTTTATAGTGTGTAGCAAGAATACTCATCAAGTCAGAAAGGGCCCCACATGATGCCAGAAGGGATAGATTTGGTGAAGAATTGATGAAAGACAGTGGACAAGGCTAAAATGACAATTTTTGACTAAATCAAGAGTCATAACTCAGACATGTCTTATGCGATTTAGCTGGTAATCAAACTTGGCCAAGACTATTTACCTATAAACATTCTCAGCACCTTTGGTGTATACATATCAGATGAAAAATGTTTGAGTTACAGAGCGGATAAGGCTAAGACGGCAAATTTTGACTGAATCAAGAGCCGTAACTCAGGTGTCTCATGTGATTTGACTGGTAATCAAACCTGGTCAAGATTTTGCACTTTGCACCTATGAACATTCTCTGCAAGGTTGGTGAAGATCAGATGGAAAGTATTTGAGTTAGAGGGCGAAAATGGCTAAATTTGACCTAATCAAGGGCCATAATTGAACTTGGTCAAAATTTTGCACCTATGAATATTCACCGCAAGTTTGGTGAAGATCAGGTGAAAACTGTTTGAGTTAGAGAGCAGACAAAAAAAAGTGTGACGGTCTGATGGATGGATCGACTGACAGGGTGATACGAAGGTGTGGGTGCCTAATCATCATCTTTATTCTCATTAGCAACTATTCAACAGTATTTAATGTAGCACCAGTATTAAACCAAACAACTCACATCAGCCATAGCAAATCTATATACAGATGAAATCAGCCATAGCAAATCTATATACACACATCAGCCATAGCAAATCTATATACAGATGAAATCTGCAGTTCCACAAAAATCCATTCACTGATACTTTGAAAAATGTATCATACCATAATGTCTTTATGTACAACTAGCTGAATTTCTAACAGTATATGCTGGCCTTCAATCAAGGATAAGTTTTCCAAATATCATTTATTTTCCAAAAATTATCTTATTATTTG
Source organism: Azorinus chamasolen (assembly GCA_963576725.1). Taxonomy (NCBI): domain Eukaryota; kingdom Metazoa; phylum Mollusca; class Bivalvia; order Cardiida; family Solecurtidae; genus Azorinus; species Azorinus chamasolen. The sequence goes on along the minus strand of OY755243.1, from coordinate 30,140,954 downwards.
GTCCTGGTACAAACTCCCATTACTTTACATCAATTTAGTTGTGTTTTTCTCAACTCAATAACTCCTGTATGTTTGCCATTAACATTATAATCGTATTGCTTCATTAAATTGAACGTTTAATCTATAAGGGCCGTGTATTCTCCCACTTAACCACCATCTTGCCCCCTAAAATTGATCATCACATACATGTATTTCTGATAAGTTGTCCACGAGAATCAAATACCAACTAGAACTAGGCCCTGGTATCGCTCACCAGAAAATCAGAGGAGAAGATTTTCAAAATTTTCACTATACATTTGTATGTTTCTATTGAAAACTGACCCCTGGGGCAGGGCCAATTTTGACCCCATGGGCATAATTTATATAACTTTTGTAGAGGACCTGAACATGATGCTATGTGCCAAATATGAAAGCTGACAACCTTCCAGTTTCAGGAGAAGATTTTCAAAGTTTTCACTATATGTTTCCATAGAAAAATGCACAACCACGAGTTAGAGAGCGGCAAGGCTAAAACAGGCTAAAACAGGCATTTTTTTTATTATTTTCAAAAGGCATATTCCTGACATGCCTCAAGAAATTTAGCTGCTTATCTAACTTGATCAATATTTTATTCCTGTAAAGATTTTCAGGAAGTTTGTACAATGTCAGACAGAAAATCGTTGAGTTTGAGAACAGACAATGCTAAAACAGCCAATTTTGAATAATTCAAGGGCCATAACTCCAAAGTGCCTGGTGTAATCTTGCTGGTTGTTAAACTTGACCAAGACATTATGGCCAATACCATTTTTATGAAGTTTGTTGGAGACTGGGTGAGGACCTTTTGATTTAGAGAGCAGACAAAGCTAAAACAAAGCCCAGTTTTCAACAATTTAAGGGCCGTAACTCTGAAGTACCTGTTCCAATATTGCTTCTTATTCAAATTGGCTTAGATATTATAACAATAAACATTTTCATAATGTTCGCTGATGATCAGATAAGAACTCTAGAGTGGACAGGGCTAAAAAGGCCAATTTTGTATTATTCAAGGGCCATAACTCTTAAGTGCCTAGTTCAATCTTGCTGGTTATTAAACTTGGCCTAGATATTATAGCCATAAACATTTTTATAAGGTTTGGTGAGGATTGGATGAGACGTTTTTGACTTCGAGAGTGGAGAAGGCTAAAACAAGAGGGCCAGAATGGCCCTGAAGCGCTCACCAGACAACCAGAGCAGAAGATTTTCAAAGTTTTCACTATATGTTTCTATAGAAAACTAGCCGGCCCTGGGGCGGGCCAATTTTGACCCCAGGGGAATAATTTAGAAAAACTTGTAGGGGACCTGAACATGATGCTACGAGCCAAATATGAAAGCTGAGATTAACCTTCCAGTTTCAGAGAATAAGATTTTCAAAGTTCTCTCAATATGTTTCTATTGAAAACTGCCCACCCCTGGGGCGGGGCCAATATTGACCACAGGGCCATAATTTATATAAATTTTGTAGAGGACCTGAACATGATGCTATGTGCCAAATATGAAAGCGGAGAGCCTTCCCGTTTAATAGAGAAGAAGATTTTCAAAGATTTCACTATTTGTTTCTATTGAAAACTGTCTACCCCTGGTGCGGGGCCAATTTTGACCCCGGGGCATTAATTTATATAACTTTTGTAGAGGACCTGAACATGATGCTATGTGCCAAATATGAAAGCTGAGAACCTTCCAGTTTCAGAGGAAAAGATTTTCAAAGATTTCACTATTTGTTTCGATTGAAAACTGCCCATCGCTGGGGCAGGGCCAATTTTGACCAAGGGGCCATAAGTTATGTAACTTTTGTAGAGGACCTGAACATGATGCTATGTGCCAAATATGAAAGCTGAGAGCCTTCGAGTTTCAGAGGAAAAGATTTTCAAAGATTTCACTATTTGTTTCTACTGAAAACTGTCCATCCCTGGGGAGGGGCTAATTTGACCCCGGGGCCATAATTTATATAACTTTTGTAGAGGACCTGAACATGATGCTATGTGCCAAATATGAAAGCTGAAAACCTTCCAGTTTCAGAGGAGAAGATTTTCAAAGATTTCACTATTTGTTTTTATTGAAAACTGCCCACCCCTGGGGCGGGGCCAATTTTGACCCGGGGCCATAATTTATATAACTTATGTAGAGGACCTGAACATGATGCTATGTGCCAAATATGAAAGCTGAGAACCTTTCAGTTTCAGAGGAGAAGATTTTCAAAGATTTCACTATTTGTTTTTATTGAAAACTGCCCACCCCTGGGGCGGGCCAATTTTGATCCCAGGGCCATAATTTATATAACTTTTGTAGAGGACCTAAACATGATGCTATGTGCCAAATATAAAAGCTGAGAACCTTCCAGTTTCAGAGGAGAAGATTTTCAAAGTTTGCACTATATGATTCTTTTGAAAACTGCCCACCCCTGGGGCGGGGCCAATTTTGACCCCAGGGCCATAATTTATATAACTTTAGTAGTGGACCTGAACATGATGCTATGTGCCAAAGATGAAAGTTGAGATCCCTGTAGATTCAGAGGAGATTTTTAAAGGTTCAAATTGTTGACGACGGACGACGAACGACGCACGCCGGACAACGGGCGATCACAAAAGCTCACCCTGAGCACTTTGTGCTCTGGTGAGCTAAAAAAGGCCAAATTTGGATAAATCAAGGGCTATAACTTTGAAGTTCCTGTTCCAATTGTGGTGGATATTGTACTTGGTCTAGATATTATAGCTATAAACATTTATCTAAGGTTTGATGAAGATTGGATGAGAACTTTTAGAATTAGAGAGCGGACAAGATTTTGTGACAGACCGACAGACAGACAGACAAACAGAAAGGAGTAAATCAATATGTCTCCCACACCACTATGTGATGGGAGACATAATTTTCCTTTTCTCTAGTAAATGGTCCTTTTCGGTCGATTCATTCAAAGAGGATGTGTCTAAAAATAGCCTATGAGGAAATGGGTTAAAATTGATAAAGACCAGTGAATGGTTGAAAAGGTAAATAAATAAAGTCATCCCAAGTTTACCTGATCACTTGTACTACTCTTTTGTACTTTATTCAACACTAGATTCCACTGGAAAATGTTCACCCCTCAATTGTGACCACTCAAAAGATTCCCAGAAGTCTAAATGTTGGTCTTTAAATAGGCTGTAGCATTACACAGCCACATGCTTCTACAGACAGTCTATTGATTCACAAATACAGTTCTACCGAACACAGTGTGAAATACAAATGGGAACAGAAGCAGAATGAAATAGTTCTCCTCTAATGTTCAACATGTAATCAGCTGTCTGAACTGTATATAACATGTAAAGTTCCATTGACACATAATTATTCCAAACCCAATTCATGTATAACAAGCAAATTTGCTGAATTGATATCTGTCGCAAAACAAGTGGCAGCCTCAGTACTTATCTGAGTTATTGATCAGAAGGAAAAAAAGGTTAAGTTTTTCACAAACAATGGGCCACAACTCTGGTGTTCCAATGTCAATGTAAGTGATACTTGCAGGGCATTTCTTCATGGCACTTAACATTTAACAATGTTTCATTGGAAACCTCCAATTCCTTTCTGAGATATGACTCCAGATGATCAAAATGCATTACTTTTTTGGCAAACAAAGGGCCATAACTCTGGTGTTCGAAGGTCAACATACATGGTACTTGCAGGGCCACATTTCCTTATGCTTTTGACCATTTACACAAAGTTTCATAGAAAAACTCCATAACATGTATGAGACATGTCCCCTGACAGACAAAAAAGGTTACGTCTTAGGCAAACAAACTCTAGTGTTCCAAGGTCAAGAGAGACGGAAAATGCAAAGTCTATATCCCTCTGCCTTCAGCAGGGGATAACAATTCAAAACGCTTTCAGACAACCAGGACATCATTCAATACAACTCCTGTTTGAACTGCAAGATACTGAAAAGATTTGTGTTATGCACATGTAAACTTCAAAGAGACCATGTGTACAATCTTTCACAGAAATCTGGTGAGAACTGTAGAAGTAATTTGTTCTACAAATCAACAGTTAGTTTGTGACACCAACTACCATGTTACAGGACCAAATGACAAAACAAGAGGGCCAGAATGGCCCTGAAGCGCTCACCAGACAATCAGAGGAGAAGATTTTCAAAATTTTGACTATATGTTTCTATTGAAAACTAGCCTGCCCTGGGGCAGGGCTAATTTTGACCCAAGAGGCACAATTTATATAACTTTTGTAGAGGACCTGAACATGATGCTATGTGCCAAATATGAAAGCTGAGAACCTTCCAGTTTAAGACGAGAAGATTTTCAAAGTTTTCACTATATGTTTCTATTGAAAACTGGCTACCCCTGGGGCGGGCCAATTTTGACCCCAGGGCCATAATTTATATAACTTTTGTAGAGTGAGTGAGTGAGTTGGGTTTAACGTCCGACCAACAGTATTTCAGTTATATGCAGACGGCACCCGCATGAGACAAGTTATAGTGCTGCCTCACTGAAATACCCCTGCCGCGGGCACATGGCAAGGGCATCCCACCCAGTCACATTATCCTGACACCGGGCCGACCAGTCCTAGAACTACACCTTTTAATGTCGAGCGCAGACAAGGGAGCTACTAGTACCAACTTTTAACGACTTTTGGTCTGTCGCGGCCGGGGATCGAACCCACGACCTTCCGTACCGCAGGCGGACGCTCTACCACTGAGCCATGCGGCCGGTTAACTTTTGTAGAAGACCTGAACATGATGCTATGTGCAAAATATGAAAGCTGAGAACCTTCCAGTTTCAGAGAAGAAGATATTCAAAGATTTCACTATTTGTTTCTATTGAAAACTGCCCATCCCTGGGGCGGGGCCAATTTTGACCCTGGGGTGAGACCAATTTTGACCCTGGTGCCATATTTTATACATATTTTGTAGAAGACCTGGACATGATGCTCTGTGCCAAATATGAAAGCTGAAAACCTTCCAGTTTCAGAGGAGAAGGTTTTCAAAGTTTTCTCTACATGCATTTATTTCTATTGCAAACTGCCCACCCCTGGGGTGGGGCCAATTTTGACCCCAAGGCCATAATTTATATGACTTTTGTAGAGGACCTGAACATGATGCTCTGTGCCAAATATGAAAGCTGAGAGCCATCCAGTTTCAGAGAAGAAGATTTTCAAAGATTTCACTATTTGTTTCTATTTAAAACTGCCCACCCCTGGGGCGGGGCCAATTTTGACCCCAGGGCCATAATTTATATAACTTTTGTATAGCACCTGAACATGATGCTCTGTGCCAAATATGAAAGCTGAGAGACTTCCAGTTTCAGAGAAGAAGATTTTCAAAGATTTCACTATTTGTTTCTATTTAAAACTGCCCACCCCTGAGGCGGGGCCAATTTTGACCCCAGGGCCATAATTTATATAACTTTTGTAGAGCACCTGAACATGATGCTATGTGCCAAATATGAAAGCTGAGAACCTTCTGGTTTAAGAGGAGAAGATTTTCAAAGTTTTACTATATGTTTCTACTGAAAACAAGGCACCCCTGGGGCGGGGCCAATTTTGACCCCAGGGGCATAATTTATATAACTTTTGTAGAGGACCTAAAGATGATACTATGTGCCAAAGATGAAAGATGAGAACCCTGTAGATTCAGAGGAGAAGATTTTTAAAGGTTCAAATTGTTGACGACGGACGACGAACGACGGACGACGCACGCCGAGCGATCACAAAAGCTCACCCTGAGCACAAAGTGCTCTGGTGAGCTAAAAATACTCAAAGTTTAAGGGGAAATAATTCTGCAATGCCTGCAGCTAAACACATAACAAGTGTGTAATGCAAAGCTACTATTCATGCCATATATAAATTTAACGAAAATGTACAAGTAGTTTGCATCACAAGATTTTTTTGCCCATTTTTAACTCCAATCAGGGACAATAACTCTGTAATTCTTAATATGATTTAAATGAAACAACAAGTCAAAGCTGTATCTTCACACAAGGTATACAAGCTGCAAATTTGATCAAGATATGTGGACAAAGAGAAAAGTTATTTTTTGGGGGGGATAAACGTACCCACCAACGGACCAACCAACTGGTAGACCAACAGACCGGCACAGTAATTCTAGTATACCTCCTCAAACAGGGTATAACAATGACAGAGCTTAAACAAATGCTTAATAAAGGGTGAATTTGGAGAACAGATTACATTGTTACAATGGTTTAACACAAGGTTTGAAAGATGAAGGGAACATAACCCTAATGCAATTAAACTTGGTGAAGTTCTTATAGTCATACACATTATGTTTGAATATGATCAGGATCTGAGAAACAAGAGTACCGCATACGGTACATAATACGCCCACTTGCAAACTTTCTCTGATTCAACATGCCTTATAAGTGTTGACATTTTCTAATCTGTGCTTCAGATCTTGATTTCCATATTAAGGTGATACTATTTTTTAAACAAGAGGGCCAGAATGGCCCTGAAGCGCTCACCAGACTATCAGAGGAGAAGATTTTCAAAGTTTTCACTATATGTTTCTATAGAAAACTAGCCGGCCCTGGGGCGGGCCAATTTTGACCCCAGGGGCATAATTTATATAACTTTTGTAGAGGACTTAGACATGATGCTATGAGCCAAATATGAAAGCTGAGCACCTTTCAGTTTCATAAGATTTTCAAAGTTTGCTCTATATGTTTCTACTGAAAACTACCCACCCCTGGGGCGGGGCCAATTTTGACCCCAGGGCCATAATTAATATAACTTTTGTAAAGGACCTGAAGATGATGATACATGAGTTCATATTATTATTCATATCTTAACTTATTTTTAACCCTTCCACTGTTGTATGTTTATTCAAAATTTCAATACCTACTGAATGTTCATGGACAAAATAGTTATAATGAACAAGAGGGCCATGAGGCCCTGAAGCGCTCACCTGAGATAACCCCAGGGGCGGGGCAATTTTTGACCACAAGAAATCATGTGGACAACCTTGGTAGAGAACCACAAGGCAAAGCAGTATGCCATTAATTAAAGGTCTAAGCCTTATGGTTTCAGAGGAAAATAATATTTCGTATTTTTCCCATGAAAAACTGATAAGCCCTGAGGCAGGGCCAAGTTTTACCCAGTGGTCAGGGACTTAAGTTAAACATTCTTGGCAGAGGACCACAAGCCACAGCTACATATTTATAGAGGACCATTAGATCACGTTAGTCATACCAAATATCAATGGTCTAGGCCTTACAGTTTCAGTAGATTTTTAAAGATTTTCCAATGAAAAACTGATAAGCCCTTGGGCGGGGCCATTTTTGGCCCGGGGGTCATAATTTGAACAAAATTTGTAGAGGACCATAAGATCATGCTACATACAAAATATCAAAGGTCCAGGCCTTACAGTTTCAGAGAAGAAGATTTTTAAAGAATTTCCTATGAAAAACTGATAAGCGTTTGGGCGGGGCCATTTTTGGCCTGGGGGTCATAATTTGAACAATATTTGTAGAGGACCATAAGATCATGCTACATTTTAAATATCAAAGGTCTAGGCCTTACAGTTTGAGAGAAGAAGATTTTTAAAGAATTTCCTATGAAAAACTGATAAGCCCTTGGGCGGGCCCATTTTTGGCCCGGGGGTCATAATTTGTTCAATATTTGTAGAGGACCATGAGATCATGCTACATATTAAATATCGAAGGCCTAGGCCTTACAGCTTCAGAAAAGAAGAGTTTTAAAGATTTTCCAATGAAAAACTGATAAGCCCTTGGGCGGGGCCATTTTTGGCCCGAGGGTCATAATTTGAACAATATTTGTAGAGAACCATAAGATCATACTACATACCACATATCAAAGGTCTAGGCCTTACAGTTTGAGAGAAGAAGATTTTTAAAGATTTTCCTATGAAAAACTGATAAGCCCATGGGCGGGGCCATTTTTGGCTCGGGGTCATAATTTGAACAATATTTGTAGAGGACCATAAGATCATACTACATACCAAATATCAAAGGTCTAGGCCTTACAGCTTCAGAGAAGAAGAGTTTTAAAGATTTTCCTATGAAAAACTGATAAGCCCATGGGCGGGGCCATTTTTGGCCCGGGGGTCATAATTTGAACAATATTTGTAGAGGACCATAATATCATGCTACATACAAAATATCAAAGGTCTAGGCCTTACAGTTTCAGTGAAGAAGATTTTTAAAGATTTTCCTATGAAAAACTGATAAGCCCTTGGGCGGGGCCATTTTTGGCCCAGGGGCCATAATTTGAACAATCTTTGTAGAGGACCATAAGATCATGCTACATACCAAATATCAAAGGTCTAGGCTTTACAGTTTCAGAGAAGAAGATTTTTAAAGATTTTCCTATGAAAATTCCATATTACCATATATGGAAACAAGAGGGCCATGAGGCCCTGAAGCGCTCACCTGAGATAACACCAGGGGCAGGGCCTTTTTGACCACAAGAAATCATGTGGACAACCTTGGTAGAGAACCATAAGGCAAAGCAGTATGCCATTAATTAAAGGTCTAAGCCTTATGACTTCAGGAGAAAATAATATTTCATATTTTTCCCATCGAAAAAACTGATAAGCCCTGAGGCAGGGCCAAGTTTCGCCCAGTGGTCAGGGTCGTAAGTTAAACATTCTTGACAGAGGACCACAAGCCACAGCTACATATTTATAGAGGACCAGTAGATCATGTTAGTCATACCAAATATCAATGGTCTAGGCCTTACAGTTTCAGTAGATTTTTAAAGATTTTCCTATGAAAAACTGATAAGCCCTTGGGCGGGGCCATTTTTGGCCCGGGGGTCATAATTTGAACAATATTTGTCGAGGACCATAAGTTCATGCTACATACCAAATATCAAAGGTCTAGGCCTTACAGTTTCAGAGAAGAAGATTTTTAAAGATTTTCCTATGAAAAACTGATAAGCCCTTGGGCCGGGCCATTTTTGGCCCGGGGGTCATAATTTGAACACTATTTGTAGAGGACTATAAGATCATGCTACATATTAAATATCAAGGGTCTAGGCCTTACAGCTTCAGAGAAGAAGATTTTCCAATGAAAAACTGATAAGCCCTTGGGCGGGGCCATTTTTGGCCCGCAGGTCATAATTTGAACAATATTTGTCTAGGACCATAAGTTCATGCTACATACCAAATATCAAAGGTGTAGGCCTTACAGTTTCAGAGAAGAAGATTTTTAAAGATTTTCCTATGAAAAACTGATAAGCCCTTGGGCGGGGCCATTTTTGTCCCGGGGGTCATAATTTGAACAATATTTGTAGAGGACCATAAGATCATGCTACATACCAAATATCAAAGGTCTAGGCCTTACAGTTTCAGTGAAGAAGATTTTTAAAGATTTTCCTATGAAAAACTGATAAGCCCTTGGGCGGGGCCATTTTTGGCCTGGGGGTCATAATTTGAACAATATTTGTAGAGGACCATAAGATCATGCTACATACCTAATATCAAAGGTTTAAGCTTTACAGTTTCAGAGAAGAAGATTTTTAAAGATTTTCCTATGAAAATCCCATATTACCATATATGGAAATATTGACCACGCCCTCTGGCGGGCATGTTTTTTGCCCGATCAAAATTCTTTTAACAACTTTTAAAGTCTATCAACTGAGAAACATTTTGGTGAAAACAATATTCAAATCCAACAAGTCATTCTGGAGAAGAAGATTTTTCTAGATATTGTGTCTGGTTGCCATGGCAACAAGACCGTTGGCCCCGCCCACTATCTTTTAACAACTTTTGAAGCACCCACCTACAGTATGTATCTGACCAAGTTTGGTTACAATTGGGCAGTCGGTTTCAGAGAAGAAGTTGTTTGAAATTGTTGACGGACAGACAGACGGACAGACGGACAGACAGACAGACGGACAGACGGACAGACGGACAGACGGACGACGGACGCCGGACACAGGGGTATCACAAAAGCTCACCTTGAGCACTTTGTGCTCTGGTGAGCTAAAAATGACCACGCCCTCTGGCGGCCATGTTTTTTGCCGGATCAAAATTCTTTTAACAACTTTTGAAGTCTATCAACTGAGAAACATTTTGGTGAAAACTATATTCAAATCGGACAAGTCATTCTGGAGAAGAAGATTTTTCTAGATATTGTGTACGGTTGCCATGGCAACAAGACCCATGGCCCCACCCACTATCTTTTAACAACTTTTGAAGCACCCACCCACAGTATGTATCTGACCAAGTTTGGTTACAATTGGGCTGTCGGTTTCAGAGAAGAAGTCGTTTGAAATTGTTGACGGACAGACAGACGGACAGACGGACGCCGGACACAGGGGTATCACAATAGCTCACCTTGAGCACTTTGTGCTCTGGTGAGCTAAAAATAGAAAGTGTAGCCATTTAAGAAAGTAATGAAAAACATCTTTCAAATTCTATTAACAAACAGAGTAGACCCTAATTAGACAGCTGCTAAAGGAGCCGCCTGATCTGGGTCTGCTCTGTTTGCAAATGCATGAAAAGGCATTTATATGAGGGAAAGGGTTAAGTAAACATATTATAAGTACATTGTATATTGTACACAAAAATGGAAATAATTTATTGCAATTTGCACTATATAATATCATAAGTAAACAGAGCAGATTGATCATATGGCTACTAAATGAGCCATCTAATCTGGGTCTACTCTGTTTGCAATGGTGCAGAAATGCATAATTATGGAGTAAAGGGTTAATTGTCTGTGCAATAGGCCAGATCTAAAAATATCAGTTGTCTACCCAGAAGGGAGGCAACCCAGTTGTTATCAAAAGTGCAAAGGGAGACCTAGCACAGTTTGGATTCTGATCTGACGCATATGTAACTTCAAATTACATATGTGTCAGATCAGAATCCAATATTGTACTTCATAATTGTTTTGTACAAGAGAGTTAATTGTAAGATTGACATGTATTAAAAAACAATGTGAACAATCTTAGACAAGCAGACAACAATTCTGAAACAACTATAATACTGATAAAGAATGCTACAGCATAGAACACTTGACTTGTATTCAGCTAAACTTCACAAAAGATATACTGATAAGACTCTATATTGATATCTGAGAGCTTAATGCAGGACATAGATATGCAAAGAGCATTTTGAGAATTATCCACTTAGTTTTCTCCATCTAAAATGAGTGTTTGTTATTTATTTGGATAAATACAATTTCTACTCTACTGATTAGACTAAGGGTAAAACCACTGGAACTGGCTATACTAGGTCAGTCTCAGTGGACTGGGTTGAAGTAGAAACCTTTAGCCGCAGTTTCTGAAGTGAAAAAGCCTATTTTAAAGTATAACCCAAAGGGCAGGACCAATTTTAACCTCAGAACTATGATATTAACAAAATTCTTAAAGGTAAACTAAGTAAATCCATACACCAAATATCTAAGCTCTGGGACATGTAGTTTTTGCCAGGAAGATACTAGTGTTTAAACAGCAGTCAGCTACGGAAAACTTGCCACCCCTAGGGCGGGGCCAATTTTGACCCCAGGGACATGATTTATATAACTTTTGTAGAGGACCTATAGATGATGCTATGTGCCAAATATCAAAGCTGAGAACCTTCCAGTTTCAGAGAAGAAGATTTTCAAAGTTATAGCAAAGGACCTATAGGTGAAGCTATGTGCCAAAGATGAAAGCTGAGCACCCTATAGATTCAGAGGAGAAGATTTTTAAAGGTTCAAATTGTTGACGACGGACGACGAACGACAAACGACGCACGACGCACACCGACGGACATCAGGTGATCACAAAAGCTCACCCTGAGCACTTTGTGCTCTGGTGAGCTAAAAAATGAAGTGAATATCTTATTAAATAAACAAGAGGGCCATGAGGCCCTGATGCGCTCACCTGAGATAACCCCAGGGGCTGGGCCATTTTTTACCACAAAGAATTATGTGGACAACCTTGGTAGAGAACCACAAGGCAAAGCAGTATGTCATTAATTAAAGGCCTAAGCCTTATGGTTTCAGAGAGAAATAATATTTCATATTTTTCCCATGAAAAACTGATAAGCCCTGAGGCAGGGCCAAGTTTCGCCCAGTGGTCAGGGTTGTAAGTTAAACATTCTTGGCAGAGGACCACAAGCCACAGCTACATATTTATAGAGGACCATTAGATCATGTTAGTCACACCAAATATCAATGGTCTAGGCCTTACAGTTTCAGTAGATTTTTAAAGATTTTCCAATGAAAAACTGATAAGCCCTTGGGCGGGGCCATTTTTGGCCCGGGGGTTATAATTTGAACAATATTTGTAGAGGACCATAAGATCATGCTACATACCAAATATCAAAGGTCTAGGCCTTACAGTTTCAGAGAAGAAGATTTTTAAAGATTTTCCTATGAAAAACTGATAAGCCCTTGGGTGGGGCCATTTTTGGCACGGGGGTCATAATTTGAACCACTTTTATAGAGGACCATTAGATCATGCTATATAACAATTATCAAAGGTCTAGGCCTAACAGTTTCAGAGAAGAAGATTTTTAAAGATTTTCCAATGAAAAACTGATAAGCCCTTGGGCGGGGCCATTTTTGGCCCGGGGGTCATAATTTGAACAGTATATGTAGAGGACCATAAGATCATGCTACATACCAAATATCAAAGGTCTAGGCCTAACAGTTTCAGAGAAGAAGATTTTTTAAAGATTTTCCTATGAAAAACTGATAAGCCCTTGGGCGGGGCCATTTTTGGCCCGGGGGTCATAATTTGAACAGTATTTGAAGAGGACCATAAGATCATGCTACATACCAAATATCAAAGGTCTAGGCCTTACAGTCTCAGAGAAGAAGATTTTTAAAGATTTTCCTATGAAAATTCCTTATTACCATATATGGAAAAAATGAAAACGCCCTCTGGCGGCCATGTTTTTTGCCGGATCAAAATTCTTTTAACAACTTTTGAAGTCTATCAACTGAGAAACATTTTGGTGAAAACTATATTCAAATCGGACAAGTCATTCTGGAGAAGAAGATTTTTCTAGATATTGTGTATGGTTGCCATGGCAACAAGACCAATGGCCCCACCCACTATCTTTTAACAACTTTTGAAGCACCCACCAACAGTATGTATCTGACCAAGTTTGGTTACAATTGGGCAGTCGGTTTCAGAGAAGAAGTCGTTTGAAATTGTTGACGGACAGACGGACAGACGGACGCCGGACACTGGGGTATCACAAAAGCTCACCTTGAGCACTTTGTGCTCTGGTGAGCTAAAAAGTTACAGCTAATCCTCATTTTTGCAACGGCCATAACTCTGTAAAGACAAACTGAATGAACCTCAAAATAAACTCAGCTTCAAATTTTGTTGCTTAAAACATTTGTGTTAAGTTTCATTTATATCATTTTAATAGTTTTCCCAGAAAACAAAAGACAAACTAAAAGTTGACCAACTAACAAAGCAACGAACACACGAAGTTCAAGGACCATAACTTTAGAATAAAATGACATATCAAAACCCCCGCAATATATGTGAAAATTCACATTAAGGTTTAACCATATAAAAAAAATTGAAGTAAATATCATTTCAAATGAAAAAGTTATGGCCATCCTCATATTTGCATAGATTTGCATTATTTTTTTTTAAGTGCAAGGGCCATAACTCCGAAACAACAAATCAAATGATCCTCAGAATCGACTTAGCTTCAGGTCTTGATGCATTAAACATGTGTATGAAGTTTCATTAATATCTGTCAAACAGTTTTGCCAGAAAACAGCGGACAAACTATTTGCATATATTTGCATTTTTTTAAGTAAAAGGGCAATAACTCCGAAACGAAAAATCAAATAAACCTCAAAATCGACTCAGCATCAGATCTTGATGCATTAAACATTTTTGTGAAGTTTCATTAATATCTCTCAAATAGTTTTCCCAGAAAACAGCGGACAAAATATTTGCATTATTTTTTAAGGACAAGGGCCATAACTCTGAAACAAAAAATCAAATGATCCTCAAAATCAATTCAGTTTCAGATCTTGATGCATTAAACATTTGTGTGAAGTTTCATTAATATCTCTCAAATAGTTTTCCCAGAAAACAGCGAACAAACTATTTGCATATTTTTTAAGGACAAGGGCCATAACTCTGAAATGAAAAATCAAATGAACCTCAGAATCAACTCAGCTTCAGATCTTGATGCATTAAACATTTGTGTGAAGTTTCATTAATATCTCTCAAATAGTTTTCCCAGAAAACAGCGGACAAACTATTTGCATATTTTTTAAGGACAAGGGCCATAACTCCGAAACGACAAATCAAATGAACCTCAGAATCAACTCAGCTTCAGATCTTGATGCATTAAACATTTGTGTGAAGTTTCATTAATATCTCTCAAATAGTTTTCCCAGAAAACAGCGGACAAACTATTTGCATATTTTTTAAGGACAAGGGCCATAACTCTGAAATGAAAAATCAAATGAACCTCAGAATCAACTCAGCTTCAGATCTTGATGCATTTAACATTTGTGTGAAGTTTCATTAATATCTGTCAAATAGTTTTCCCAGAAAACGGCGGACAAACAAAATGTTGACGGACGAACGAACGAACGAACGGACAGGGCCACGACAATATACGACCACCTTTATTAGGTGGGCGTATAAAAAAGGTTCTACTGTGTAAACATGCTACAAAATATGCTATATGGTGAGGATCCAAGGGCACATAACTCGAGCTATAGTTACTCCAAACTTATATATCAAATGTGTTTTGTTTGATTTTTTTATCTGATTTTATGTCGTTTTAACAATGTCATATAATAACTAGTAGTACCATAACATCATACCCCTCATCAACAACGCCATATAATAACTAGTAGTATTTAAGACATAGAAGAACAGTCTAGATTTTCTGGTCCTTCGGGATCATTCGTTTTAATGTTACATGTATTAGTTTTGAAAATTGAATACTGCTTAAGCCGGTGCTTGGGGTCGTGTGTAGTTTTGCACTTTTAATTACTACTCATGAACAGACTCAATAAAACAGTCTGCAATTTTCTCTTTTTGCAGTGCTACTTTTGCTTTCGAAGGATCTCCCACAAGATTTACCTCAAGTAGTTCATCGCCAACTTGAATTCGGCTATCTTGGTGGGCAGCGCTATTGGGCTGGATCCCCGCTACAAACACACTCATGGTATTCCTGTCTTTGTTTCCTGCTAAACTGATGCCAAGCCCACTTGATCCGCGGGTCAGGTCTACCAGTTGCAGGTCTCCATTCAAGTCACCATAACGACGTTGTATACGTTCTGTGGAGAGAAAAATTCTGTCAAAACATTTCAGTTGGCATATGTCAAAACCTGAAAGAGACAAATGCATTATAACAACAAGAGGGTCAGAATGGCCCTGACATCGCTCACCAGACAATAAGAGGAGAAGACTTTCAAAGTTTTCACTATATGTTTCTATTGAAAACTTAACACCCCAGGGGCGGTGCCAATTTTGACCCCAGGGACACAATTTATATAACTTTTGTAGAGGACCTGAACATGATGCTAAAAGAATGTAGTGAAAGAATGGATAGAGCATTAGACCACTGGAACTTGTATTCTTTGTATGCTAGAGGCGGATTCTCCCACCACTAATGACCTATGCAAACAGTTTGGATCCAGATCAGGCCCCACATAATGTGGGGCCTGATCTGATATCCAAATTGTTTGTAAATGAGACTGAACTTGTGTGTGTAGTGGGATTCTCCCGCCACTAATGACCTATGCAAACAGTTTGGATCCAGATCAGGGCCAACATAATGTGGTGCCTGATCTGATATCCAAACTGATTGTCAATGAGACTGAGCTTCTGAAAAACTTAGAAAGAAAGTATGTAGTGGGATTCTCCCACCACTAATGACCTATGCAAACAGTTTGGATCCAGATCAGGGCCAACATAATGTGGTGCCTGATCTGATATCCGAACTGTTTGTCAATGAGACTGAACTTCTGAAAAACTCAGAAAGAAAGTGTGTAGTTAGGATAACTTGTGAATATGCTGCAGACAACAATTTAGCAGATGACAAAATTACCCAGCATGCAAAGAGTTAAGCTGAAATTCACAACAGATATGCTCTATATTGATAGCTGGTAGCTTAATGCAGGGAATAGGTATGAAAAAAAGCTTTAAGAGTATTCTGCATTTTGAGAATTATCCACAGTTTTCTCAATCTTAAATGAGTGTGTGTTATTTGTCTAAACACAATTTCTACTCTACTGATCAGGCTAAGGGTGATTATATAAGAACTGACCCACTGACTGTTCTCAGCTAAGAGTGATATTAAGGAGAAACCTTTAGAATGTAATTTCTGGTGTAAAGAAGTATATACACACAGGGCAGGGCCAATTTTAACCCCAGAACTATGATACTTATAAAACTCATAAAGTTATGCTAAGTAAATCTATACACCAAATATCTAAGATCTGGGACATGTAGTTTCTGACAAGAATATTTTTTAAAGTTTTTCCTATGCATAACTGGTGATCCCATAGGCTGTTTACGCAGTCAGCTATTAAAAACTGGAAATCCCTGGGGTGGGACCAATTTTGACCCTAGGGGCATAATTTATATAACTTTTGTAGAAGTCCTGAAGTTGAAGCTATGTGCCAAATATGAAAGCTGAGGACCTTCTAGTTTTAGAGGAGATGATGTTCAAAGTTTTCACTATATGTTTCTATTGAAAACTGAAAACCCCTGGGGCAGGGCCAATTTTGACCCCAGGGGTATAATTTATATAACTTTTGTAGAGGATCTACATATGATGCTATGTGCCAAAGATGAAAGCTGAGACCCCTGTAGATTCAGAGGAGAAGAACTTTAAAGGTTCAAATTGTTGACGACGAACGACAGACGACGCACGCCGACGGACGACGGACATCAGGCGATCACAAAAGCTCACCCTGAGCACTTTGTGCTCTGGTGAGCTAAAAAAAAGTTATCCAATCAACTTTAGAAACAAATCAATATTTACGAGAAAAGCAAGTTAATTCTTTGCAAGCGATGAATTACTGTTTTATCACCTATGCAAACAAGAAGATGCATAGCAACTAAACCATCATCAGTATACAAACTTTATGAAATTCTGATACTTTGTAAATCTGTGAGGAAGGATGCAGAGAGCAAATGTTTGCAGACATCAACTGCCTATGTAGCAAGCCAGCAGTTAATACTTTGTGCCTGTTATTCTACAAGTCCATAAATGTTTAACAATAGGAGTCCTTTGCATATAAAAAGTTAAAATTTGCTAGAGGAATTTGGATGACAAACAGTGCAGACCCTGATCACAAGGCTCCTCTAGGAACACCCTGATCACAAGGCTCCTCTAGGAACACCCTGATCACAAGGCTCCTCTAGGAACACCCTGATCACAAGGCTCCTCTAGGAACACCCTGATCACAAGGCTCCTCTAGGAACACCCTGATCACAAGGCTCCTCTAGGAACACCCTGATCACAAGGCTCCTCTAGGAACACCCTGATCTGGGTCTTCCTTGTTTGCAATTGCCAGGACACTCACTTCCCACATTCAAAGAGTTCACCCTTTCCTCCATAAATATGTCTTTCTACACCTCTGTAAAAGTCACATTATGAAACCATTGTGATAAATAGAGCATTTGCTCCTATAGGAGCAAATGCTCTATTTATCACAATGGTTTCAAACTAAAAGATTCTAAAATCTTCCTTTTCTCTAGTTTATGCTCCTTTTCGGTAGATTTATTCAAAGTTGATTGATCTAAAAATAGCCTATGAGGGAAAGGGTTAATCCGTATAGCGTAGCAGGCTTAGTTTAGGCTTGCCTTCAAAATGATACCTAAACCAGAAATTTGTGTCTGTAAGACACAGCAATGCCCCAGTGTAGGTGCTTGCCTAGCTGCACATAAAATTCCTAAGTCATTTGACCTTGACCTTGGGCTTGTGGGCAGCTTGGGCCGGGTGCGTAATGAAAGTATGGATGGTGTTTAAATGTGTATATGCAATTCCATGCCAATAGCTATAGCGGTTAGTGAGGTATAAGACGATGAAAAAACTGTGATAACCAACTGCACGTAAAATTCCTATTTCATTTGACCTTGACCTTGGGCTTGCGGGCAACATGGGCGGGGTGCGTAATGAAAGTATGGATGGTGTTGAATGTATATATGTAATTCCATGCAAATAGTCATAGCGGTTAGTGAGATATAAGACAATGAAAAAACTGTGACAACCATCTGCACTTAAAATTCCTAAGTCATTTGACATTGGGCTTTCAGGCAGCATGGGTTGGGTGTGCAATGAAAGTATAGATAGTATTTAATGTGTATATGCAATTCCATGAGAATAGCTGAAGTGGTAAGGGAGATATAAGGCGATGAAAAAACTGTGACAACCAACTGCACGTAACTGTGACAACCAACTGCACATAAAATTTCCAAGTCATTTAACCTTGACCTTGGGCTTGCGGGCAGCATGGGTGGGGTGCCAAATGATAGCACAGATGGTAATTGATGTGTATGTGAAGTTTCATGTGTGTAAGTGTAGAAATTACTGACATATAACACTTGAAAAAACTGTGACAACCAACTGCACCTAAAAGCGTGACAAACGGACAGACAGACAGACAGACGGACGGGCGGGCAGACATGTGCAAAACATAATGCCCCCTGACTATCATCAACGGGGGCATAACAAGAGGGCCATCATGGCCCTATATCGCTCACCTAGGATTGTAACACTAGATAGAGATGAACTTGTCGCATTTATCTCCAGAAAACGAAGATAGGAGGGCCATAGTAATTTTTTCAACTGAAGATTATTTAATTTGTTCAAAATATGTTCTCAATGTCATAATTTGTTCTCAATATGGTTGCTAGAGGACTATTCCTACTACATACCGTTCAAACAGGACCACCAATTTGAAGAACATTTTTAACATTTTCACAATAGTCCTATAAGGAAACTAGCCCCACCCCTGGCAGCCAAGCTTTTTCAGGTAACAAGCAATGTTGATAAAGAGTCACCAGGGGACTAGTTCCTACCAAAAGCAATTAAAATTTGACAGGTTTTCCATATAGACATGTTTGGAAATTTAGCACTACCCTGTGTTTTCTTGCATATCAACTTCGTTTTAGTAATTTTGGTAGAGGGTCACTAGGACTATTCCTAATAAATACCATTCAAATTGGTTGATGTGATTTGGAGAGTAGATTTTTAAGTTTTCCAATTAGACATAAAGGATATTTAGCCCTGCACCTGGCAGTCATGTTTTTTAGCATATTAGCTTGGTTAAGCACTTTTGATAGAGAGCCCCTAGAAGACTGTTGCTACCAAATACCATTCAAATTGCACCATTGGTGAAGATTTTTTAAAGTTTTCCCTATAGTCATGTAAGTAAATTTAGTTCCATCCCTGACAGCCATGGTTTTCAACTTTTCATATACCAGCATGGTTTTAGCAATTTTGAACAAGAGGGCCATGATGGCCGCTTAAATGCTCACCTGGTTGCTATAGACTTATGCATACACTGTATTTCTATGTAAAAAAAAAGTCAGATTCAGACTGGGGCCAATATGAAACCAAGAGCCATAATTTTAGGCCTGGAGGTTAAAACTTGATCAATCTTGGTGGAGGACCATTATGTGATGCTTCATACCAAATATCAAAGGTCTGGGCCTTACAGTTTCACAGAAGGAGATTTTTAAAGATTGTCCTATGAAAAACTGATAAGCCCCGGGGCGGGGCCATTTTGGTCCAGGGGTCATAATTTGAACAATCTTGGTAAAAATCATTAGATGATGCTACTTATTGAACATCAAAGGTCTAGGCCTTACAGTTTCGGAGAAGATTTTTTTTTAAGGTTTTTGGTCCGGGAGTCATAATTTTGAACAGTCTTTGTAGAGGACTATAAGATGATGCTACATACCAAATGTCAAATGTCTAGGCCTTACAGTTTAAGAGAAGATTTTAAAGGTTTTACCTATAAACAAGAGGGCCATGAGGCCCTGAAGCGCTCACCTGAGATAACCCCAGGGGCAGGGCCTTTTTTGACCACAAGAAATCATGTGGACAACCTTGGTAGAGAACCACAAGGCAAAGCAGTATGCCATTAATTAAAGGTCTAAGCCTTATGATTTCAGAGAAAAATAATATTTCATATTTTTCCCATCGAAAAAACTGATAAGCCCTGAGGCAGGGCCAAGTTTCTTAAACATTCTTGGCAGAGGACCACAAGCCACAGCTACATATTTATAGAGGACCAGTAGATCATGTTAGTCATACCAAATATCAATGGTCTAGGCCTTACAGCTTCAGTAGATTTTTAAAGATTTTCCTATGAAAAACTGATAAGCCCTTGGGCGGGGCCATTTTTGGCCCGGGGGTCATAATTTGAACAATCTTTGTAGAGGACCATAAGTTCATGCTACATACCAAATATCAAAGGTCTAGGCCTTACAGTTTCAGAGAAGAAGATTTTTAAAGATTTTCCTATGAAAAACTAATAAGCCCTTGGGCGGGGCCATTTTTGGCCCGGGGGTCATAATTTGAACAATATTTGTAGAGGACCATAAGATCATGCTACATATTAAATATCATGGGTCTAGGCCTTACAGCTTCAGAGAAGAAGATTTTTAAAGATTTTCCAATGAAAAAATGATAAGCCCTTGGGCGGGGCCATTTTTGGCCCGGGGGTCATAATTTGAACAATATTTGTAGAGGACCATAAGATCATGCTACATTCCAAATATCAAAGGTCTAGGCCTTACAGTTTGAGAGAAGAAGATTTTTAAAGATTTTCCTATGAAAAACTGATAAGTCCTTGGGCGGGGCCATTTTTGGCCCGTGGGTAATAATTTGAACAATATTTTTAGAGGACCATAAGATCATGCTACATACCTAATATCAAAGGTTTAAGCCTTACAGTTTCAGAGAAGAAGATTTTTAAAGATTTTCCTATGAAAAACTGATAAGCCCTTGGGCGGGGCCATTTTTGGCCCAGGGGTCATAATTTGAACAATATTTGTAGAGGACCATAAGATCATGCTACATACCAAATATCAAAGGTCTAGGCTTTACAGTTTCAGAGAAAAAGATTTTTAAAGATTTTCCTATGAAAATTCCATATTACCATATATGGAAATATTGACCACGCCCTCTGGCGGCCATGCTTTTTGCCCGATCAAAATTCTTTTAACAACTTTTAAAGTCTATCAACTGAGAAACATTTTGGTGAAAACTATATTCAAATCCAACAAGTCATTCTGGAGAAGAAGGATTTTTCTAGATATTGTGTCCGGTTGCCATGGCAACAAGACCGATGGCCCCACCCACTATCTTTCAACAACTTTTGAAGCACCCACCCACAGTATGTATCTGACCAAGTTTGGTTACAATTGGGCAGTCGGTTTCAGAGAAGAAGTCGTTTGAAATTGTTGACGGACAGACAGACGGACAGACGGACGCCGGACGCCGGACACAGGGGTATCACAAAAGCTCACCTTGAGCACTTTGTGCTCTGGTGAGCTAAAAACTGATAAGCCCCGGGGCGGGGCCACTTTTGGCCCTGGGGTCACAATTTGAACAACCTTGGTAGAAAACCATTAGATGATGCTACATACCAAATATCAAAGGTCTAGGCCTTACAGTTTCGGAGAATAAGATTTTTAAAACAAGAGGGCCATGATGGCCCTTAATCGCTCACCTGTTCGCAACAGATTAATGATTTCAATGACAGATTGCATAATTTGAAAAATCTTGGTAGAAAACCATCAGATGATGCTACATACTAAATATAAAGAGTCTAGACCTTACAGATTTGGAGGAGGAGATATTTTAAAGATTTTCCTATGAAAAACTGTTAAGCCCCAGGGCGGGGTCAATTTTGATCCGGGGTTCATAATTTGAAAATCTTGGTAGAGGACTATTAGATAATGCAACATACCAAATATCTAAGGTCTATGCCTTACAAGTTCAGAGAAGACTTTTAAAGATTTTTAAGAGAAGATTTTTAAAAACTTTCCTACAAAAAACTGATATGCCCCTGGGCGGTGAAGTTTTCAACCCAGGGGACATAATTTGAACAATCTTGGTAGAAAACTATTAGATAGCGCTACATACCAAATATTAAAGGTCTCTGCCTTACAGTTTTGGAGAAGAAGATTCTTAAAGCTTTTCATATGAAAAACTGATAAGCCCCAGAGCAGGGCCATTTTTGGTCCAGGGTCATATTTTGATTAATCTTAGTAGAGGACGATTAAATAATGCTACATACCAAACATCAAAGGTCTATACCTTATAATTTTAGAGAAGAATATATTTAAAGATTTTCCTATGAAAAACTGATAAGCCCCGGGGCGGGGCCATATTTGGCCCAGGGGTCATAATTTGAACAATCTTAGTAGAGGACAGTTAGATCATGCTACATACCAAATATCAAAGGTCTAGGCCTTACAGTTTCAGAGAAGATGATTTCTTCAAGATTTTCCTATGAAAAACTGATAAGCCCTGGGGCGGGGCCATTTTTGTCCTGGGGGTCATAATTTGAACAATCTTAGTAGGGGACCATTAGATGATGCTACATACCAAATACCAAAGGTCTATTCCTTACATTTTCAGAGAAGAAGATTTTTAAAGATTTTCCTATGAAAAACTGATAAGCCCCGGGGTGGGGCCATTTTTGGCCCAGGGGTCATAATTTGAACAATCTTAGTAGAGGACCATTAGATGATGCTACATACCAAATATCAAAGGTCTATGCCTTATAGTTTCAGAGAAGAAGATTTTTAAAGATTTTCCTATGAAAAACTGATAAGCCCTGGGGCGGGGCCATTTTTGTCCTGGGGGTCATAATTTGAACAATCTTAGTAGAGGACCATTAGATGATGCTACATACCAAATATCAAAGGTCTATGCCTTATAGTTTCAGAGAAGAAGATTTTTAAAGATTTTCCTATGAAAAACTGATAAGCCCTGGGGCGGGGCCATTTTTGTCCTGGGGGTCATAATTTGAACAATCTTAGTAGAGGACCATTAGATGATGCTTCATACCAAATACCAAAGGTCTATGCCTTACATTTTCAGAGAAGATTTTTAAAGATTTTCCTATGAAAAACTGATAAGCCCTGGGGCGGGGCCATTTTTGGCCCAGGGGTCATAATTTGAACAATCTTAGTAGAGGATCATTAGATGATGCTACATACCAAATACCAAAGGTCTATGCCTTACATTTTCAGAGAAGAAGATTTTTAAAGATTTTCCTATGAAAAAGTGATAAGCCCCGGGGCGGGGCCAATTTTGGCCCAGGGGTCATAATTTGAACAATCTTAGTAGAGGACCATTAGATCATGCTACATACCAAATATCAAAGATCTATGCCAGACAGTTTCAGAGAAGATGATTTTTAAAGATTTTCCTATGAAAAACTGATAAGCCCCGGGGCGGGGCCATTTTTGGCCCAGGGGTCATAATTTGAACAATCTTAGTAGAGGACCATTAGATGATGCTACATACCAAATACCAAAGGTCTATGCCTGACAGTTTCAGAGAAGAAGATTTTTAAAGATTTTCCTATGAAAAAAAGATAAACCCCGGGGCGGGGC
This sequence comes from Azorinus chamasolen, assembly GCA_963576725.1. Lineage (NCBI taxonomy): Eukaryota > Metazoa > Mollusca > Bivalvia > Cardiida > Solecurtidae > Azorinus > Azorinus chamasolen. The sequence goes on along the minus strand of OY755243.1, from coordinate 30,117,410 downwards.
CATTTTTGGCCCAGGGGTCATAATTTGAACAATCTTAGTAGAGGACCATTAGATGATGCTACATACCAAATATCAAAGGTCTATGCCTTACATTTTCAGAGAAGAAGATTTTTAAAGATTTTCCTATGAAAAACTGATAAGCCCTGGGGCGGGGCCATTTTTGGCCCGGGGGACATAATTTGAACAATCTTTGTAGAGGACCATTAGATGATGCTACATACCAAATATCAAAGCTCTTGGCTTTGTAGTTCCAGAGAAGAAGATGTTTAAGTAAATTGTTGACGCCCGCACATACGCACGACGCACAACGCACATACGCACGACGCACGACGCCGGACGCCGGACATAGGATCATCCCAATAGCTCACCTTGGCACTTATAATTTCCTATAAAAACTGATAAGCCCCAGGATACTATTCAGCATCAAATCTGACAAATTGTTTGCAAAGCTTGTGAAGGATTCAACCCTAGCTTGCTAGAGATTAACACTTTCACTGTTCTATGTTTACCGTATTTCCCCTATCTATAGCGCCCTCCCTAATAGTAGCCCCCCCCCCCCCCCAAAAACAAAAAGTTGGCAAAGAAAAAAATCTCAATTCATCATCACCAGTCTATAATAATTGGGAAAGCAAATTATACTGAAACTACTTTATACTGTTATGACATAGGTTATTTTGTTTCTCAACCCACTTTCTATGATGGCAAAAAGCGCTGGTATCTGATTATTCGTTGCTGTAAACCATGTACATGTCACTTCTGCAAGCAATTCAGTTTTCATTTAACACCGACACACCTACGTATCGCTCTTTAATTCTAATTGTAATTTTAAAAACTGTCACTATTTCCCAAACCTAATTGAAAGGTGATTCTGTCTTCCACTTGCCTAACAGATTAAACCAATGTTTGTTCGTTCTCAATTTCTTCCAGTTTTCCCCTATTTCTGTGTAGTGCATTCTACAGTAGTACTTTTACAAGCATTACGGTAAAGCAGAAGGGTCTTCGAACATTTCCTTTTAGACCATACACACCGATAACTTCCATTGATAATTTTACTGTCTAGCAGTCTCACGGAAGTTGAGCCTCGAAAGGTAAACATGATTCTTACTTTCACTTTAAAAGTCATAAATCTACCAAAGATTAAGTTTGAAATGAATGGTTGTATGATTTCGGTCAGCAAAATTTTATGAAGTAGGATGTCTGTAGATTATTTCAAGTCTTATATCGGCGCAAATATGATTAAATTTCCGAGTATGTAATGTATCATTCTTTAGCCTATACAGTCTCTACCATGAGAGAAATAGTAACAAGAGGGCCATGAGGCCCTGAAGCGCTCACCTGAGATAACCCCAGGGGCTGGGCCATTTTTGACCACAAGAAATCATGTGGACAACCTTGGTAGAGAACCACAAGGCAAAGCAGTATGCCATTAATTAAAGGTCTAAGCCTTATGGTTTCAGAGAAAAATAATATTTCATATTTTTCCCATGAAAAACTGATAAGCCCTGAGGCAGGGCCAAGTTTCCCCCAGTGGTCAGGGTCGTAAGTTAAACATTCTTGGCAGAGGACCACAAGCCACAGCTACATATATATAGAGGACCATTAGATCATGCTAGTCATACCAAATATCAATGGTCTAGGCCTTATGGTTTCAGTAGATTTTTAAAGATTTTCCAATGAAAAACTGATAAGCCCTTGAGCGGGCCATTTTTGGCCCGGGGGGTCATAATTTGAACAATATATGTAGAGGACCATAAGATCATGCTACATACCAAATATAAAAGGTCTAGGCCTTACAGTTTCAGAGAAGAAGATTTTTAAAGATTTTCCTATGAAAAACTGATAAGCCCTTGGGCGGGGCCATTTTTGGCCCGGGGGTCATAATTTGAACAATATTTGTAGAGGACCATAAGATCATGCTACATACCAAATATAAAAGGTCTAGGCCTTACAGTTTCAGAGAAGAAGATTTTTAAAGATTTTCCTATGAAAAACTGATAAGTCCTTGGGCGGGGCCATTTTCGGCCCGGGGGGTCATAATTTGAACCACTTTTGTAGAGGACCATTAGATCATGCTACATACCAAATATCAAAGGTCTAGGCCTTACAGTTTGAGAGAAGAAGATTTTTAAAGATTTTCGTATGAAAAACTGATAAGCCCATGGGCGGGGCCATTTTTGGCCCGGGGGTCATAATTTGAACATTATTTGTAGAGGACCATAAGATCATGCTACATACCAAATATCAAAGGTCTAGGCCTTACAGTTTCAGAGAAGAAGATTTTTAAAGATTTTCCATTGAAAAACTGATAAGCCCATGGGCGGGGCCATTTTTGGCCTGGGGGTCATAATTTGAACAATATTTGTAGAGGACCATAAGATCATGCTACATACCAAATATCAAAGGTCTAGGCCTTACAATTTCATAGAAGAAGATTTTTAAAGATTTTCCTATGAAAAACTGATAAGCCCTTGGGCGGGGCCATTTTTGGCCCTGGGGCCATACTTTGTACAATCTTTGTAGAGGACCATAAGACCATGCTACATACCAAATATCAAAGGTCTAGGCTTTACAGTTTCAGAGAAGAAGATTTTTAAAGATTTTCATATGAAAATTCCATATTACCATATATGGAAAAAATGACCACGCCCTCTGGCGGCCATGTTTTTTGCCGGATCAAAATTCTTTTAACAACTTTTGAAGTCTATCAACTGAGAAACATTTTGGTGAAAACTATATTCAAATCGGACAAGTCATTCTGGAGAAGAAGATTTTTCTAGATATTGTGTACGGTTGCCATGGCAACAAGACCGATGGCCCCACCCACTATCTTTTAACAACTTTTGAAGCACCCACCCACAGTATGTATCTGACCAAGTTTGGTTACAATTGGGCAGTCGGTTTCAGAGAAGAAGTTGTTTGAAATTGTTGACGGACAGACGGACAGACGGACGCCGGACGCCGGACACAGGGGTATCACAATAGCTCACCTTGAGCACTTTGTGCTCTGGTGAGCTAAAAACTCCAATTTTGGGTATGAAATAAGAGCGCCCTGTCTGCGTTTTGCATGGCGGGCCCCGCGCTTCTATTAGTGGAAATGGGTATTCCAAATTTCAATACCTACTGAATATTCATGGACAAAATAGTTACATGTATAATGAAATATGAAAGGTGGAACATTATAGCCATTTTAGAAACTAAACAAACAGATCTATCAATTTTCATTAGCAAACAGAATAGATCCTGATCAGAATGGCTCCTCTAGGATTTAGTTTTCAGATGTTTAATGAATTTGAGACAGGAGATGCACAACCACCAATTTGAGACAGGAGATGCACAACCACCCCAGAAGCACACACACATGCTGAAAATAAATTATTTTTGTCCTACTAATGCAAAACAAGACATGACATTTCTGCTTCATAATATGTTAGATAAACATCACAAGTTTGAGTTCTGTACCATTTTCTGTCACTTCCACCTTTTCCCTTGTTCTTCTCCCGTTTCTATTTCTCTTCCCCTCATGCCTCATGTCTATCTAGTCTGTTCTCTCTCTCAAAGTACCTCTCTCACACACACATTCATTACCTACCGGTATCCATCAAGATCAATATTCTTTTCTCAGACAAAAACATCACAAATATGCAGTCTTTGTCCTATCTTTCACCAACATCTCTCAGTCTGACAATAAAATCCTCCTAATATTATGGTTAAATCTGTGTAAACCAAGATCAGAAGGTTACACAAGGAGCATCTTTTACCAAGTTCTACATTGTTTGCCTTTCGAAAGGCAAAAAGAAAACTTTTCAGGCAGAATGGGCTAAATTGTATTTACTGACAACACATTTCACTTTGAATGTTCAAAGGTGTACATATTATCTCATGATTGTAATCAGATCAGAGTTTGTAAACTATATGTATTATCTCATGATTGTAATCACGGAGTTTGTAAACTATATGTATTTTCTCATGGTTGTAATCACAGAGTTTGTAACTATAATTATGTATGATCACATGATTGTAATAACATTAGTTCGTAAACTATAATGCATTTTATCATGCAACGTCACTGAATACAGTCACTTCCTACTAGCATAATATTTTCCACGTCGACTCTGTATTTTGTGAGGTATAGTGCATGTGTACTGACCCGACTGGAATGCAAGTTTGGTTCAGCCAATAGGAGGAAAACAGAAGGACGAAAAAGGCATAATTAAACATATAAACATCAAATTAACACATTTTCTCACCTTTGTCTCAACTATCTGTCCATATAAAAGGATTAAATCAAGTTTGTTTATGTTGTAAAAGTCGATGACGTCACTGCATGCTAATATGACGTCACGTAATTCGTACTTGCATGTATTTTCATTCAGGGGACGAAACCGCTTTAGCAATCTTTCTTTTTCTTCATTTTCTTCATTTTTCTTGGAGTTGCATGATAAAAGAATTACTATGCTAGTAGTTTGGAAGTTCAGCTGTATTTTGCCTCGTCAGAAAAGTAGTTAAATGTTCGCCAAGGCTCGCATTTAACAACTTTTCTAACTCGCCAAAATACAGCTGAACTTCCAAACTACTAGCATAGTAATTCTTATATCTCATGATTGTAATCAGATTAGAGTTTGTAAACTATATGTTGTAATCAGATTAGAGTTTGTAAACTATATGTTTTATCTCATGATTGTAATCAGATTAGAGTTTGTAAAGTAAGGAACAAGTATTTATTTATAGACTGTAACAATCGTGAATCATGTCATAATTTATTTTAAACATTAAGTATGATATACACTACAGTGGCAGTGTTCTCAATAAAAATTGGTTGAACAGGCCAGATTTAACAAGAGTACCGCATACGGTACATAATACGCCCACTTGCAAACTTTCTCTGATTCAACATGCCTTATAAGTGTTGACATTTTCTAATCTGTGCTTCAGATCTTGATTTCCATATTAAGGTGATACTATTTTTTAAAAAAATGAAGTGAATATCTTATTAAATAAAAAAGTTACAGCTAATCCTCATTTTTGCAGATTTTTGTAAAGTGCAACGGCCATAACTCTGCTTAAAACATTTGTGTTAAGTTTCATTTATAAGTTCAAGGACCATAACTTTAGAATAAAATGACATATCAAAACCCCCGCAATATATGTGTAAATTCACATTAAGGTTTAACCATATAAACAAATTGAAGTAAATATCATTTCAAATGAAAAAGTTATGGCCATCCTCATATTTGCATGATTTTTTTAAGTGCAAGGGCCATAACTCTGAAACAACAAATCAAATGATCCTCAGAATCGACTTAGCTTCAGGTCTTGATGCATTAAACATGTGGATGAAGTTTCATTAATATCTGTCAAAAAGTTTTGCCAGAAAACAGAGGACAAACTATTTGCATATATTTGCATTTTTTTTAAGTAAAAGGGCAATAACTCCGAAACGAAAAATCAAATAAACCTCAAAATTGACTCAGCATCAGATCTTGATGCATTAAACATTTTTGTGAAGTTTCATTAATATTTCTCAAATAGTTTTCCCAGAAAACAGCCGACAAACTATTTGCATTATTTTTTAAGGACAAGGGCCATAACTCTGAAACGAAAAATCAAATGATCCTCAGAATCAATTCAGTTTCAGATCTTGATGCATTAAACATTTGTGTGAAGTTTCATTAATATCTCTCAAATAGTTTTCCCAGAAAACAGCGGACAAACTATTTGCATATTTTTTAAGGACAAGGGCCATAACTCTGAAACGAAAAATCAAATGAACCTCAGAATCAACTCAGCTTCAGATCTTGATGCATTAAACATTTGTATGAAGTTTCATTAATATCTCTCAAATAGTTTTCCCAGAAAACAGCGGACAAACTATTTGCATTATTTTTTAAGTAAAAGGGCCATAACTCCGAAACGACAAATCAAATGAACCTCAGAATCGACTCAGCTTCAGATCTTGATGCATTAAACATTTGTGTGAAGTTTCATTAATATCTGTCAAATAGTTTTCCCAGAAAACAGCGGACAAACTATTTGCATGTATTTGCATTATTTTTTAAGTAAAAGGGCTATAACTCCAAAACGAAAAATCAAATGAACCTCAGAATCGACTCAGCTTCAGAAGTTGATGCATTAAACATTTGTGTGAAGTTTCATTAATATCTCTCAAATAGTTTTCCCAGAAAACAGCGGACAAACTATTTGCATATTTTTTAAGGACAAGGGCAATAACTCCGAAACCACAAATCAAATGAACCTCAGAATCAACTCAGCTTCAGATCTTGATGCATTAAACATGTGTGTGAAGTTTCATTAATATCTCACAAATAGTTTTCCCAGAAAACAGCTGACAAACTATTTGCATGTATTTGCATTATTTTTTAAGGAAAAGGGCCATAACTCCGAAACGAAAAATCAAATGAACCTCAGAATCAACTCAGCTTCAGATCTTGATGCATTATACATTTGTGTGAAGTTTCATTAATATCTCTCAAATAGTTTTCCCAGAAAACAGCGGACAAACTTTGCATATTTTTTAAGGACAAGGGCCATAACTCTGAAATGAAATATCAAATGAATCTCAGAATCAACTCAGCTTCAGATCTTGATGCATTTAACATTTGTGTGAAGTTTCATTAATATCTGTCAAATAGTTTTCCCAGAAAACAGCGGACAAACAAAATGTTGACGGACGAACGAACGAACGAACGAACGAACGAACGAACGGACGGACGGACAGGGCCACGACAATATACGACCACCTTTATTAGGTGGGCGTATAAAAAGTAACAGGCTTTTCAAGGGGGTCCGGCGATTTTTTCAACTTTTTTTTTTATTTCTTGACAGATTTGAACCAGCCAAAATCCGGTTTGAAGCAGTCATTCTGGCCGCCAGCCGGTTCTTAAAGAGAACACTGTTGAGTCGAGTCCCGTTTACTTGAACTGCCTGGAACCAGTATTTCAACTAGTGCATGTGCTTAAAGCAGACAAAGGCTTCATGTCAAGGGTGAACACAGTCCCAATAGCCCCGCCTATCTTTACCTTAAACCCATTCCCTCATATTGACGCCTATGTAAAAGTCACATTTTGAACCCATTGTGATAAATAGAGCATTAAATTTTGCTCCATAGGAGCAAATGCTCTATTTATCACAATGGGTTCATAACTACAAAAATCCATAATTTTCCTTTTCTCTAGTTATAATGTTCTTTTTCAGTAGATTTATTCAAAGAGGTTGGGTCTAAAATTAGCCTGTATAAAATGCAATTGCTACAAACGGTAACAAATAGTAATGCTGACGCAATAACCAAGTGGATTGTGTAGCTGACTCTATGTGTCAGGATGCTGGGTGATGCCCCAATGACAAGACCCAGCTTCAGACCTTTTTAAATATTTCGGGCATTCCGTGAGGTGACAATGCCTTGAGCCAAACACAGCACAATTAGGCTTGAAACTATAAAATTGATGTGGCTGGGCTATACTAGCCGATGATAATATGGTGTTCTGAGGCTACTTTGCCTGAGACGAACACTATGAAAACATGAAATTATACACAAAAACCTATGTTATGGTGATCAACAATACCTCAGCTTTGGGGCCAACAATAAAACAATAAACTATAACTGTGAACAACTACTACAGCCCCAAGCCAGCGAGACGGCTGGTCGATGCCTCAACTTCAAAATGGTGCTTGGAACAAAATCCTCAAGCTATGTCATGAAACTGTATAAATGTGAGCTATATAACCCTAGACTATGCGAGTTGAGACCCTAAGCATCAAACCCTGTTGAAACCTGTGGTTTGAAGCTATCTCAACACTACAGTGACTTCAAACCTACGTATCAGACCCTATGTCTCAAAGCATGTATGTAACCCTACGCTCTGAAACCTATCTTGAGCAGTGTATGAAACCTGCTTCAAGAAGCTTATAAAACTAACGCTTTGAAGCCTGCCTGCAGTATGTTCCGAGCCCGTGCTCGAAAACACTGCCTCAAAAAGACGGCTTCAAAAATATAGCCTCAAAAAGACGGCCTTAGGAAGAGGGTTCAGCAACGCTCCGTACCCTGAGCATGGTCTTCAGCAAACCTGCTTCAAACCGAATATAACCCCAGGCTATATCAGTCTGAGCAACACTATCTCTATGCCTCAGCTACTCTGAGACCGCTATGAAATAGCAGTATAATATTATTAAAGGCTGGTTGGACAGTCTTAAACGTGCACTTTTCATGCCCAAAGAGAGAACTCGGAGGACAGTTACTTAGCCCATTCAAAGAACAGGTAACTGCACAATGACGTTGCCCAAGCAGACAATATATTCGCCAGTTATTAACCTTAATGAGTGCAATACTCTATCAGTCAAAAACCAACAATATAGCTTCTATACATAAGTATATAAAGCCGTCACTGAAAGTTCTATGAATATTCAGTGCCCTGATCACAAAATAACCAGCAGTGATCGTTGAATAAGTTTGCGCCAGTGCTCAGTATTTGTATACAGCTTCCATTAATTTGAGGTACTTCAGCAAATTAGCATATAAATTATTCCGATTGACCAACTGCCTCACACATTTGAATATATACACACTACTAATTTTACTGTGGTATAAAACAAAAAAACAAAAAGTTTAAAGTGAAATAACTTTGATACACGAAAAATTAACAAATTTAAACAAACAGTCAAAAAGGGAGATAATCCTGTATATACAAAACTACAGTTAACTCAAATCGCTTACCTAGCGATATACTACAGGTTTCCTTGACACCATGGTAGGACAAAGGTCATGGGTTTGAATCTAGGTGAAACCTTATTTCAGTAAGGCAACCTTTTTTTCGAAGATATGTATACGTTTTTATTATATTTTGTCTAAGACAAGTTCCACTACACAAATTTCACACAAGCAGTTTTTTTCATGGTAAGCATGCGTTCACTTGCCTAAAAGATTTAAAGATAATTATCTTAAAATATAAACTAAAGAACAACTACAGTGGGGCTCGAACCCACGACCCTAATATCGGTACATTGTATTGCTTTGATTAAACCAGTGAGTTACCAGCGCTTGTACTGCAATGAAAAGCTTATAATATACAAGAGCTGTCCGCAGACAGCGCGCTCCACTTTCTTTAGTGCTGGATAGTGTAGTGAAAGTCTAAGTCAGAAAGAGGAGATAACAACAGCAAAATTAATTTTAGGGTTACCTGCCCTTGTGAAATGGGTCCCCCTTGTAATAGTTAATATGTATACCAAAGATGAACCAAATATCTTGGACAGTTTCTGAGACATGGATCTGAACATAAAACTTAACCAACAATGAAAATTCTAAGTCTAAAATGGGGCATAACTATGGCAAAATTAATTTTAGGGTTACCTACCCTTGTGAAATGGGTTCCCCTTGTGATAGTAAACATACATTCCAAATATGAACCAAATATCTTTGATGGTTTCTGAGAAAAGGACCTTAACAAAAGGTTAACCAATGCAGACGCCGATAAGAGGGTCATGACAATAGCTCCACTTTTTGAAAAAGTGGAGCTAACTAGAGTCATTGTGTAGTGGGGCATTTTTCAATTGCATGTTCAGAAAGATAACAATTGCTTACGGAAAAAGGCGAAAGATTAATACAGTGCCAGGTCAAACCTTACCGACAATACAACTGCAAACACTAAAACCTCTATAGACTACATAGCAAGCACTAAAATCTCTATGCAGACTACATAAACAAACACTAAAATCTCTATGCAGACTACATATACAAACACTAAAATCTCTATGCAGACTACATAATTATACAAACACTAAAATCTCTATGCAGACTACATAATTATACAAACACTAAAATCTCTATGCAGACTACATAATTATACAAACACTAAAATCTCTATGCAGACTACATAATTATACAAACACTAAAATCTCTATGCAGACTACATATACAAACACTAAACTCTCTATGCAGACTACATATACAAACACTAAAATCTCTATGCAGACTACATAATTATACAAACACTAAAATCTCTATGCAGACTACATAATTATACAAACACTAAAATCTCTATGCAGACTACATATACAAACACTAAAATCTCTATGCAGACTACATATACAAACACTAAAATCTCTATGCAGACTACATAATTATACAAACACTAAAATCTCTATGCAGACTACATAATTATACAAACACTAAAATCTCTATGCAGACTACATATACAAACACTAAAATCTCTATGCAGACTACATATACAAACACTAAAATCTCTATGCAGACTACATAATTATACAAACACTAAAATCTCTATGCAGACTACATAATTATACAAACACTAAAATCTCTATGCAGACTACATATACAAACACTAAAATCTCTATGCAGACTACATATACAAACACTAAACTCTCTATGCAGACTACATATACAAACTCTGATGGTTATACAGTACTTTTCTCTTTACTGCATGACTATATCATGAAATAATGACATCAGGAATATTAATTAGACTAATTTTACATAGCACATGGACAAAGAAAGTTTTGGCCAAGGCACAAACTGTAGAATCCTATCTACATTATTATTATATCACAGCATACTGAGCACATCCAGATAAGACGGCACTTACAGGAGAAGTCTGCTCTTTGTCTACTTGTTGGCAAAGGCACACACAAGTCATGCTTATAGAGTAGAAGGTTAAAGACAGACATCAACATTTAATGTTGCAAAATTATTAAGTTGTTAATATTTACCAAACAACTGAGCATATTTAACCCTTTCCCTCATATAAATGTTTTCACGCATTTGCAAACAGAGTAGACCCCTATCAAATGGCTCCTATAGGTCTGCTCTGTTTGCTAATTGAATTTGAAAGATCTGTTTCTTTACTTTCTAAAATGGCTACAATGTTCCACCTGCCATATATCATTATAACTATTTTGTACATGAATATTCAGTAGGTATCGTAATTTGGAATAAACATAGAACAGAGAAAGGGTTAAATATTACCAGGTGCATTTGAAAAGTAGTGGCAACAGTGCAGTGTTTTTCTCATTTGCATTTGCACCCACTAAGAGTGTGGCATATCAATGGAAAGAGTATTGATTTTTCCATTCCACTGACCGTAAATGGCACTAGAATCATGTGAAAAAGCACATTTAACTAGAACTATCAATAAAAGTGATGAACACCCCCTGAAAGGCAGTCTTGATCACAAATCCAAGGGCTGATAACTCCTGCATGTTAGATACTGAAAAAATGTATGTGATGCATATCTTCACTCCACAGAGATCATGTGCATCAACTTTCATTGAATTACAATGTATGTTGAAAACTGTAGAAGTTCACTTCACATGTGATGCAAGTTCAGGGGCACATAACTCCTGTATGAATTGTTAGATAATGTCATGCACATCTACACTTCAAAGAAACCATGTGTACAAACCACTGGCACTTGATCGAAAGACTATAGTTTATTTACAGCAACTAGTACATTAATTAATACACTACATGGTGCGGCAGCCGATTCTCCCCGTTCCGTTCCGGCGGAAATTTCCGATATAAAACGCAGATCAACGCGAATCTACTCAGCGGTCGGGAAGGAAAGACATTTATCTCTGTAGAAACGGTAAGTTCTTGTCCATAAACAAGCCACAATCGAAAATATTTGATAATATTTGGAGGAGAAAATGGTGTTTGATTTTGTCGCCGTTTTCATTCCTAGTCAACTTGAGCGACCTTCAACTGTCTCGGTTGAAATGGGCGTTTTAATTGGACAAATCAGAAAGGTGTGTCAAGCGTTGTTGTTCCCGCGGTCTGTCACATATTTGTCTTTAAAATGCAAATCTTGGCAATAAAAACCATCTTAGAGGACCACAAACCTTGTGGTTACTGGTCATTATGACGAGGCTAGTGAGGGATGATGATGCAATTGGGCCATGTCCGTCAGAATGTTTTGGGAACGGATGTTTTGTTATTTAATGAAGTTTCAATGTTATCAAAGAAAGACGCGCTCATGACATCATTTTGGTGACGTCATGACATTTTAAGTAACAATCCAACGTCACCATGACGCTGGATCAACAGTGTTCTCTTTGATTTTATGGCTGAATGCATGTAACAAAATGTGACGTGTATTTTGACATGACAATCTTTGAAAAAGGCCCTTAGTGGTTGAAATATTAGTTCAGGGCTATTCAAGTATTTATGTTTGTAAACATGTAGCACTTCGAGCAGACAGTCGAAATAACCGGGTCATTGTCAACCAATCAAATGGCTCGTAACATTTTCTTGGGGTCAGTGGAGGTCACCGGAAGTTAACACGGAATGAAAGTCCTGACAAATCAACTCCGTCAATTTCTCCCTGAAATATCATCAAATAGCTTCGATAGAGGTTTGTTAATGGACAAGAACTTACCATTTCTACTGAGACAAATGTCTTTTCTTCCCGGCCGCTGAGTAGATTTCGCGTTGATCTGCATTCTATATAGGAAATTTACGCCGGTACGAAAGAATGGGCGAATCGGCTGCCGCACCATGTATATGATATAACTATATTATACAACTATAGTCTGTTTCGATCAAGTGCCAGTGGTACAAACTATCATAGAAATCTGATGAAAACTGTAGAAGTGCTTCGTAATGCAAGTTCACAGGTACCCCTATACAACAGCAAACCATTACATCCAAGTTAAGAGCAGCCAACTCTAACAAGCTGGGTCCCAGGTTATAAAACTTCTGAGTCTGAGATAATTATCAAGTATCTGATTGGTCAGATTCTGAGCTCAATATTCAAGCAAAAAGTTTTATAACCTCTGGCTTAGGTACGAAAGCCTCAAAGGTTTAAATCAAGAATTTTTCGCAGTTTGATGGATTAAACCTTATTGCACTGTCAGCAATATTTTAATTTCATACTTCGACTGAGTACTTGGGCCACTAGGGTAACACTGTGAGGTCAGGTGCGGGTGAATCGGAATGCCTCTATACTGTGAGGTCAGGTGCGGGTGAATCGGAATGCCTCTATACTGTGAGGTCAGGTGCGGGTGAATCGGAATGCCTCTATACTGTGAGGTCAGGTGCGGGTGAATCAGAATGCCTCTATACTGTGAGGTCAGGTACGCGTGAATCGGAATGCCTCTATACTGTGAGGTCAGGTGCTGGTGAATTGGAATGCCTCTAAATTCTTTGTAAATAATAGTCAAGTGTCCAACTGTGTAGAAATTGTCCTCAATCTGACACATTCGGAGAATTTTCAGCCATTTTAATTTCCAATTTAAGGAATTTTACAAGTTTATCAAATGAGAAAATACCAGATCAAAAAATCGACTTGCCCAGAGTGGCAAGCAGGTATTTCAAAGCACTGAACCGACTTCAAAACCTACTCTGAGTTACCCCTATACAATCTAAGTTCAAGGGCAGGTAATTTGTAGAAAAAAAAACAATGAAGGAGTTTGTGACACCACCATGAAACCTGCACATCAACCACTCACAGCTGCCAGTATTACGAATGCCAAATAAAAATTAATAACTTTCAAATTGAAAGAGGAGTTTGCAACAACTACCCATATTACAGGACAAATGACAACAAGAGGGCCAGAATGGCCCTGACATCGCTCACCAGACAATCAGAAGAGAAGATTTTCAAAGTTTTCACTATACTTTTCTATTGAAAACTGGCTACCCCTGGGGTGGGGGAAATATTGACCCCAGGGGCATAATTTATCCAACTTTTATAGAGGACCTGAACATGAAGTTATGTGCCAAATATGAAAGCTGAAAACCTTCCAGTTTCAGAGGAGAAGATTTTCAAAGTTTCACTATATGTTTCTATAGAAAACAAGGCACCCCTGGGGCGGGGCTATTTTGACCCCTGGGGCATAATTTATATAAATTTTGTTGAGGACCTGATTAGGATTCTATGTGCCAAATATGAAAAGCTGAGAACCTTCCAGTTTCAGAGGAGAAGATTTTCAAAGTTTTCACTATATGTTTCTATTGAAAAATGGCCACCTCTGGGGCGGGGCCAATTTTGACCCCAGGGACATAATTTATATAACATTTGTAGAGGACCTGAACATGATGTTATGTGCCATATATGAAAGCTGAGAACCTTCCAGTTTCAGACGAGAAGGTTTTCAAAGTTTTCTCTATTTGTTTCTATTGAAAATTAGCCACCCCTGGGGCGGGGCCAATTTTGACCCCTGGGGCATAATTTATATAACATTTGTAGAGGACCTGAACATGATGCTATGTGCCAAATATGAAAGCTGAGAACCTTCCAGTTTCAGAGGAGAAGATTTTCAAAGTTTTCTCTATTTGTTTCTATTGAAAATTAGCCACCCCTGGGACGGGGCAAATTTTGACCCCAGGGGCATAATTTATATAACTTTTGTAGAGGACCAGAACATGATGCTATGTGCCAAATATGAAAGCTGAGAACCTTCCAGTTTCAGAGGAGAAGATTTTCAAAGTTTTCTCTATTTGTTTCTATTGAAAATTAGCCACGCCTGGGGCAATGCCAATTTTGACCCCAGGGGCATAATTTATACAACATTTGTAGAGGACCAGAACATGATGCTATGTGCCAAATATGAAAGCTGAGAACCTTCCAGTTTCAGAGGAGAAGATTTTCAAAGTTTTACTATATGTTTCTATTGAAAACAAGGCACCCCTGGGGCGGGGCCAATTTTGACCCCAGGGACATAATTTATATAATTTTTGTAGAGGACCTGAATATGATGCTATGTGCCAAAGATGAAAGCTGAGAACCCTGTAGATTCAGAGGAGAAGATTTTTAAAGGTTCAAATTGTTGACGACGGACGACGAACGACAAACGACGAACGACGGACAACGCACGCCGACGGACATCAGGCGATCACAAAAGCTCACCCTGAGCACTTTGTGCTCTGGTGAGCTAAAAATATTAAAAGTTCAAGGGGAGATAATTCTGCACTGTCTGCCATTAAACACACGAAAATGGCGTTTTGCATGTCTATTATTTATGGTCAATATGTATACCAAATATAAACTGAATAACTTTTAAGTTGAAGGAGGAGTTTGTGACACTACTTACCCAAGTTTCATACCAAAATGACAAAAAATACTCAAAGTTCAAGGGGACATAATTCTGCAGTTTAAACTCTAAATTACTTACTAGATGGCTTTTATGATTATGATCCTCATAATGTAAGGATTTGCAAAAACAATGCAAAGTGCAAAACTATTGTAACTATAATTGAAAGGTGAATTTGTGATCTCAGGATCCCAACTATTGGATTGTGGTTTTGCAAAATCATTTGGCACGCATCAACCTCTTATCCATACATAACATTCCAGCAACATTTCAATGAAATCTGATCAACCAGGAGCACCTAAATACTGCTATGGATGGAAAATGTCCTATGTTGGTTGGTCGTGCTGCCACTTATTGGGCTGCGAAAGCAGCCCACACTGATACGGCTTAGAATTTTGTTCATGCGTTTCTGCGGTCCTGTGTTTCTATAAATGCCAATCTTTTTAATAAATATGGTTTACTGTGAGACAAGTTCTTATTTATATATATTCATTTATTTTATTTATTTTCATTCATATATTTTTCTCAGCATATTTTTGTCGGGGATAATTCTTTCTTTTCTGCCATGATCCAGTTTCAGTGAAAATGCTAGTGAATTAGGTATAACTGATTAAAATCACGTCTACTAGCATAGCTGTCAGCGTGGTTTAGGGGTTATAGCGATGAACTAGGAAACGTGAGGTCGTGGGTTCGATCCTCGGTGGAAGTTGAATTGTTTTTTTTCTCTCATATTTTCTTAGCACCCTTAGTATACGTGCTTTTGGTTTAAAACCATTTTGTACATTAAAATATAAGTCCTTTATTTGCATTTTGGCGTTGTTAAAGTTATTTAGCTGAGACCTTATACTCGTGGTTTTGTTGACAGTTTTGCATAGTTCACCATCGTGAATTTGAATTTGCTTCAACTTTACTGTATAATTATCTTATACTAACCTGTTCTTTTTTGGGGGACAATATTAATGGGCATTGAGTCGACCTGTCGGAATAACTTCATGTAGACTGTAAGTATGGGAGTTTGTATGCCTTGTGAACACCACTTAATGTGATAATGGTTTCTACGTCAGTGTGTTTCAGCAAATGAATAACATTGATCTGGGACGTAATGTGTATTATTGGTGTCAAACAAAGGTATATTATGCATCATGGCTCATTAAAACATTCCCCCGTTTCTGCTACATGTATTAATTCATACATAACAGTCATGTTTTCCCAATATTGCTCCCTCTTTTTCTTCTATCCTGCTTAAATACATGTTACGCAGCCATTTTACGCTTGCGTAAAACCTTGCTTGTGGGCTAATTGGATGCCTCAGAGAGAGGGAAACCCGATCCCAATGCCCTACTCTTTTTATCAACAGAGTTTCTCTTTTGTGTTAGATCCCAGAGTAAAGCACTGATACTTTAGACCTAAGTATAATAGTCTTGTCAGAAGGACTGGGTACGGCCAGGGATCAAACCCGGGACCCCTTGTATTGTAGACCTGCATATTAATCACTTGACCACATCTGGCAGATTAATTGCCTATATATAAAATGGCTTTTATTATGACTTTTGGAAATTAACAAGGGACATAACTCAGCCTTTAAGAGGTGGATTGCAATTGTATGTGGTGAGCATCATTTTCCATATCATTTATTTATTCATACCAAATTTCAATGAAAACTGACAATTCAGTTCCAAGATCTTGCTCTGGATGGACAAATGTCCTATATAAAAGTTTCTGTAAGTAACAAAGGACCATAATTCTATTATCAATTAAAAGATTGTGACAGCATTTTAAGTGAATCATCCTCTTATATAATCCCACCAAGTTTCAATGACATCTGACCAGAAAGTTTCAAGATATGGCTCTGGATGTACAAATTTCCCATATAAAATGGTTATTTGAAAGTAGCAAAAGGCTACTAATAGGTGGTTTGTAACACTGTATAACTATATTTATAACATAACACGTGGCTTCAGCGTGACGTAACACTATCATTTATTTTTTGATAATCATGGGCATATAATCACTAGTGAATAACATTCGAACGACCGAATAACATTCGAACGATTCATACGCGCTGTCAAAACAAACAAACTGGCGGGCGGTGGTCGACCTACCTGTCCACGATTGAGTCACGATAGATGGCAAAGGATTGTTGGCACTTGCGCCTTAATTTCGATAAAATCATACAAATTGTAATCGCTGTCAGGAATCATATACAAAATGTATGCCAAAAAAGACCTACCAGCTACTCTGACCCATACAATCAATTCTACATTTAAATTAAAATGCCTCCTCAACTTTGCATTTTCTTCACCGCATGTCCTTTTGTTTATGCAGATTTGTACTCATACAAATATCTCATCAATCAAAAACAATAATCATCTGAATCCAGCACAGCACAAACACATTTCAAATATGCTATACTCACTAACTCAGCTGATCGCAAAAATCTTCCTCCTGTTCCAACACATTTTATGCAGCAGTTCGTACTGAATCTTTTGTCCATTTCAAACATTTTCACTGAACTTGAATCGAGATTTTTTTTTCTCGGTGGAAATGTCCATGTCCATGTGTATACATACAACACTAATGAAGGGCTTAATATACCAAAACGAAGGCGCATTTCGAATCCCATTGACAGTGAGTGTCGGACGTGTTGGCGACTGTACATGTAGGTCTTCATGTAAATGGCGCGCTTTACATAGACACATGGTGTGTACAATGACGTCAAAATGTGACGTGTTTGTAACTATGTATGTCAAAACTGTAACTCAAAAATTATTTTGACGTGTTTCTGTATGTTTTTGTATCATAAACTATCACAGTTAAATTGAATACCAGAGAGGTCTGAATTAGATCCTGGTTGATATGACAGTAAGTAAAAAATAAAGTTGGAAAATTTGGACCTACTTTGTCCCAGTTACCTAGCGAACCTAATAACACCTTTCATTCATCATTTCTATATGTAAGGAGAATTTATAACAATCCACGTTACTGCTGAAATATTGGCTGCAAATAACATTTGTGTGTGTTATGTTATAAATAGGATCTTGCATTCGTGTTCATGATTATTGGATTTATTAAATTCGTCTTTTTAAAACGATAAAAAACTCGCTAAAGCTCGTTTTTTATCGTTTTAAAAAGACTCATTTAATAAATCCAATAATCAAGAACACTCATGTAAGATCCTCTATATATATGTTTCCAAGGAATCTGACCAAGCAATTTCATGATATGGCTCCAGAAAGTCAATTTCCTATAGTAACAAAGGGCCGACACCGCTGCTACCATGCAATTAATGGATTGGAAAAGCATTTGGCTGGCATACATCATCATTCATTTATCCATATAATTATACACTTCCACAAAGTAACAATGAAATTAGTGTGGCCATGCAGTTCGAAGATATGGTTCAGGTCAGAAAATGTTCTTATATAAAAGGGTCATTTGAAAGTAACAAAGGGCCACAATTCTGTTGGACTGCAACTACATTTGGTGTACATCATCCACTTACAATACTTACACTCCCACTAGGTTTCAATGACCAAGAATTTCTGATATAGCTCTGGAAGGAGAAGCATAACAGAAGGACAGACTGACAATACCAAAACAACAGCCCTTCACTTTTGGCAATGTGGTTTAAGTGCTTGAAAATGTTGAAAATTAAGCAGTAGACTATGCGGTTACTGGCCGGATGAGTGACCACCAGGATTGCCAATGGTGCAAGCCACCATTGTATTGGAGGAGAGGGTTGTTTGAAGAAAATTGTTGACGACTAACAGCAATGATTAACTAGTGGTATCCCGATAATTGATTATAATAATAAATAAGTTGAGTTTAGCCACAAACCAAGCGCTCAAGCGCGACTTGGACGTTTCAATTAATCGGAATACCGAGAATCATGAAAATAGCCGAAGTTATTTGTAATCTTACGCTTTGCGCTGCATGTTCAGAATCATATTTTCGTGGTATTTCAACACTAAAACTATATCACGATTCCTATATTTGCTATTAAATGAACAACCAGGTTTCAAACTTGGCGCTCGCTTTCTCGCGAAATGCCAGTAGTAGACTGCGAGTTGAAATTTCAAGCACTGGAAAAAAAATGTGAGTGCTTTTTCGAACATTAAAATACAATGTTATTGAAATCTAAAGATTTATATTATAAACAGTGATTGTCTCAATCAGTTACGGATAGAAACAACCGTTAATATTACTAAAATATCCGACTTGTCTCTTTCTTTTTCTCTATCCTACCATTACTATTTATAGTATGCATGTGGGAAAATCCCAGTGAAGCTGCATGCACCCCATTACTTTAGCCCGGTTTACATTGCGTATATGTCGTAAATAGCATATCAAAATGAGGCACCAGTATCGCTTAGCAACTGTATGCGACCATTTTAGCTGATGGAAACCAGACATGATGATGTCAAAATAAATAAGTGATTTTTTTGTAAAACCGAACCACAGCTTTAAAAGAAAATCGACAGATGATGGAGAAACAAAAATCGATTGTCATTTGTCACAGAAAGTAAGGGTCCGGACAAGATATTTTTAAAGTCATTTTTGCAAATAAAGGGCTGCAAACTCCTAAACAACTGACGTGATTTACATGGCTATAGAACTTAACCACGATATAATGGCCACAAACATGTGTGTAAAGTTTGGTGCTGACTGGACAAATACTTTCCAAGAAAGAGCCCAGTCAAAATCTTCTAGATGCATGTACGGACGGACAGATGGACAAGTTGATTACTATAGGGCACCTGCATCTTCATGCAGGGCCCTAATAACATCAGTATCTCTATCTATTCACATAACACAATCTTTCACTTTCTTTTCAAAAGCTATGACAGTATATTATTGTGAAACCAGACCGGGACAAACCATTACTCACAGAATGCTGCCAGTAAACACGCTCTATCACATTACTCACAGAATATCACCAGCAAACATGCTCTATCACATTACTCACAGAATGCTACCAGTAAACACACTCTATCATCAGTAAACACACTCTATCATCAGTAAACACACTCTATCATCAGTAAACACACTCTAGCTATCACATTACTCACAGAATGCTACCAGTAAACACACTCTATCATCAGTAAACACACTCTATCATCAGTAAACACACTCTATCATCAGTAAACACACTCTAGCTATCACATTACTCACACAGAATGATACCAGTAAACACACTCTATCATCAGTAAACACACTTTATCATCAGTAAACACACTCTATCATCAGTAAACACACTCTAGCTATCACATTACATACAGAATGCTACCAGTAAACATACTCTAGCTATCATATTACATACAGAATGATACCAGTAAACACACTCTATCACATTACATACAGAATGATACCAGTAAACACACTCTTATCACCAGTAAACACTCTAGCTATCACATTACATACAGAATGCTCAGTAACCAGTAAACACACTCTAGCTATCACATTACATACAGAATGATACCAGTAAACACACGATATCACCAGTAAACACACTCTAGCTATCACATTACATACAGAATGATACCAGTAAACACATGATATCACCAGTAAACACACTCTAGCTATCACATTACATACAGAATGATACCAGTAAACACACTCTAGCTATCATATTACATACAGAATGATACCAGTAAACACACTCTATCACCAGTAAACACACTCTAGCTATCACATTAACTCACAGAATGATACCAGTAAACACACTCTAGCTATCATATTACATACAGAATGATACCAGTAAACACACTAGCTATCACATTATATACAGAATGCTACCAGTAAACACACTCTAGCTATCACATTACATACAGAATGCTACCAGTAAACACTCTAGCTATCACATTATATACAGAATGATACCAGTAAACACACTCTAGCTATCACATTACTCACACAGAATGATACCAGTAAACACACTCTAGCTATCACATTACATACAGAATGATACCAGTAAACACACTCTAGCTATCACATTACATACATAATGATACCAGTAAACACACTCTATCACATTACTTATAGAATGATACCAGTAAACACACTCTATCACATTACTTACAGACTGCTACCAGTAAACATGCTCTATCACATTAAATACAGAATGCTACCAGGAAACACGCTCTATCACATTAAATACAGAATGCTACCAGGAAACACACTCCATCACATCACTCACAGAATGCTACCAGTAAACATACTCTATCACCAGTAAACACGCTTTATCACATTACTCACAGAATACTACCAGTAAATACACCCTATCACATTGTAAACAGTCTGAATCATGATGAGACACCAATATTTACACAAATCATCCAGATCTACACATATCCAGATCTATGTCCGACAGGAAAAATTACTTCAAGATGAGAGTTATTTAGAAAGTCAGGAGAAAACCCTTTGAATGCTGGAACAAAGTATTGCAAATAATGTAGACTCAGTTGAGATGGCTCTCTGATCAGGGTCTGCACCAGTCCTGTTCCCTTCAGTATCAAATGGCTAAATTGGTGAAACATTCCACTAATAAAGTTCCACATTCAAAGGGTTAGAATCCACATAAACATTACACTTGCCCTCTGGTGTTTCATCAATGTGTAAATTCATCCTATAAATTCCAGAATTTCTGAGCTGGCAGTCATTTTAATATCCTCTACTCAGTTATAACAGAATATTCCAGGGAGCTGTTCCGGGCTTCATACTTCCCTTCAAATCACAGCTTGATAAACAAGTGCCTCTTTGCAGAAACAAGGAACAATTAATTACATATTCCACTTTGATACACAGTTTTATGGTTAGCTCCAACTCGTATGCAGTGAACACTTTTTCCAATACTAACTGACAGTGGAGCGACCAGCTTGGCATACCACAAACCACTGGCATCATGTACAAACTCCCCCACTTCATAGCTCAAATGCTGTTGAACATGTTGCCTGCTTTAAAAATCACTGGCTATGAGCTAAATATTGCAACTTTTAATTAACCTTTCACACAATGAGCAAATTCTTTTTGTGATAGAAACCTTCCTTTATTTCATTTTCAAATTACAACAGATACCCAATTTCTCTTCCAATATGCAATCACTGTCAACTATATTGGATCCAGATAAGATAATGATTTACAATTTCTCTACAAAAATGCCAGCCGAGTGCAAAACAACTTAGTTGAGTGCGTCACCTGGAGCCGAACTGTTTTCAAAAGTTATTAGCAAATCATCACAGGCATTCTAAAGGTTAACTATACTAGAGTGTTCTGTTTGGAGGCAAATTGACAATCAGTCTGGCCTCTGATGGGGCACAAATGATCCAGCTAGTTTTCAAAAGTTATCGAACATATTCTTCCTTAACCCTTTACTCAATGAATATTCATGTAAGAAACAAGACAAACATTAGTGCAAGCATCGGATCGCGCCCAAAATTTTGTTACATGGAAGAGTTAATATAACACCAGGGTGTGGGACACTTAGGAATCCGCAGGTCAGCGAAGGAATCCAAATAATTTGAGTAGACCCCATCAAAACTTGAATATAAACGTAACAATTTTGTGAAAATAATGAAGCACTTTAACTTGCTATTGTCTAATCCTAATGCCCAGTTTTTACCTATATTTTTATGTACAAAAATCAAATCTCATGCATTTTCCTTGTTTTCCTGCCTATATATTCTATATAAAACAAGAGGGCCATGAGGCCCTGAAGCGCTCACCTGAGATAACCCAAGGGGCGGGGCCATTTTTGACCAAGGAGTCATCATTTGTACAACGTTGGTAGAGAACCACAAGGCAAAGCAGTATATGCCATTAATTAAAGGTCTAAGCCTAATGGTTTCAGAGAAAAATAATATTTCATATTTTTCCCATGAAAAACTGATAAGCCCCAAGGCAGGGCCAAGTTTTGCCCAGAGGCCAGGGTCGTAAGTTGAACATTCTTGGCAGAGGACCATAAGCCAAGCTACATATTTGTATAGGACCATTAGATCATGTTACATACCAAACATCAAAGGTCTAGGCCTTACAGTTTCAGAAGATTTTTAAAGATTTTCCTATGAAAAACTGATAAGCCCTTGGGCAGGCCATTTTTGGCCCAGGGGTCATAATTTGAACAATCTTTGTAGAGAACCATTACATCATGCTACATTCCAAATATCAAAGGTATAGACCTAACAGTTTCAGACAAAAAGATCTTTTAAAGATTTTCCTATGAAAAACTGATAAGCCCTTGGGCGGGGCCATTTTCGGTCCAGGGTCATGATTTGAACAATCTTTGTAGAGGACCATTTGACCATGCTACATGCCAAATATCAAAGGTCTAGGCCTTACAGTTTCAGAGAAGAAGACTTTTAAAGATTTTCCTATGAAAAACTGATAAGCCCTTGGGCAGGGCCATTTTTGGCCCGGGTGTCATAATTTGAAAAATCTTTGTAGAGGACCATTAGAGCATGCTACATACCAAATATCAAAGGTCTAGGCCTTACAGTTTCAGAGAAGAAGATTTTTAAAGATTTTCCTATGAAAACTGATAAGCCCTAGGGCGGGGCCATTTTTGGCCCGGGGGTCATAATTTGAACAATCTTTGTAGAGGACCATTAGATCATGCTAAATACCAAATATCAAAGGTCTAGGCCTTACAGTTTCAGAGAAGAAGATTTTTAAAGATTTTCCTATGAAAAACTGATAAGCCCGTGGCGGGGCCATTTTTGGCCCGGGGGTCATAATTTGAACAATCTTTGTAGAGGACCATTAGATCATAATACATACCAAATATCAAAGGTCTAGGCCTTGCAATTTCAGAGAAGAAGATTTTTAAAGATTTTCCTATGAAAAACTGATAAGCCCTTGGGCGGGGCCATTTTTGGCCCGGGGGTCATAATTTGAACAATCTTTGTAGAGGACCATAAGATCATGCCACATGCCAAATATCAAAAGTCTAGGCCTTACAGTTTCAGAGAAGAAGATTTTTAAAGATTTTCCTATGACAAACTGATAAGCCCTAGGGCGGGGCCATTTTTGGCCCGGGGGTCATAATGTGAACAATATTTCATTCCCCCTAACCACTGATGCTTCTGACAAAATTTGGTTAAAATCGGGTCAGTAGTTTAAGAGGAGATGTCGTTTGAAAATGTGGACGGACGACGGACGCCGGACACCGGACGCCGGACACCGGACGCCGGACGACGGACGGATCACGGTCACAATAACTCACCTGAGCCTTTGGCTCAGGTGAGCTAAAAATTCAAATCTCAGGCATTCCTAAGGATTTTCTCAGGCATTTTGTCAAAAAAGGTATGGTACTCATGCGATTTTCATTTACATTGTACATTGGGATAATTAACACCTTCATTGCCTTGCCCCGAATATAAAAGTTATTTTCAAAAAGTTTGGATCCTGATCATGCAAACATTACATAACTAGTCTGATCAGAATCCAAACTATCTTAACCTCAAGCTTAATTAGGATAAATTACCCCTTAACTTTCTTGATCAAAAGAATAAAGGTTATTTGCAAACACATCCAAATGGCTTGAATCTCATAACCATATTCTTAATGAGGACAATTTATTATAACCCCTTCACTGTCTCACCCCGAGTATAAAGGTCATTTTCATAAACAGTTCGAATTTCAGTCAAACATTGCGTAATACGCCTGATCAGATTCCAAACTGTCTGAGTCTCTTAATGAGATTTCTTTTAATCATTTACCAATGATTTAAATTTGAGAAATAGAAGCAGATGTTTAAAGCAGATAACGTATTGGCAGTGAAAGGGTTGAATCAATGCCATAAACTAATGAAGTGTGACAAAAGCGCTTCTGTTTAGTTTAATCATATTTTATTGCTTGCTTTTATCTTTACATAATTACAATATTGCATATTCATACATCAGTATAAAGCAATAGCAAAAGGGTTGGACCACAAGTTATTACAACATTAGAAACGGTCCTTCCCATTGATAGCAGATATTCGTATGTAAACATATAAACAATGAATGAGCTAAAAAACATAGTACGATATTTTCAAACAGAAAGACATTACAAAGCGCTTCTGTAAACAATGAGATTAAAGCTTAACGGCACGCAATTGTCAATGTAAAATAGGCACGTGTCCTGGGAGTAAGCCATTTAGTTTGGGCCCAGATCACAGGTAGATCTAGATAAATTTGATCTTTTCTGTATAACAATAATCTGTTTACACTATAAAGATAGAGAGAGAAAATAATCCCTGTACAATGAAACAGCTGTTCAGCCTCAATTCATATCGAAGTTCCAAACAGAAATTATTAATCTAATCCTAAAACCTACCATGGCTACATTATTCTTATAAAAATATATTGGGTCCAAAACGACCAAAGAGTTGGGTCCAAAACGACCAAGGAATTGGGTCCGAAACAACCAAGGCAATACATTTTGGGGTTGGGTCCGAAACGACTTGGGCCCGAAATGACCTGACGCCATTCAGACTTTTATGACCAGAAACAAACCTCCAGGACACATTACAAAGCTTCCTCAAATGAGTTAAATCTATACTATAGGACCATTTATACGTATATATTACTATCCCTAACAGTGTATTTATGTATTACGATGCAAGATCGACTTTACTCTCTTTTAAACTATTCCGTGCCACACTTTCAAGCGAAAATTCATCCGGAATATTTCGCAAACTGTTGCAGAACAGTAATAGGTGAAACTTGCCACTTCCCCTCGCCCATAGCACAAATTGAAAACACATTCCATAGGATCAACAATGACATCATGAATATAAATTAAATTAATTGTTATAATATCATATGAAAACATGCATGTTTGGCTATGGCAGAATCATATCTATATTATATCATAAGCAAACAGAGCCTATAGGAGCTGTCTGATCTGGGTCAACTGTTTGCAAAGGCATAGAAAGTCGTATTTATGTAGTAAAGGGTTCAAATGCTGATCAGTTTTTAACCCGTCCCTCTGGAATACTTTATGAAATCTAGTGAATTTTACATTCATTTTTGAAGGCCTGAGGAAAAATGAATTGCGCACTGATCATTTAAGAAGTCATTGATCTACATTCACACTACTAACACACAAAACATGCACACATTCCAAAATTTAGGATCCTTCATGGAGATGTTTGCATATAATTTTATACTATTTATACTTTGTAGAAGAGCAGAACTATGTCACTACTTATGCAGAAGTTTCACAGATAAAATTAGGACCAAATCCTTCTGATGGAACTTTATAAACCGAGAACCGATGTATTAGTGCTTTACACTTGGAATATAAAATATCCGGAGAAACTCTATCAATAATAAGAGTAGGGTATCGCGGCCAGGTTTCTCTGTATCTGCTCCGCTCTCTCCGAGACATCCAATTACACCATTAAACGGAGGCTAATCAACACAACCAATCAATCAATCAAATCCCAACTTTTAATGTCCTATGTTTTGGTCCATAACATTACTTACACCTTTCCCTCATATAAATGCCATTTTCATGCATTTGCAAACAGAACAGACCCAGATCAAACAGCTCCTATAGGAGCCATCTGATCAGGGTCTGCTCTGTTTGCTAATGGAATTTGATAGATCTGTTTCTTTATTTTCTAAAATGACTACAATGTTTCACCTTCCATATTTCATTTTAACTATTTTGTCCTTGAATATTCAATAGTATTGAAATTTTGAATAAATAGAGAACAGGGACAGGGTTAAACTCCAAATGTGTTTACTTTGAATTTTGAATATTCAGAGGAATGGTCCACTGTTGTCTAACTATTGGACCCATTCAATGTGAAATGGTCCATTGCTGTCTAACTATTGGACCCATTCAATGTGAAATGGTACAAGTTTCTAGATAATCTTTGAATGTTATAATCTTTGAATGATAAACAGTGCAGAAGACCCTGATCACAGTGTTCCTAAAGATGCCCTCTGATCTGGGTCTATCACAGTGTTCCTAAAGATGCCCTCTGATCTGGGTCTATCACAGTGTTCCTAAAGAAGCCCTCTGATCTGGGTCTATCACAGTGTTCCTAAAGATGCCCTCTGATCTGGGTCTATCACAGTGTTCCTAAAGAAGCCCCCTGATCTGGGTCTACCCTGTTTGCAAATGCCTTCATTCAAATGGTTATGTTCTTACTAATATTGTTCTTACTAATAATGTGTTTATTATTGTTCTTACTAATATTGTGTTTATTATTGTTCTTACTAATAATGTGTTTATTATTGTTCTTACTAATAATGTGTTTATTATTGTTCTTACTAATATTGTGTTTATTATTGTTCTTACTAATATTGTGTTTATTATTCTGCATTTTGCCTGCTGCTAAAATACCATGACTGGCAAACTATTGGAATCAGAATCTTGGCTGCCACATAGTTGGCTAGGGAAGCTTTTACACTTGGCATGAAAATTATGCAGGGAGAATTTGGAAGCATCAATACTTGCAGACATTTTGAGATGTCCCAACATATATTTGTGGACAGTGTTACAATTTGGACACCATTTCTCAGTCTAGAATTCATTGATTATTACCATGCTGTACAAACTGTCAACTGCTCAAATCTTGCCTGCTCTAAATTGAAACATCCAGCTGTGGATGAAAGGTAAACAGGTTGTATTGTAAACTCAGTATCTTATCTAAGTGTGTCTTATCTGGATCCTTTCTTATCTAAGTGTCTTATCTGGATCCAATGTACAGTCGAGACTGTCATATGTGACCTTCCAAGGGACTTCATGGAAAAAGGTCACATATGACAGGGAGTCTCTTAATACAGACCTAGGATATAATACATGACGTATACCGAAACTACATGTACATGTAAGATATCTACATAAGGGAAAAATAAAACTGGTTACTAATCCAGTCTAATACAATATAATTATGTTTCTGTTATTTAATACATTTATACAACATTTATTATCACAAATAAACGCTAATTTAAAAGTTTAATAAATTAATAAAACATTCACTTACCAGAATATTAGTGCATGTACGATACAATGTACAAATATAATACGCATATAAGTGCATGCACTAAATTAAACACTTAATGATATAAATATAAACTAGGTGCAGATTACCAAGCATACTTTCGAGTAATGTTGATAGAGACATGTATTCTGCACATACTGATTGATATTTATAAAGACCGTTCTGAACTAAAGAGCCCGTAATAATCGCAAACCAGATCGAATTAGTTGCCTTGTTTGTTGTTCTTCAACAGTTTTGTCGCTCGAAATCTCCTCCGGCGAATCTTGTATACGACGTACGTAGCCATGTTTGACACGAATGGTTTCCAGAATATTCTGCTCGCGTACATGTATCTGTAGAGCGGAAGTCGGGAACCAGCTAGTTCACGCGTGATTACCATCCCGGGTTTTCCCTAATTAATATGGTGTGAAAAACCGACGCGCTATGTAAACAAACAAAAGAAACTGTGATAATTGAATGTCGTTTAATACAGACCAAAGCCTATGTTTGGTTCGCAAAATCAGGGTCGCTTGTCACGTAAGACTGGGAGTCGCTTAATTCAGACCAAAATTATAGGAAAATACGTTGGGCGGGATGAAACATGGTCGCATATGAGAGGGAGTCGCTGAATCCAGGGGGTCGCTAAGGCAGTCTCGACTGTATTTGCAAATGTACCAAGTTTCTATCTGCAGGTGGGTCTAACCTTTAGCAACCTACAGGCAAAGTTGTGATAGCAACTGCAAACATTTTGGCTCCAGGCGAGATGCCAAGTAATCATAAGTGTCCTAACAGTGTCATACTACAAACAGTGTCCTGTGTCATACTACAAACAGTGTCCTGTGTCATACTACAAACAGTGTCCTGTGTCATACTACAAATGGTGTCCTGTGTCATACTACAAACAGTGTCCTGTGTCATACTACAGTGCCCTGTGTCATACTACAAACAGTGTCCTGTGTCATACTACAAACAGTGTCCTGTGTCATACTACAAACAGTGTCCTGAGTCATACTACAAACAGTGTCCTGTGTCATACTACAAACAGTGTCCTAACTGTATCATGCTACAAACAGTGTCCTGTGTCATACTACAAACAGTGTCCTGTTTCATACTACAAACAGTGTCCTGAGTCATACTACAAACAGTGTCCTGTGTCATACTACAAACAGTGTCCTGTGTCATACTACAAACAGTGTCCTGTGTCATACTACAAACAGTGTCCTGTGTCATACTACAAACAGTGTCCTGAGTCATACTACAAACAGTGTCCTGTGTCATACTACAAACAGTGTCCTAACTGTGTCATACTACAAACGGTGTCCTGTGTCATACTACAAACGGTGTCCTGTGTCATACTACAAATGGTGTCCTGTGTCATACTACAAACGGTGTCCTGTGTCATACTACAGTGTCCTAACTGTGTCATACTACAGTGTCCTAACTGTGTCATACTACAAACGGTGTCCTGTGTCATACTACAAACAGTGTCCTGTGTCATACTACAAACAGTGTCCTGAGTTATACTACAGTGTCCTAACTGTGTCATACTACAGTGTCCTAACTGTGTCATACTACAAACGGTGTCCTGTGTCATACTACAAACAGTGTCCTGAGTCATACTACAAACAGTGTCCTGTGTCATACTACAAACGGTGTCCTGAGTCATACTACAAACAGTGTCCTGTGTCATACTACAAACAGTGTCCTGTGTCATATTCTTACAAGAGCACTGCATGCGGGGTGCTAAAACACTTTATTTCCTAAGTCCATATTTTGATAAAAAGTCCTTACAGAGTCCTTTGTCATATTGTAGCCCTTTTGAATGAGTGTGTGAGGTTTCATAAGATTTGCATCAATATTAGGTGATTCCTATATAGCCCCAACCACAGACGGTGGGGGTATAAAAAGAAGTCTAATTGTGGGTCTGTAAGGCTGGTGGTAGCTTAATGCATGTCAAAAGTAATGCAAAAAGCTCACACTGGAGTTTTCTGTGTTACTTTTGCCCTGCATTAAGCAACCAGCTGTTTTTTAAGACTCGTATATTCAACAAATGAATGACTGCTAAGACAGGCTCTATTGTATAAAAGTACATCTTCATCGGAATTTCTCCAAAAATCATGCAACAGCAACCTTGCTAATTCTGTTATTAACCCTTCGCTTGCTATTCACGTCAATATACCTACCTGTAAATAGTGAAGACCCAGATGAGACAGCTCCTGCAGGAGCTGTCTCATCAGGGTCTGCACTATTTACAAGTTGATTGTGCAACCAGTGCACTCCACAGCAGTGATTGCACAGCGAAATACTTGTACACAGTGAAGATATATGTAATTATACAACAGGGCATGGGTAAAGAAGGAGAGATGTATTTTAAAATTCAGCAAGCGAAGGGTTAATTGTTAACCAGGTCATGTTTACAAAATACGGAGTTACAGAGTATAGTTTGTGTAAATAGAGTAGACCCAGATCAGATACTAGAGGATCGAGCTGTATGGTACTGTTATTCCCAATCCTAGTGCAATATACCAGTATGCCCCTTTCATACTGCATGGACTCTATTGTAAACAATTCACTTTGAATATTCAGCATTTTAATTATAAAATAACTGCAATAGTATCAAGTATTTATTTATTTTGTTCTCATTCTTTTTTTCAGATAATGTATATCTATTATGGCAGCTGATATTAGTCGAAAGATCTTGGCCAGTCACCTTGGTAACTTTTTCTTGAGGTCTGACTTACATGTAATATGTGAAAAGCATTAATTAGACAAAAAGCAAGTATTCAAATGAAACTCAGGCTGGAAGACATAGCATGTGTGGGTGCTTACTTGTCTAGCAATTTGCAATGGAGCCTATTCGTTATCAATATTCAATTACAGAGGGTAAAGATCTGATTACAACACTAATCAGTTCTTATGGTACAGTTTCATTCAATCAACCAACTTAGTGCTCAGCTCCAGGCAGAAGTGTGCTGCAAACCCCCTCTCCAACTAACTGCTATCAGACCAATATTTAAAACAGCTTGCATCCAGGTCAGAGTTTCATCTGCAGCCAAGTTTGCCACTTGCCAATAAGCAATAAACAGTGAAGAAATTTAATAATGTTTGACTATGCAGACAAGAATTTGATAAGAATACAAAAAGAAGAAGACAACAGCAAGATAAGGGTTACAATAATGAAGGCACTTTCTAATTACCTTCACACATGTAAAACCCATTCTAGTTATACAGTAAAATATATCATCTACTTCAATACCATCATTTAACCCGACCCTTTATACAAACGCATTTTCGCGCATTTGCAAACAGAGTAGGCCAAGATCCGATGACTCCTAGACTCTACAGTTTCTACCAATACCAAACATCCTGTGTACATTATGCTATTATAAACAATCAGCTAATGAATATAAGTAATGTCATTATATCTTACATGAATATTTAACAGGGAAAGAAAAACTCACTAGAATTATGTCAGTAGGACACTAATCCAAGGTTTGTAACTCTGCCTAGTGATAACAAGGGCAATAATTCTGTCAATTTCAATCTATTTAATTCTAAATCATTATCTGAACAAGAGATGTTTGTAAAACATGTATACCCCCCATACCCCCTGACCTTTGATCTAGTGACCTCAACTATAGAGATCATCTAGCGGTCATGACTAATCACCACAGCAAGTTTGAAGATCCTAAGCTAAACCACTGATCATTTATTGATCTGAAAACATTTCACATATTAAGGTCATGGTGACCTTGACCTTTGACCTAGTGACCTCAACAACTATAGGGATCATCTAGTGGTCATGACCAACTACCACAGCAAGTTTGAAGATCCCGTACCAAACCATTGAGCAGTTATTAATTGGAAACCATTTCATCAGTTAAGGTCATGATGACCTTGACCTTTGACCTAGTGACCTCAAAATCAATAGGGGTCATCTAGTTGTCATGACCAACCACCACAGCAAGTTTGAAGATCCTAAGTCAAACCTTGGAGCAGTTATTGATCGGAAACCATTTCACTAGTTAAGGTCATACTGACCTTGACCTTTGACCTAGTGACCTCAAAAATAATAGGGCTTATCTATTGGTCATGACCAACCACCACAGCAAGTTTGAAGATCCTAAGCCAAACCCTTGAGCAGTTATTGATCGCAAACCATTTCACCCTTTAAGGTCATGGTGACCTTGACCTTTGGCCTAGTGACCTAAAAACAACAGGGCTCATCTAGTTGTCATGACTAACCACCTAAGCAAATTTGAAGATCCTAAGCCAAACCCTTGAGCAGTTATTGATCAGAAACCATTTTACAAGTTAAGGTCATGGTGACCTTGACCTTTGACCTAGTGACCTCAAATAAAGTAGGGGTCATCCAGTTGTCATAACCAACTACCGCAGCAAGTTTGAAGATTCTAAGCCAAACCCTTCAGAAGTTATTGATCGGAAACCATTTGACCAGTTAAGAGCATGGTGACCTTGACCTTTGACATAGTGACCTAAAAAACAATAGGGGTCATCTAGTGGTCATTACTAACCACCACAGCAAATTTGAAGATCCTAGGCCAAACCCTTGAGCAGTTATTGATTGCAAACCATTTCACCCTTTAAGGTCATGGTGACCTTGACCTTTGACCTAGTGACCTAAAAAACAATAGGACTCATCTAGTTGTCATGACCAACCACCTAAGCAAATTTGAAGATCCTAAGCCAAACCCTTGAGCAGTTATTGATCAGAAACCATTTTACCAGTTAAGGTCATGGTGACCTTGACCTTTGACCTAGTGACCTCAAAATCAATAGGGGTCATCCAGTGGTCATGACCAACCACCACAGCAAGTTTGAAGATTCTAAGCTAAACCCTTGAGCAGTTATTGATCGGAAACCATTTAACCATTTAAGGTCATGGTGACCTTGACCTTTGACCTAGTGACCTCAAAATCAATAGGGGTCATCTAGTGGTCATGACCAACCACCACAGCAAGTTTGAAGATCCCAAGCCAAACCCTTGAGCAGTTATTGATCGGAAACTATTTCACCATTTTAGGTCATGGTGACCTTGACCTTTGACCTAGTGACCTCAAAAACAATAGGGGTCTTCTACTTGTCATGACCAACCACCACAGCAAGTTTGAAGATTCTAGGCCAAGTCGTTTATTAGTTATCGTTCGGAAACCATCGATCTACCGACCGACCGACCGACCTACCGACCGACCGACCGACAGACCGACCGACCGACCGACCGACATGTGCAAAGCAATATACCCCCATTTTTTCAAAAGGGGGGTATAATAATTTTACTTTACTTATAACTGGGACAAAATAGTGACATATCTGGGCTTGGTGACCTGAGACATGTCCTCCTTGTTGAATGGCAGAACATACCCAATGATGTCATTCGCCGTCTCACAAGAAGAAACCTGTTACTAACGCTGTTACAAACTCACAGATAGTGCTTCCAAATTTCACATAACATTTACATACGTATATCATATTGTTCCAGAGTGACGTAATAACCATCAGTACCTCATGTAAAGTTTCTTTTTTTGCATAGTATACTGTTTTCACTATGTCAATGTGTGTAACTCTGTCTTGTAACATCGAAGAGCCATAATTCTGTCAAAATGACAAGTTTCAATTCCTTTTTTTGTGCACATCATTCTATGTTGTTCATTTGTGATGGTTTGAACCAATCTAAGGAAAATTGTCAAATGAAATGAATACTCTATTTTCTATACAAAGCCAAAATTTTGTCAAACTTGATTATAGTCAGACCTTCCATTTTAATATGCATACATATATGACTGCTAATTTGTGAAAGTTTTAACCCTTTTCTCCTTTCTACGCCTTTGCAAACAGAGTAGACCTAGATCCAAGGGTCCTATAGGAGCCATTTGATCAGGGTCTGCTCTGTTTGCTTATGACATAGTATAGATAGTATTCTACAGTATCTGTCAGGACCAAGATTTCTGTGTCCATGTGCTATCATAACAAATGATCTAATGAATATTCATGATGTCATTATTTCTTACCTGAATATTAATGGAGTAAAGGGTTGAAGAAATCAGATTAAATTAGACTGACATAGCAGTTTGATCTTGGTCTGCACTATTTGCCAACATTGGTGTGTCAGGGTAGTTATTTGGTGTGTCAGGGTAGTTATTTGGTGTATCAGGGCAGTTATTTGGTGTGTCAGGGTAGTTTATTTTGTCAGGGTAGTTATTTGGTGTGTCAGGGCAGTTATTGGTCTGTCAGGGCAGTTATTGGTCTGTCTGGTTAGTTATTGGTGTGTCTGGGCAGTTATTGGTCTGTCTGGTTAGTTATTGGTCTGTCTGGGCAGTTATTGGTCTTCCAGGGCAGTTATTGGTCTGTCTGGGTAGTTATTGGTCTGTCTGGGCAGTTATTGGTCTGTCATGGTAGTTATTGGTCTGTCTGGGCAGTTATTGGTCTGTCTGGGCAGTTACTGGTGTGTCTGGGTAGTTATTGGTCTGTCAGGGTAGTTATTGGTCTGTCTGGGCAGTTATTGGTCTGTCAGGGTGGTTACTGGTGTGTCGGGTAATTAGGGTAAAGTTAATCCTGATCAAGGGCTCATTACATTACATTACACTGGTGTCTTTAATGCAAGTGTAAAAAAAGAACATTTCTTAGATTTCAACAGGTGTTTCATCTCCAAGACAAAAACAATGACAATGTGATTAACATTAGCTTTGATCATGAGCAAAAGCACACTGAGCATTATCTGTAAGTCTTGCTGTATTCCTAAGAGTATGATTAGACTAACAATCCTCTGGTGTACTGGAGAGCACTGTACAGTAGAAAAGCAGCCACTTAACCCTTTCCTCCATAAATAAGCCTTTCTACGCCTCTGTAAAAGTCACTTTTTGAAACCATTGTGATAAATAGAGCATTTTCTCCATAGGAGCAAATGCTCTATTTATCATAAGTTTCAGAACTACACAATTCTAAAATTTGACTTTTCTGTAGTAAACGCTCCTTTTCGGTTGATTCATTCAAAAAGGCTGGATCTAAAAAAATAAAGATCAGGGTTTGAGTTCACCACTCCAAATATTCTAAAACTTGTTAACTTGGTTCCCAGTTTCTACCACAAGTCATGGGTATGGCTAGGTTAATATAATTATTGCTTACAAAATATTTTATCACATGTTTAGAGCTACAGATAAAAGGTGCGTATACCCAAATACTAAAATTGTCATATATGCAATCGTCACTTTTAAAATCGTCATTTTCTCTTCGAGACGATTCTAAAAAGTGATCACAGTATAGGGTTTGGTGGAGAGATACAGGAGCTATTATTGAAAATGTATAATGTGTTATTATCTGTTCAGTAGTTAGTAAAGAAACTAGAAAATTGTGTCTGTAAGACACAGCTATGCCCTCGTGGTGGTGCTTGCCTAGCTGCACGTAAAATTCCTAAGTCATTTGACCTTGATCTTGGGCTTGTGGGCAGCATGGAGTGGGTGCGCAATGAAAGTATGGATGGTGTTTAATGTGTTTATGCAATTCCATGCCAATAGCTATAGTGGTTAGTGAGATATAAGACAATGAAAAAACTGTGACAACCAACTGCACGTAAAATTTCCAAGTCATTTGACCTTGACCTTAGGCTTGCGGGCAGCATGGTCTGGGTGCATAGTGAAAATATGGATGATGGTTAATGTGTTTATGCAATTCCATGCCAATAGATATAGTGGTTACTGAGACATAAGACCATGAAAAACTGTGACAACCAACTGCACGTAAAAGCGTGACGGACAGACAGACAGACGGACAGGTGCAAAACATAATGCCCCCTGATTATCGTCAACGGGGGCATAATAATAATGACATCATGAATATTTATTAGCCGATTTTTGATGGTTTCAAACTCTGAGTTTGAAACTATCTTTTATATTGGTATAATTCAATGTATGCATGAATTGTTGGTATTGGTATAAACTATTGAGCCAGATCTATATTATTTCATAAGCAAACACTGATTAGACAGCTCCTCTTTAAGCCATCTGATCTGGATCTACCGTTTGCAAATGTGTGAAAAGGTGTTTATATGCGTGAAAAGGTGTTTATATGCATGAAAAGGTGTTTATATGAAGGAAAGGGTTAAATCATAAGCTCCAAGAATATATTTTTTTTAGCTGGATAGCAACCATTTTTTTTAATATCAACCTAGAACCTTTATTATATACGACAGGTAACATACTAATGAATTTTAAGGTAAAACAATTATATTGTCACTGGAAGTGATACCATATCAAACAGGAAAATTATCTCTGTAAATCATTGACATGTATATAAATACTGTTTTAAATTATCAACAGTGTTCAAATGAACTGATGCATCACCTGCTGAAGTGAAAGCCTGACAACTAAAGTGTGACAGCTGACAGAGAAGTTATCCCTAACAGACATGGTTAAGATGTGTAATGTTACATGACAGTACTAAACCTACTGACAAATTGCATGCTATCAACTCATTGCAATGGCCCAGCTGAGGTGACACTCAAAGCAACCCGATCACACAGAGCCTCTTATCTGGGTCTACAATGTAAATGTTTAACCATATTTATATGAAGGAATGGACTGGGAGATATAGATTTGGTTTTTATACTATTCACAAGATGTTGAACAATTCACCCCATCTTGGATTTGTCATACTTTTACTTACAACACAAATTTGTTGATTAAGAATTGGCGTATTCTACGAAACTAGTATGTTACTGGGTTTCAATATTCTGAGTTTACTGGGATTTGTCCAAGTACAGTCGATGCACATTTTCAGTTTGGAACAAATTACATAATGCCCTTTACAAGCAATCTGACTGACTAGTTAATGCATGTAGTAAAAGAAAATCTAGCCATATTTCATGCCCAAAATACTCCAATAGTTAATAGGGAGATAAGTTTGCCATGCCTGGTGCTAAACACATGAAAATTGCATCTTGCACATATACTTTTTGTGGTTATAAATATAAATTCAACAACTTTGAAACTGAAGGAGGAGTTTGCCACACCAACTACCCATATTTAAATGAGCATGGACCAACTGACCCCGCAACCAGCCGACGCCCGACCAGCCACCTAAGGGTGATTCCAGTATACTCAATCAAACTTTGTTTGGAGGAATGTAATTAACTTTTTGCACCCTAGTGGCAAAATAGTAATTACATTTACCTATATGCAAACAGTTCAGATTCAGATGTGACAAAGCATAATGCGGTGTCTCATCAGGATCCAAACTGTTTGAAATTTTTGCAAAGAAATGAGCGAGATGTTATTTTAAGAATTGAAGCAGAATACAATTGTTACAGACAAAATATTAATTAACATGCAAAGAGATAAATAAAGCAGATTGATTACTCTGGTGCAAGTGGATAAAAGTAATGCAGAAAGCTACATTACATACTATCCCTTTCCCTCATGTAAACATGTTGTCACACATCTGCAAACAGAGTAGACCCAGATCAGATGAATCCTGTAGGAGCCGTCTGATCAGGGTCTGCTCTGTTTGCTAATGGAATTTGACAGTTCTGTTTCAATACTTTCTAAAATGGCTACAATGTTCCACCTTCCATTTTTCACTATAAATATTCTGTCCATGAACATTCAGTAGGTATTGAAATATGTAATAAACATAGAAGAGGGTAAGGGTTATGTCAGAATCACGCACCTCAATAAGCTATGAATTATTAATTATTCTGTTGATAGTAAAGATAACTGTGCATTCAAGCACTTATTGACTGTCACAGCAATCATTGATCGGTCACATGCTTTTGTCTCCTATCTAACACTAATCAGTATATAACAAAGGAACATGAACACTTCAGAGTAATAGTCGTCTGAAATAATGGTCTGAAATAATGTCATCTGCCTCAAGTTTTTGAATGCGTTTTCTTTATTTTTTTATTTCAAAAACCACGACTAGAGTGTCATATAGTTTTGCTCTTCATGAGACATGTCTCATCAGACTCCAAATCATTTGCAGGAGTTGTCATGAATTCATAGCAAGTCTGCAAAGAATAAAGCTTATCACATCCAAACAATGTATGAATCTTATATATATATATATATATATATATATACATGTGCTAGCCTGATGAGGATCTATTTCCTGCTGCAGTGATAGATCATAGCTTGATTACCACTCCTCATTGAGAACATCCAGGATATGAAACTGATGAACTGAACCCTTATAGCAGTACTGTAGGGGACAAAATACTGAACTGAACCCTTATAGCAGTACTGTAGGGGACAAAATACTGTTTCTGAACTTTCAGTGTATTTTTCTTGTGTTTAATTTTCACAAAGTGGTGAGTCAGTGTCAAATCAGTAAAAAGTACATCAAATGGATCAAAACTATGTGCAACGGTTATCATAAATTAACAAATGTAAGCAACTGTCCAATGTTTCATTTGCATAAATATAATATTTGATTTTCAGAATGTCTTTTAACCCATTCCTCCTTAGGCTATTTTTAGACCCAACCTGTTTGAACGAATATACCCAAAAGGAGCATTTACTAGAGAAAAGTAATTTTTTAGAATTTTGTAGTTTGAAACCATTGTGATAAAAAGAGCATTTGCTCCTATAGGAGCAAATGCTCTATATATCACAATGATTTCAAGAAGTGGTTATTACAGAGGCGTAGAAAGACGTATTTGTGGAGGAAAGGGTTAAGTGATGCTGTTTTTCTATAGAGTCAAGTCCATATACAAAACTGTGGTCATTAACCTTCTCCCTGTTGAATACTCATGGTAGAAAGGATCACATCATAATTATTTCCTAGCTGAATGTTTATAATGGCAAATGTATGTACAACATGTTTGTTGGTATGAGAAGAAACTGTAGCATAATGTCCAATATAATTGTATAAGCAAAGAGAGCAAAACCTCACCAGATGACTCCTATCTGAGCTGTCTGATCTGGGTCTACTCTGTTTAAATAGGCATGAGGCAAAATGATATCCAATGATGTAGGGGGGGCTATAGTTCAACATGTACAGTATTCCCTGCATGCCAAAGGTTTTAAATTTCAGACATTAACCCTTTCTTCCATAGGCTATATTTAGATCTAACCTCTTTGAATAAATCTACCAAAATGAGAATTAACTAGAGAAAAGGAAAATGTTTAGAATTTTGTAGTTCTGAAACCATTGTGATAAATAGATCATTTGCTCCTTAGGAGCAAATGCTCTATTTATCACAATGGTTTCAAGAAGTGACTATTACAGAGGCGTAGAAAGGCATATTTATGAAGGAAAGGATTAATTTTCAAGTTTGGCATTTTGTTTTGCTCAACTTTTTAGAAAGTTTGACAACTTCAGAAGAACTGTCAGTAAAGTCATTCCTGGTATGTATCCATCTCTCTCCAATCTGTTGCTAGTATTCACAGTACTCAGCAACAATATGTCAGGCAACTGCTGTCCATATAAATACCATCTGTTGCCAATGTGAGTGGCCATAAAGACACAAAAGCTGGATTAACTAGTTGAACACAGCATTTTCAAAATAGAAATGTCCATCACCACTTCATTCAGAATGCAAGGAATAACCTTCCTGGGGGATTTAAAATGGCAAAGAGTGCAGACCAAGATCGTCTAGGAGCAATCTGATCTTGGTCTACACAAGATCGTCTAGGAGCAATCTGATCTTGGTCTACACAATATCGTCTAGGAGCAATCTGATCTTGGTCTACACAAGATCGTCCAGGAGCAATCTGATCTTGGTCTACACAATATCGTCTAGGAGCAATCTGATCTTGGTCTACACAATATCGTCTAGGAGCAATCTGATCTTGGTCTACACCATTTGCAAGTGCTATTTAGTGTGTTTCCCAAATTCAAATGATTAAGCAAAAAGTACATTTGTATCACTTGATCTCCAAATAAGGAAGACCCAGACACAGTG
Organism: Azorinus chamasolen; assembly: GCA_963576725.1. Lineage (NCBI taxonomy): Eukaryota > Metazoa > Mollusca > Bivalvia > Cardiida > Solecurtidae > Azorinus > Azorinus chamasolen. The sequence continues at coordinate 30,077,463 of OY755243.1, read as the reverse complement.
GTGCTCCTTTAACTTTACAGTGAAGATTGGCCCTTTAGTCCATGAGTATTTATGTAAAGTAATAATGACATCATGAATATAAAATAGATTAATTGTTTCGATAGAACATGGACACAGGCATTTTTGGCCATGGCAGAAACTGTACAGAATCATACCTATATCATAAGCAAACAGAGCAGACCCAGATCAAACAGCTTCTATAGGAGCTATCTGATCCGGAATTATTTGTTTGCAGAGGCATAGAAAGGTGTCTTTATGGAGTAACGGTATAGTAGGTTTCCTAGGATACAAAGGTTCAGATTGGCTAGTCCCGGCCAAATGCTTTCTTTATCTACATTGCAAAATATCAGACACAAGGTTCTTACTTTTTTACATTTTGCTTGCTTGACTGTTGCAGTGAGCTAATCGCAAAGTGCTACTAGCAGTAATTGGAACGTTTTTTCCTTAGTGCAGTAATGGCAACGGTCATGCTTGAGAATTGATTAACCATGAAAACTACCGACCTAATCCTAACTGAACCTTTTGTTAACTATTTTAACATCGAGTAAAATATGTTTGTACAGATTCAATTTAAGTTAAGATTTCAGTCATAGTTTTATTATTACCACTCCGCTGAATGTCGTTTGTCTGAACTCCAGTCAGCTTTGTTCTATAAAATCGTCTCAGAAATTGTAAGATGTTTATGAAAAATATCTTTTATAAGATCAACATGATCAGCATAATTAGATGGATTATGTCGTGCAATTTCATTTTGTTTATCTGACAACAGAACTAAAATAAAACTTTGTTGGTATTACTGCACATCATTTTGACAAATTCAGGCGTCAACCATCTTGTCTAAAAAATAAAAACGGTGAGAAAAAACAAAGAATGAATCTGAGCTTTTCTAACAGAAACTAAAGGCAGATGTATGACAACAGATGCTGTACTATAACAACAGCTAACCTTGAGAACTCCACGCCTGAGTAAGCTGTATCACAAAAATGAGTCTGTAACCCCAACAATATCAACATGAAGTCAATATTCTAGTTATCTCCCTTGATAAACATACTAGAGTGGGAGAACAACATATCTGATAATTTATATTGGATACAAACAAACACAATCACTTACAAGGCAGCAAAATTATGTTAGCATTGATTTTGTCTACACGAATCTGAAAATATCTAATCAGTATCTGGTGAGTGGCATACAAATACAGGGGGGCCTTGATGGCCCTGTATCACTCATCTCAGACTATTAACATGGATGGATGGATGGATGGACGGATGGATGGACATACAGATGAAAAGGACATGAACTTTGACCAGACATTTTGGTAATATAAAACATTTTGTCAAAGTTCCATTAAATGGGGTTTGAGAGATCAAGACTGAAAACAATATAAGCCTCTGACCATTAACCTAACTTAGTGACCATGACCTTCAAATGACTTTGCTGCAACATGACTTAGTGACCATGACCTTCAAATGACTTTGCTGCAACATGAGTTTTGCACTTTGACTTTTTTATCAAAGAGTCATGAAATCAGTTTAGGGTTTTGAGTGGTATGGACAGGCCACCAAAGCAGATGGATGAAGATCTATAATCATGGTACATACAGATCTGCCAAGGTGGAATTCAAGGACTTTTCAAGGACATTTCGAGAGCATTATATATTTTTTCCAGGATTGTACCTATTCATTTACTAACTTTGGTAATAAAATTAAACATGCTTTTCAGTACCTAATTTTTAATACCTAACATGTACATACATCAGCTTCTGTTACACTCTTTGTTTAAAGATAAGTCAAGTCAAACATGATCCTTTCACTTTCAAAATTAGCAGTTCCTGAATAGAGATTTTCTTTTACTACATGAAAATTACCTGTAATCTGACTGCTCTACACATTTTTAGTTGTAAGTATGACAGGTATGTTTGGTAAGTGTTACAGGTATGTTTGGTAAGTATGACAGGTGTGTTTGGTAAGTGTGACAGGTATGTTTGGTAAGTATGACAGGTATGTTTGGTAAGTGTGACAGGTATGTTTGGTACGTATGACAGGTATGTTTGGGAAGTGTGACAGGTATGTTTGGTAAGTATGACAGGTGTGTTTGGTAAGTGTGACAGGTATGTTTGGTAAGTGTGACAGGTATGTTTGGTACGTATGACAGGTATGTTTGGTAAGTGTGACAGGTATGTTTGGTAAGTATGACAGGTATATTTGGTAAGTGTGACAGGTATGTTTGGTAAGTATGACAGGTATGTTTGGTAAGTATGACAGGTATGTTTGGGAGGTATGACAGGTGTGTTTGGGAGGTTGCGGTGTCACATTCAACAGGATTCTCCTTTGCAGATATTTTTATCAAAAGGCTTATTATATGTTTAGCATATTATCAAATTTTATTCATAATATGATTGCCTCCTTTAGCATGAGATATTTACACCAACTTTGCCACATGTGCCTGGTTTTATCTCAATTTGACAGTATTTCAGTCATATCACAATGTCCAGCTAATTACAGGTGGGGCAAGACCTCAGCAGTGTGCATATACACATATACCGTATACATGTTTTATCCAATACCCTGGCATTTTTTCAAAGTATGTTGTCAGCCATGACCTTATTGTTCCTATGTATAACTTTCTGGATTATTCAAATTCATATTTTTCAAAAACCCAGCATTTGTCAGAGTCATATTTTGTCCAGTGTGAATGTACAGTCTAACCTGCTTCAGCGGTCACCTTGTATCAGCGGCCACACTGCTGTAAGCAGCCACTACAGGACCATCCCAGTGAAAAACACTATATATTACACCTGGTATAGATGGTCACCTGGCTTACACGGCCAGTCTATTTCATCCCAAATGGCATATACACACCGAGGTAAGTGGCAAAGTGTTCTACTAATGTAAAGTGTGTAAACAATTTTCATGGCTATCGATCTGCAACAGCAGACATTTTGTCACCTTTGAATGCATACAACTAACGGTCAAGACCCATTTGGACCCCCTTATTCAATTATCACAGTTTCTTTTGTTTGTTTACAAAGCGCGTTGGTTGTTGATACCATATTAATTTGAGATTACCTGCTCGGAATTCCCCAAGATTCTAAATCACGTGTGAACTAGCTGGTTCCCAACTTCACAGGAAACCAGTCATGTTTAAACATGGGTACGTCGTTTACAAGATTCGCCCTGTAGGCAAATTCCATATGTGCTGGCACTTGTATTACTCAAATGAGAGAACTGACATTTATGGAAAGGGAAAAAAATGAAGAACGACAAACAAGGCAATTAATTCAATATGACTTGCGGTTATTACGGACACTTTAGGTAAGAACAGTCTTTATAAATATCAATAAGTATACACATATGTCTCTATCATAATTCCTCGAAAATATGCTTGGCAACCTGCACCTGGTTTAGGCGGTCACCTGCTGTAAGTGGCCACTTCCCTAGACTGACAACTTATAGCAGGTTGGACTGTCTACCTTAGATTTTTACACCTATAATCCAAAATTGTCAACAAACACATGTTAAGGACCAGCAAACACAGACAGTTGATGTCATTTTGAAAACTGTCTAACCATGAGACGGTATAAATGTATTGTAATTATCCACATGGTAAAACTCGGCACGACTGCTGTATGTGTTAGCTGCATCTATTCATGTACATGTAAGTTACGCTTGTGATCAGCATTACATTAGATCTGGGTCTACTCTATTTGCATAGATGAAAAGGCGTTTATATGAGGGAAAGGGTTAAAGAAATTGCTACACACTACAACAGACATAAGACAATCACAATAACTGGGCTTGGCACTTTAAGCCAGGCAAAGTAAAAATGAAGCATACCACAATATTTGCTGAAACAATTGCTTATAAAGCACACAATTAAATACATCATACATCTATTCTCCCTTCAGAGTCCATGCTTTTTAATTGAAGGTCATCAAGCCTTTCATTGGTCAACAGGTGTCTCTGTGCTATTATTATATTAGGATTGGAAATTTATTCACTGACCATAGATAAAGTGAAACAACCTAGTGCTAAGTTGCTAAGATCTACTGTAGTATGTCACAAATAACAGCCAATGCTCTACTCACCAATGGTGTAGCCAAACTCATCCCCTTCTTCTTTAGGCTCCTCCTCTTCCTCTGAGGCAGGCTGGGAAGGTGAAGCTTCTATGGGCACCATGGGGGAACTTGTCCGCACAGGGGGCTCTACAACCTGTCAATAAATAAAACAAGAAGGCCATGATGGCTCTATATTGCTCATCTGAGACCAACTCTGACCAGTGGTTTCTGAGAACACTTTTTATATGAACTAGGGCCAAAGGTTTTAGACTAAATGACAGTTTCCTTTTTTTGGGTGCCATAGCAACCGAAGTTCTACATGAAGTGAAATTCTTCGAAAAACTTTTAAAGAGGACTATCGAAGAACCCTCCCTAGCAAGTCTCATCATCCTCCAGCCAGTAGATTCTGAGATGTTGTTCAACCTTTACCCTCTTCAATATTCATGTAAGAAATAATGACATCATGAATATTTATAAGCTGCATTTTGACAAAGTTTACTATTCAATTACACATTTTTATGACAAAAACCGTAAAATCATATCTATATCATGTCAAAAGCAAACAAAGCAGACACTGATCAGACGGCTCCTATAGGGGCTGGGCCGTCTGATCTGGGTCTACTTTGTTTGCAAATGCGTGAAAAGGCGTTTATATGAGGGAAAGGGTTAAATGAAATGGTTGACAGATGGAGAGACAGACAGTGCACACATTACCCTAAGCAACAGCCCAGGTGAGCTAACTAGTTGACCTTGTACCAACATTGTGTCTAGTTATATACAGACAATACTATAACTCATTTTGAACTATATCAACCCTTTGCAGGATAGCAGCAAATCTATGATAATTTATGGAAAGTTGCTTGGATCCAGATGAGATGCCAGTAACATGGTGTCTTATCAGGGTCCAAACCGTATGACATTCTGACTACAGTTTTAAGAGAAACTAGAACTATCACTAAAGGTGATTAATATTGAGATTTTTATGGTAACATCTGCTTTAGTTAGATATACCTGCTATAAAATTTGCATTTAGCTATATCTATTACTTGTGACTAGAAACAAGTAAGAAGTCCTTAATACATGTACATGTACCACATATAACAACACAAGGTCAGAGAGATCTAAATTTTCTAGACCGATGACAGAAGCAATCCATCTAGAAATGGATGTAGCAGAGATGTTTCACAGTAGGTGACAAATTCCCCAAAAGCAAAGCACTGACAATGAAATGTGTTTAGTAAGCAGGCCTGCATATGCAACTGCAAAATGAAAGTAAAGATTGCATAGTATGACCAGAATTTGAACTCAAGTTACCCAAAATGACAAGCTTTTTCTGTAATTCAGGTCAAAGGTCAAGGTAATGGCCACATGACCTACAAAAAGTATGCGACATCCATAGTGATCCTAGCCGATTTGGTGTAGGGATATACTCATGTATGCTCATATTTGGTGATCCTAGCCAAAGTAGTGCAGGAGATATGCTCAGGACAAGCAAAATCTGCACGCACTAACACACTAACGGACGTTTCAATCACTATATGCCCCAAAGCCTAGCTACTTGGGGGCATAATAAACAAGAGGGCCAAGGTGAAAAGGCCAAGGTTTTCCAAGTCATTTGACCTCGACCTTGGGCTTGCCGGCAGCATGGGTGGGGTGCCAAATGATAGCACAGATGGTAATTGATGTGTATGTGGAGTTTCATGTGTACAAGTGTAGAAATTACTGACTTATAACACTTGAAAAACTGTGACATCCAACTGCACCTAAAAGCGTGACACACGGACAGACGGACAGACAGACAGACTGACGGACATGTGCAAAACATAATGCCCCCTGACTATCGTCAACGGGGGCATAATAACAGTAAAGAACACGGTTACACACTTGGTAATTTGTTTGTTCAATTTGTTGTGGATAACTGTGAATAAATTTTTTATGAAAGGTATTATGCTCTAGATGTACCTTAATGATCGCAGTTACATCAAACAGAAAACCTAACCTGCGGCCAAATATCATAGAACATGAAATTATCGCTTAATTACTTGCACGTGGAAACGTATTTTATAATAGCAATTATAATCGGTCTCGTTTCGACATTTAATGTAAAAGAGCTGTTGTTTTATTTTAAAACATTTGGTAATTTATTTGTTCAATGCTGTGAATAACTCGGCATAAGTTTATTATAAAACGCATCATGCTCAGTTTCGAATATTATTCATTTATTGAAAGTCTGAGCTATACAGTATAAAAGTTCGTCTAAACCTCTGAAAAATGTCTGAACCTCAAGCTAAACGTAGACGCGTAGAACTGTCTTTAGAAGACAAGATTCAGCTGATCCAAGACTCTGAGTCTAAACCAAAGCCATCCAAGAAGGTTAGTATAATTTTTCTTTTCTCCTTAATTAGTTAATGAAATATGAAAGGTGGAACATTGTAGCCATTTTAGAATGTAAAGAAACAGATCGTTCAAATTCTGTTAGCAAACAGAGCAGACCCTGATCAAATGGCTCAAACTTTCTTCAATGAAAAAGAAAAAAATCCAAAACTTTCAAACTGTTATCCTGTTTAAAATGCATGTTTTGATAAACTAAGGTTTCTTTCAGTACATTTATGGTGCTTTACGATTGCAAACAAGAGTTGTGCCGAGAAAAAGTCCATCTATCCGTCAGTGCGTACGTTTATTTGTAGGCTTGTCCGTTTATCTGGATTTTCAATAATATTGTTTCCATTTGGTAATTTTGCCTGTTTTATTTTACAGACGCTTAGTGAACGCTTTAGGATAGGCAAGTCAACTGTCGGGGACATCCTGAAGAAGAAAGAAACCTACCTTCAGCAGTGGGAAAAGAATACTACGTGGAAACAGTTCAGATTTGCCAATGCCTGCAAATAAGACCGACTTAACGATCTGACCTGTGAGTGGTTTTCCCGCAAAAGTGCACAGAACTTCTCTCTCTCAGGACCAGTGATTCAGGAAAAGGCTACGGACTTTGCGCCAGAACTTGGATTTGAAGACTTTAAGGCGTCAAACCGGTTGTTGGAATCCTGGAAGACACGTCACTCAATCCAGGCCTTTAAAGTGTCAGGAGAGAGCGCTCGTGTGGACCAGGAGACAGTCAGCAACTACAAGAGTCGACTCCCAGGCATAATCCAGGGCTACAGTTTGTCTGACGTCTTCAACTCCGAAGAAGCCTATTACAAAGCCTTGCCTGACAAGACATTAGCTGCGAAAGGAATTAAGACTCATAAGGACAGGATTACGGTTCTATTTGCCTGCAGTGGAACAGGAGAGAAGTTACAGCCATTGGTGATTGGAAAGTCAGCCAACCCCAGATGCATGAAGAATGTGAAAAGAGATCGTGTTGGTGTCACATACATTGCAAATAAGAAGGCCTGGATGAAGTCATCAGTGTTTACAGATTGAGTCCATGGAGTCAACTCTGACATGAGGAAACAGGGACGCAAGATTCTCTTATTCCTGGACAATGCCGCGTTGCACACAGCTAACCTGAAGCTGTCCAACGTCACACTGTCCTTCCTTCCAGCCAACACGACATCACACCTCCAGCCACAGGACCAAGGGGTTATCCATGCTTTCAAGGCTGTGTAACGGCGGTTTATGCTACATGCACTTCTGACTCATATGGGTGAAGCTGACGACACCTCAACTCTCTGCCAGAGTGTCAGCATTCTGGATGCTATCAAGTGGGCGGTGAAGGCCTGGAAGGAAACACTTGCCACAACAATCGAGAAATGTTTCAGAGCCTGTGGTTTCGGAACTGTGGCAGAGTCTAGTGATGCTGAGGAGTACGACCCGGATGACGACGTGCCACTTGCTGATCTGTTTATGCAGTTCCGGTTCCAGATTGATGAGCTGGCAATGCTGGATGACAACGTCGAGATTGAGGACTATGGTGACCAGTGGGAAACTGACCTGTTGAGTTGCTACAGTTCAAGGGACAACAACATCGGAGATCAGACTCAGAAGCCCGAGGAATCTCTTGACGAGAGGCAGGGAGCTGAGGTGCCAGTCACTCTGAAGGACATTCATGACTTTGCTCTCAAGACTTCGTAAGTTTGCACATGAAACTGATGAAGACTTCTTGGCTACTGCGGAGGATCTCATCCACCAGTCTGAGGTGAAAATTGTGAGGCAGAAGTGTGCCAAGAAGCAGAGCGTCATCCCTGATTTTTTTGCTAGAAAGTGAAAGTGCCTTTTATAAAGTGTGAGATGCAAAGTGTGAAGTTTGTTATCCGTTACGTTCCAATCAGACGTTATTTAGCATTTTATTCGTATACAATCAGTTTGATAATTTGACAGTGCTTTTAATTTTATTTTAACAAGACAAGAACTAAAATTGATTTGTTTCGGGGTCTGATCTGGATTCGTTCTCGCAAATCATTAATCTGGTTATAAAACAGTGCATTTTGAATTCTGGTGATTTGGTGTGATTTAAATTGCTTAATCTCTGATTGTTTTTGCCAGAAAGTGAACCCAGTGCCTTTTAAAAAGTGTGAGATGAACACTTCTGCCATTGAAGACTCGCTCCTTAAATTATTAACTGGTTATAGAAATGATTTGTTGTGCTTTTGATTAGTTTTACATTTCAACATTAAAAATTGCTGCATACGACAACTTTTGTTATTAACCAACACCGATTAAAATCAATTTCATTTAAGTTTCTTAACCCTTATCATGTGAACACAAAAATATCATCTGCTTGTCCACATTTCCACTAATCCTGATGAAAGCAGGCTACTGTATGATTGTTAAAAGCTGTTTGCAGATGAAAAACGGTCGCACATTGAGTGATAAGGGTTAAAAAAATGAAATGAGTGATTTCTGTTTGTTGTTGATGCCTTCACTGCCCTTGAGTTTAATTTCGTAACATCTTAAACCTTTGCCTGCTACGAAAGTTTGAGCATGCGAAGACTCCCATCAGCTTCTTTGCTAGAACTTCAAAACTTCTCTTATATTTATTGTAGAAATGCTGACTGAGTCTCAGACAACTTGGATCCGGATGAGACGTCGAGTTACTTGGTGTCTCGTCTGAATCCAATCTGTTTGCATACATGGCATGTCACAACTAGCAGATTAAAGGTTTAAAATGTCAAATTTCGCCAGTGTCATTTGGCAAGAAATAACAGAGCTATATATAACACAAGTGAAAAAATCAATAAGGTAGAAATGTGTATGTGATGCTGGACGTGATTACACATAAACTCATGTCCAGGGATTGCAGGAATAGGGAACACAAAAAGTCAGTAGAATATTTTTTTCATTTATTTTTCATTTCTTCTTTTTCTGTAAAAACATGTCTCCTCTTACTTTTGTCGTAATTCGTATAGGTCAAATGCCCAACAAAGAAAAATGAAACAGATGGGTGAATTAACACTTAACAATGCACACAGTTTGCTGGTTTTCTCGGCAAAATTTAAAACCTGAAAAAAAAAAACCGGACACCTCTGAAAACCGGCCGATCGATCTGTCCTCAAGGGGGTCCGGTTTTCACAGGTTTCACTGTATTTGACCTAGTGACCTAGATTTTGACCCCACACGACCCACTTTTAAACTCATCCGAGATTTTAAACACCTTTTCACTCATTTGCAATTTTCAATCCTGTCCGAAATGTTATCAAGAAAATCATTCTGACCAAGTTCATAAAGATTGGACAAAAAACTTGACCCCTAGAGTGTTCACAAGGTTTTCCAACTGTTTAATCTAGTGACCTATTTTTTTACCCCATGTGACCCACTTTCAATCTAGTCAGAGATTTTATCAAAACAATCATTCTTATAAAGTTTCATGCAGATTGGGCAAAAAATGTGACCTCTAGTGTTCACAAGGTTTTCCTACCATTTGACCTAGTGACCTAGTTTTTGACCCCACATGACCCACTTTTAAACTTGTCCAAGATTTCATCTAGATAATCATTCTGACCAAGTTTGATGAAGATTAGACTAAAAATGTGACCTCTAGAGTGTTCACAAGGTTTTCCTACCATTTGACCTAGTGACCTAGTTTTTTACCCTACGTAACCCACTTTCGAAATTGTCAGAGATTTTATCAAGACAATCATTCTGACCAAGTTGCATGAAGACTGGACTAAAGTTTTGACCACGAGAGTGTTCACAAGCAAATTGTTGATGACAGACATTAAAGTCTTCCAAAAGCTCATCCTGAGCTTTGCTCAGGGTGAGCTAAAAAGGAGCAGATTTCTTGTAATCTTGAATAGGAAGAGAGAGTAAGTGAGTGCCTCCTTGTCTCATAACTAAGGTGTGTCTGTGGAGACCAGAACAGAATGGTTCTGTACATAAGCTTTGAAGAATTTCAGAGCTTTGTGAACTGCAATGAGTTTCAGATTGTTTATGTGAAGCTGGGACTACTAGACTTGGCCGACATGAACTCCAAACTAGAGTGGAAGTCAGATATGAGTTTAGAATGGAAAGGCTGATGGATCAGTACTGAACCAGCGGGGTACCCTGACTGAACCAGCTGGGTACCCTGTCAGTGGAGCAGTACTGAACCAGCGGGGTACCCTGTCAGTGGAGCAGTACTGAACCAGTGGGGTATCCTGTCAGTGGAGCAGTACTGAACCAGTGGGGTATCCTGTCAGTGGAGCAGTACTGAACCAGCGGGGTACCCTGTCAGTGGAGCAGTACTGAACCAGCGGGGTACCCTGTCAGTGAAACAGTACTGAACCAGCGGGGTACCCTGACTGAACCAGCGGGGTATCCTGTCAGTGGAGCAGTACTGAACCAGCGGGGTACCCTGTCAGTGGAGCAGTACTGAACCAGCGGGGTACCCTGTCAGTGAAACAGTACTGAACCAGCGGGGTACCCTGACTGAACCAGCGGGGTATCCTGTCAGTGAAACAGTACTGAACCAGCGGGGTATCCTGTCAGTGAAACAGTACTGAACCAGCGGGGTACCCTGTCAGTGGAGCAGTACTGAACCAGCGGGGTACCCTGACTGAACCAGCGGGGTACCCTGACTGAACCAGCGGGGTACCCTGTCAGTGAAACAGTACTGAACCAGTGGGGTACCCTGTCAGTGAAACAGTACTGAACCAGCGGGGTACCCTGTCAGTGGAGCAGTACTGAACCAGCGGGGTACCCTGTCAGTGAAACAGTACTGAACCAGCGGGGTACCCTGACTGAACCAGCGGGGTATCCTGTCAGTGGAGCAGTACTGAACCAGCGGGGTATCCTGTCAGTGAAACAGTACTGAACCAGCGGGGTACCCTGACTGAACCAGCGGGGTACCCTGTCAGTGGAGCAGTACTGAACCAGCGGGGTACCCTGTCAGTGGAGCAGTACTGAACCAACTGTGTACCCTGACTGAACCAGCGGGGTACCCTGTCAGTGGAGCAGTACTGAACCAGCGGGGTACCCTGTCAGTGAAACAGTACTGAACCAGCGGGGTACCCTGACTGAGGTCCAAAATGCACAAGCTCGGTAGTGCATAAAATTGGAGCAAGTAGTGCCGCTAAAGTCTAGGGTGTACCAAAGGCTGAGCTTGTGGGGATAATCCCTGAAACTGAGTGAGGGTGGCAAGACCAATGGGCAACTCCCAAAGTACAGGCGGAATATACCCCCTGAATATAAACGCTGAAGATCTGTGTCTGAAAACACAAAACAACCAACCACAAGCAGAATGGAACAAGATGTGTTTATGAAACACCATGCCCCCAGATTTGACCTTTGACCTTGATGTACGACCTTGACCTTAATAAGTCACCCCTAGAAATGTTTGCCTCCATAAGTTGGACATGCATGCCAAGTTTGAAGTATATATGTGCAATGGCTACAAAATTATCGCCAACGATAAAGTTGGGAACAAACCAACAGACAGAGCAAAAACAATATGTCCCCTGGGGTGGGGGCATACTGATCTTAACCAGAAACAGTTATGAATTGTTGGGTTGGGTTATGGTTAACTGTACATCCACAGAGTGGTGTAGTTTCATTCTAATCTTCATTACCCGATATCTGCACTGGTATAGCGAAAATCAAGATATTCAGAAATCAATCTGATGGTAAATGGTATATTTCCTATATAAAATTTATTGAATACTTTATATATCAAAATATGTCAAATGCTAGCGGTTACACATGAGCAACTAATACATTTCTCTGGTAACTAGAAATGTAAAGAATTATTAACAATAATACCCCCTCACTATCTGAAGTTTACTCAGGATGACAATATGCAAGATCCAATAGTAGTAATAAATACTACATGTAGGAAATTTCAGAAAAATCAGTTATCATACTGTAGAAAGAATATTAAAAACAAATCTTGTCTCCAGAGGAATGATCAACCCGATTCCTTTACTATGGGGATATAAATAGCCAACACTTGCCTGGTTTGCTGCAACAGCAGGGCTCACTGACTGCATCTGAAGGTTGGCCTCGTCATATGAATGCACAGATTTGTTGTCTGTCTCCAGATCCCTAGGCTGGAGAGAAACAAATATCTTTTGAAAATACCAATAAATTTTTTTATCAGTAATCAGACACTTGTTTTTCTGCACTGAAAACTTACTTTTGTTAACAATACCAACTATGATAAAAGAATTTGTATAGAATTTGTAAAGAATTATCAACACAGTATACATGCATTTGTTGCATCTGTAAGCATAGAATTATTTTGATTTTGGGGTGCTACATGTAATTGGAAATCTACTGGTTCTTGCCACTTTGGAACAAGAGTTCCAATATGCTACAAAATATGCAGGTCTTTGATACTATACTGTGATCCCACGATTTTTTCTTTCTATACTACATATGTATCCTGGTTCTATGTGATAAATAAGTTACCAACAAATGTGTAGTGTTTTCCTTTCTCACACTAGTCTGAATTAAGAGTGTAAAGGAACCAGATTTTATATAGCATTAACTTTGTAGTTGAAACAACACGATAAGGCACAGTTGTATCTAAAAGCTTTATTTTGATATCATAGAAATGCAAATATACCCTTGAAACAGACATATCCAATTATTCTTTTAAGGAAACACTCAGATTGTAATGGAATCTGTTACAGAATGTCCCCTACACAAAACATGTTTTTTGAGATATCAACATGATTTTGGCAATTTTGATAAGCGGTCACCTGGCGATTATTCCTACCACATGCCATTCAAACTTGACCACCGGTTTTGGAGAAGATTTTTAAAGGTTTTCTATACAGTTATATAAGAAAATCTAGCCCTGCTCCTGGCAGCCATTTTTTTTTAGATATAAACATGACTTTTGCAATTTTGGTAGAGAAGACTATTCCTATAAAATATTATTCAATTCTGAAACGATGTCTAAAGATATTTTTTTTAGTTGCCATGGTAACAAAAGTTCTATATGGATCAAGATCCTTTTAGCAATTTTGATAGAGCATGTTACAAAGATCATTTACATAAAGTTTGATTACATTTTGCCATTGTTCACAGACGGAAGAAGGGCAGATGGATGGGTGGACAGACTCCTGACTGTTGGCGATAACAAAAGCTCACCTGAGCATACCCAGGTCAGCTAAATATATAACACAAGCTTCATATCATTGGCAAAGAATGTAAAACAATGCTCTTGGAAAATGGCAATCACCAAATGCTCACAGATCTTTTGAGGATCGCAACAATCCAATGTTTTTGTTAATCCCATCAGTCCTTAAAATATCGCCAATATACTGTACTCTGAAAACTAAGGAAGATAATGGCTTTGAACGTATTTGTTTTACTATTTTTGTACGCGATTCTATATATAAGAAAGGTTTAGAGTAGATGAGACTAACACAGGCAGGATCTGTAAGACTCTGCACCACAAACTTCACTGGATTCCTGGCATGTCGAATTGTCTCCACTGCCTGGTCATGGGTGGCATTCCTTAAATCTTTACCATCAACCTGCAGGAAAATAGCGACATCTTCATTATTTTATATCCATACATTAATTTACACAGTAACAAGTAAGTGTAATTTCAGTTACATTTTAATGATTTCTACAGAGTAAGTTTTGAGTAATATTTCTTCTACATCAGTAGAAAACAGATTCAAAAGTTGCTTAGTTTTACTTTATAACAGAGTAAAATAATTAATATGTGTATCTCAACAAGTTTAAATTTCTCCATAATTGAGGTGTGTCATTCAGTGATACAGGAACTATTTAACTCTGTAAGTATCATATAGTGATTGATACAGGAAATATTTAAGTATGATACTATCATATAGTGATAGATGAACTATTTAACTCTGTAAGTATTATAGTGATACAGGAAATCATACAGTATCATAGTCAAATTGCGATAATTCGAACAACTGTCAGACCAAGGATAATATTCGAACAATCGCATCATATGAGTTTTCACATCTGAAATGTATTGTGATTTTTTTTCAACTTGATATCATTTTATTTGTGTTATTCATATAGTACATACGTTACTAGAAAACATTATTTAACTAACACTCAACATTATAATTGTGTCAGTTAATCGGGTTCACTTAGCTAACGTCTTTAAGATGAATTGAACATTAAACACATTCAGATAGGGGGGTCCTCTACTTTAGTGAGGTCTTGTTTCACGGATGGTTCTTACACTAGAGTAGAATCTGAAAGTTCCATTCAGCATTTTGTGGACAGTCATGTTACTCTCATGCCAAGAATAAAACGTGTGACCTAATTATGAGTTTCATGTCGTAATAGTAATTATATGTCGATTATGTTTAACCCTTTCCTATACACCTTTCTACGCCTCTGTAAAAATCACCAGTTGAAACCATTGTGATAAATAGAGCATTTGCTCCTATAGGAGCAAATACTCTATTTATCACAATGGTTTCAAACTACAGAATTATAAAAGTTTCCTTTTCTCTTGTTAATGCTCCTCTTGGGTAGATTTATTCAAAGTGGTTGGATCTAAAAATAGCTTATGAGGTAATGGGTTATTAGCTTTAAACTGATTAACTCCTTTAACTCTCGTCATAACAATGACGCTCACTGAACTCAACCTCAATATTTTGTCAATCAATCGGAACCCTCAGCAATGTCCGTTAAAAGCTTTATGTAAGCCATTGTGATATCAGATGAGGATATTTATGATGTTTGTAACTACATGTTCCGATTTAAATTTATTTCTATGTAAGGTGACACATCTAAAAAATTAATGTGATTTTTAATCGAATTAACGACCACAAATTAATCAAGGTAACAGTGGATTGAGTTGAACAAAAGCAATAGGTGCCCACACAGCACAAGGTGTGAAAACTTTTGTTTGATTATCATGACACTGGCATATTCGAACTAACGTATCAAAACAAGGTAATTATTGAACAGCAGGACCAATTAACACGTTCCAATTTCCGTATTTTCTGAGTTTATGAACTTTTGAGAAACTGCATTTTATATACATCAAAAAAAGAAGGTAATGCGTCATGACTGTAGCTTCTCTACGAATTATTCCGGCATTTCAAAATAATGCATTTCAAGTTTTCGTGATTTGACTGTACATGTATACCAAATATTTAACTCTGTAAGTATCATATACCTAAGTCATTAAACAAGGTCTCACCTTAACCCATTGGACTCTGTTGCAAACATTGTATACCCAGATCAGATAACTCCTAAAGGAGCTGTTGGATCAGGGTCTACTCTGTTTGCTAATGGAATTATATAGATTTGATTATACAGTTTCTGTCATGACCAAAAATCTCTTATTCATATACTATTATAACAAGATGTGTTTGTGAAACACTATGCCCCCGATATGACCTTTGACCTTGGCCTTAATAAGTCACCTTAAAAATGTTTGCCTCAACAAGTTACACATGCATGCCAACTTTGAATTATGTATGTATGTGCAATGGTGACAGAATTATCGCCAAAATTCAAGTTGGGGACAAATCAACCAATCAACAGACAGACAGAGCAAAAACAATATCCACCCCAATCCAAAGTCTTTGGTATCTTAAATTTTAAGATATGGTACAGAGTTTTGACCAATGGCTCTTAACAAGTATCACATTTTTCACAGAGGCCTCATGACTTCTGTTGAAGGCAGCTGACATATAGAACTCCATGAAAGGGAAGTACATGTATTTCAAATGCATAAGTCCTTGTTTTTCTACCCAACCCATAGTAGACAATTGTTATCAGTAGCAACAACTATGAGTTAGGTGGAGAAATGAAGAAAACATTGCTGTGAAATACTGAGCCATTCTAGAGGTTTGTGTCACTATACCTGTAGAATCCTGTCACCAGTTTTGAGAGTACCATTCCTGCCAGCAGGACTGTCTTCCAAAACGTGCTTGATAAAGATGCCTGAGATCATGTGCTCCTCAGATAGGTGGAACATGTCAACCCGACCCCCTACTATACTAATGCCAAGAGTTTTTCCTAGTTCCCTGTGCAGTTCAACCAGCCTGGGAGGTCCCCATGTCTGGTTCCCTGATCCCACAACCACTGTCTCCTTCTGGCGGGGTGACGCCTGCTGTGGTGAAGCAGACTTGCGGGGTGACGACAGGGGAGAGGAGGGGTTGCTGCCATCTGAGGTACTGCTACACTTGTTGATTGGGGAAAGGGTAGAGCTGCAAAGAAAACAATGCCACCTCAGTATGTAAATAGAATATCAAATATCTTGTCATCAAATAATATGTAAATTTTGCCAGTTTACTGCTTCAGACTAAAGGCAAATACCTTACAACAAACAAATGCAACAAACAAGAGGGCCAGAATGGCCCTGACATCGCTCACCAGACAATCAGAGGAGAAGATTTTCAAAGTTTTCACTAAATGTTTCTATTATGTCAATTTTGACCCCAGGGGCATAATTTATATAACTTTTGTAGAGGACATGAACATGATGCTATGTGCCAAATATGAAATCTGAGAACATTCCAGCTTCAGGAGAAGATTTTCAAAGTTTGCACAATATGTTTCTATTGAAACTGGCTACCCCTGGAGCGGGGCCAATTTTGACCCCAGGGGCATAATTTATATAATTTTGTAGAGGACCTGAACATGATGCTATGTGCCAAATATGAAAGCTGAGAACCCTGTAGATTCAGGAGAAGATTTTCAAAGTTTTACAATATGCTTCTATAGGAAACAAGGCACACCTGGGGCGGGGCCAATTTTGACCCCAGGGGCAAAATTTATATAACTATTGTAGAGGACCTGAACATGATGCTATGTGCCAAATATATAAGCTGGGAACCTTCTAGTTTCAGGAGAAGATTTTCACTATATGTTTCTATTGAAAACTGGCCACCCCTGGGGCTGGGCCAATTTTGACCCCAGGGGCATAATTTATATAACTTTTGTAGAGGACCTGAACATGATGCTATGTGCCAAATATGAAAGCTGAGAACCTTCCAATTTCAGAGGAGAAGATTTTCAAAGTTTTCACTATATGTTCCTATAGAAAACAATGTACCCATGGGGCTGGGCCAATTTTGACCCCAGGGATATAATTTATATACCTTTTGTGGAGGACCTAAAGAATCTATGTGCCAAAGATGAAGGCTGAGAACCCTGTAGATTAAGAGGAGAAGATTTTTAAAGGTTCAAATTGTTGACGACTGACAATGGACGACGCACACCGACGGACGACAGACATCAGGCGATCACAAAAGCTCACCCTGAGCACTTTGTGCTCTGGTGAGCTAGAAAGCTTTAAGAGCTTTCTGCATTTTGAGAATTATCCAGATAGTTTTCTCAATCTAAAATGAGTGTGTGTTATTTGTCTAAACACAATTTCTACTCTACTGATCAGGCTAAGGGTGATTACATCAGCTGTCACACTGGCTAGTCTCAGTCTGATACTAAGGAGAAACCTTTAAACTGTAGTTTCTGATGTGAAGAAGTCTATACCCACAGGGCAGGGCCAATTTTAACCTCAGAAATATGATATTAACAAAACTCATAAAGGTATGCTAAGTAAATCTATACAACAAATATCTAAACTCTGGGACATGTAGTTTTTGACAAGAAGGTTTTTAAAGTTTTTCTTATGCATAACTAGTGATCCCATGGGCTGTTTAAGCAGTCAGCTACAAAAAACTGGCAATCCCTGGGGTGGGAGCAATTCTGACCCTAGAGGCATAATTAGAGATCCGTAAAATATGGGTTTGAATATTGGGATGGTGATTTTGGTATTCATTGCCATCCCCAGTTTCTACATTACTTTCATTCTACTTTAACCCTTTACTCCATAAGTACGCCTTTCTCTGCCTTTGCAAAAAGAGAAGACCCAGATCAGATGGCTCCTATAGGTTTGATTTTAGTTTGTATCCAGTCATATCACGACGCCCAGCTAATTACAGATGGAGGTAGACCTCCAAAGTTATTCTGTGCACAGAACAAATTGCTTTGTTTTGTGCAAAGAAGAAAATCCAGGTAGAATCACTGACCTACCGCAAGCCAGCTGGAAGGCTTCCTCAGGCTCTTATAGGAACCATCTGATCAGGCTCTGCTCTGTTTGCTTATGATATAATATAGATATGATTCTACAGTTTCTGCCATGGTCAAAATTTCCTGTATCCATGTGCTACTATAACAAATTAATCTAATTATTATTCATGACATCATTATATCTTACATGAATATTCATAGAGGAAAGGGTTAAGCATTCATCTGGTATTTTATATAAACTTCTACTTATCCATAGAGTGGAAACTTTAAACAGGCTTTAGTGTAACACTTACAAACCTCTACTTATCCATAGAGTGGACACTTTAAACAGGCTTTAGTGTAACACTTACAAACCTCTACTTATCCATAGAGTGGCTTTAGTGTAACACTTACAAACCTCTAGTTATCCAGAGTGACTTTAGTGTAACACTTACAAACCTCTACTTTTCCAGACAGTGGTCACTTTAACCCTTTCCTCCATAAGTACGCCTTACTACACCTCTGTAAAAGTCACTTTATGAAACCATTGTGATAAATAGAGCAAGTGCTCTATTTATCACAATGGTTTCAAATTACAAAATTCTAAAAAAATTCCTTTTCTCTAGATAGTGCTCCTTTTCGGTAGATTTATTCATCCTTTTCGGTAGATTTATTCAAAGAGGTTGGTTCTAAAAATAGCCTATGGAGGAAAGGGTTAAACAGGCTTTAGTGTAATACTTATTCTACACTACATGTGAGACATTGAATAAACATAACAATCAATCTCAAACACAGGTAAAACAAACAAACCGTGTATACAAATAAAGGCAACATGCATAAGCAAACATAACATATCCAAACTTAACATTGGATATACAAAACAGAATCTACTGCTAAACTTCAAGCTACACAAGTCTTTATCAAACCGACACAAGTGCGCATGCTGCTAGGCCAATACATAACTGCAGTATATTGGCAATATTTCACGGACCAGCGGGGATAAAAAAAAATCGGATTATTGCAATGCTCAAAAATCAGAGAGCATAATTTTGGTGATAGTCATTTCCCATTAGTCATATTTTACCTACTCACTGACACCAGGAAACATTATTCTCCAGAGTCGGTGTGACATTGTTTTTCAACATGATCATAAAATTCAACATAAATAATACATATAACATTTATGAATGCATGCGCATTTTAACTGTTATTTTTTTTGTGTTATCAGATGCGTATGTTTAATATTTGACATGTATTATAAATACCTTGATGATGATGACAATAAAGTCACGCAAATTGCTCATCTCTAAACTGAAGTCATGTTCTACTGATCTGTCCAGTGATACTGAAATCTTACCTTCAGTGTTTTTCACACATTTTATTAGATATAATGCTCAACCTGCTGAGCTCCCAAAGCTAAAGAAAGGGACAGGAAGATGTGAATATTGATCTTAAGGTACAAAAACATCATGCTTAGAATAAACAGGTATACGGACCAAATGTCCCTCACTCAATTTTGCCAGGGAGGACAAAATGTCCCTCATTTTTTGCAAGGGTGAACAAAATGTCCCTCATGTTTTTACAAGAGTGGACAAAATGTCCCTAATCATTTTTACAAGGGGGAATAAAATGTCCCTCACTTAATTTTGCTAGGGTGGACGAAAGGAGCATTCTGCTTTACTTTAAGTCTGCTTTAAGCTACCATCGATGGAACAGGTGATTATGTGATAAACATTTGCCAACAGTATAGATTAAGATCAGATGCTGAGCTACTGGATCTTTGATTTGGAAAATGATACCAATGGGCTCTAAGTTGTCCTAAATAACAATCGGCTTAAACACTTTGTGTAATCGATTATTCTCAATCATTGCCAAACTTTGACTTCAAACTTATTACATAAATAGGATTGTTTGGCTCTGGCAGACATTGTAGAATCATACCAATGTAATTCCAAAGGCAAATAGAGCAGACCCTGATCAAATGGCTCTAATTCCAAAGGCAAATAGAGCAGACCCTGATCAAACGGCTCCTATGGGAGCCATCTGATCTGAGTCTACTCTGTAAAGGGCATTTATAAGATTGAAAAGGTTAATATGCGATCAAACAGAACATGTTAAGAATAACTTGCAATTGTATACCGTACTTGCAAAGCCGAAGTCATTATGGGAAATAATGATGCAAAGCCGAAGTCATTATGGGAAATAATGATGTAATTAATATATCTATGTAAAAAGAATTTTTTAAATATTGCTTTAATTCTGTAGCTTGTCAATTGATCATAACCAAAATCATTTAATTCTGTAGCTTGTCAATTGATCATAACCAAAATCATTTAATTCTGTAGCTTGTCAATTGATCATAACCAAAATCATTTAATTCTGTAGCTTGTCAACTGATCATAACCAAAATCAGGTTCACATGACTATAAAAAATTAAGTTGCAAAATGTTTCGATAAAAAGCTGCTAAATAACACTGAAGACAAAACTGTGTCTACATGTGGATAGGCAGACAGATGGACATCATGATTCCAATCTATCCAAAACTTTGTGAGGGGTGTAAAACTTAAGACAATTATATATATTGTACAGGTACTACAAATATACGAGAATTACAATTTACAATTATATTCAGTAAATTCTGTCAACAACAGTCACTCAATAGTACTGTAAATTCTGGATATTTACGATAGATCGTTAACTCCCTTGTGCACTACTTTTGTCTTGTGTTAAGCCTCTACTTCTTCAAGACACATATTTTCATATTTGAAAACAAATTAGACCCAGATCAGACAGCTTCTGAAGGAACCATCTGATCATGGTGTGCTCTGCTCTGGTATAATATACATGTGATTGTACAATTTCTGACCAGTGTCTGTTCCTATGCCATTCAGCTGATTGCACAGTTTTTGTTACTATGCCATTCAGCTGATTGTACAGTTTTTGTTCCTATGCCATTCAGCTGACTGTACAGTTTTTGTTCCTATGCCATTCAGCTGATTGTACAGTTATCTGACCAGTGTCTGTTACTATGCCATTCAGCTGACTGTACAGTTTTTGTTACTATGCCATTCAGCCGATTGTACAGTTTCTATTCAGCTGACTGTAAAGTTTTTGTTCTATGCCATTCAGCTGACTGTAAAGTTTTTGTTCTATGCCATTCAGCTGATTGTACAGTTTTTGTTACTATGCCATTCAGCCGATTGTACAGTTTCTATTCAGCTGACTGTACAGTTTTTGTTCCTATGTCATTCAGCTGACTACAGTTTTTGTTCCTATGTCATTCAGCTGATTGTACATTTTTTGTTCCTATGCCATTCAGCTGACTGTACAATTTTTGCTCCTATGTCATTCAGCTGACTGTACAGTTTTTGTTCCTATGTCATTCAGCTGACTGTACAGTTTTTGTTCCTATGTCATTCAGCTGATTGTACATTTTTTGTTCCTATGCCATTCAGCTGATTGTACAGTTTCTGTTCTATGCCATTCAGCTGATTTATGAAGGCCTTTTTTCTTACATGAATATTAAGTGAAGGGTTTTGCAACCCACCAGCCACTGAAGAGAATTTTATCCTTCATACAGTTATTGTATCAAATGGAACAGAAACAATAGTTTATCAAATGGGACTGAAGCTATAACACTCAAAGCCACTGGAAAAGAGGAAAAAATGAATTGCTCAAAAATGGCTGTGGATTCAAACACAAACACATTCCTTGTGCCAACTGAGAATCTTACCGGTAGTACTTTGGGAAAATCCTAGCAGCACAAACGAAAAAATATTGGGACATGAAGCACATATAGACAGAAACACTAAATATTCAATACTAAACTGAAGATACCAGCACAGTAATTAAAACATCAGTCAGAATGATAATTCTAAGTTCTACATTTTGCAATATTCACATCATACTCAAAATCATTAAAAGTTTTGCATGCTACAGGCAAACAGTTTGAATCAATACGCCATAGGCAAACAGTTTGAATCAATACGCCACAGGCAAACAGTTTTAATCAATATGCCACAGGCAAACAGTTTGAATCAATACGCCACAGGCAAACAGTTTGAATCAATACGCCACAGGCAAACAGTTTGAATCAAGATGCCACAGGCAAACAGTTTGAATCTATATGAGCAGAATTCATTAGAATCCAAACTGTTACTCTGATCTTGTGTCAGAAAAGAAATGGAAAAGATTGAAGTGGAGAATGACAGTGGACAATAAATTTTGCAGCTACCAGTTTGCTCAACATGCTTAACCCTTACAGTGTAGGACATGAGTCACTAATGTCCTTTGCAAACAGTGTACATCCAGATGAGAGGACTCCTAGAGGAGCTCTATCATCAGGGTCTGCACTGTTTGTCATGTTACACTTTTCTTTAGAAAAATTCCTAAATATTCACCGTTCACCGTAAGCTTGACCTCTTTCAAGTTTGGAATAGTCCGTAAAATTATGAAAATTCAGCATTGTAAGGTTTACGGATGGTATAGGTTTCTCTCCTTTACACTCTGGGATAATGAGTTAACAAGAGGGCCATGATGGCCCTGATATCGCTCACCAGGCAATCAGACGAGAAGATTTTCAAAGTTTTTCCTATATGTTTCTATAGAAAACTGGTCAACCCTGGGGTGGGGCCAATTTTGACCCCAGGGGCATAATTCATATCACTTTTGTAGAGGACCTGAACATGATGCTATGTGCCAAATATGAAAGCTGAGAAACTTCCAGTTTCTGGAGAAGATTTTCAAAGTTTTCTCTATATTTTTCTATTGAAAACTGGCCACCCCTGGGGCGGGGCCAATTTTGACCCCAGGGGCATAATTTATTTAACTTTTGTAGAGGACCTACAGATGATGCTAGGTGCCAAATATGAAAGCTGAGAAACTTCTAGTTTCAGGAGAAGATTTTTAAAGGTTCAAATTGTTGATGCGGGACGCCGGTCGCGAGGGACGACTGACAACAGGCGATCACAAAAATCTCACCCTGAGCACTTTGTGCTCTGGTGAGCCAACAAAAGAACAATGTGAACAAGTACCGCTGAAGTTTTGTCATGCTTTATAGTTTATACTCAGGTCTTCCAAATCTACCTTGGGAACACAAATACGGCTTTTCTGAATTCGAATCCATATCAAATTGCTTTCATTTGTTCTATCCCCAGATAAACAAATAATCACTTAACCAGCATTCTGAAAGTATTACTTTGCAACACAATGTCCCCTACCGGCTTGGAAGTGAATAATTTGGGGATTTACATCTGACTATAAATGATATGAATGTAATTTGTGTCATAATTTCCAAGTCTTACTTCTTATATTCTTTGATCAAGAGGGCCATGGTGGCCTTATACTGCTCACCTGTTATATGTAGCACTAGATAGAAATGAACTAGTCACAACCATCTCCAGAAAATGAAGATAAGAGGGCCATAGCAGTTTGAATTTTTTCAACAGTTACTGAAGATTATAAAATTTGTTCAAAATGAATGGCAGTCAAAGTCAATTCTCAATGTGATCATCAGAGGACAACAAAATACCATTCAAATTGGATCACCAGTTTTCTAGGACAAGATTTTTATAGGTTTCTGTGTAGTTATTAGTTATATAAGGAAATCTAGCCTTCCAGGGGTATAGGACATATGGAGCGGACATGAAATTGTGATGGACAGACAGTTGACCTTCAAGTGTGACCTTGATCTTGCGCCGACATGACTGCCACGTGTTTTGTCAAATAGTCTCAAATTGGTTAACATTTGAGGCAAGTTCAATGAAAATCCTTCCAGGGGTATAGGAGATATGGAGCAGACACAAAATTACACATGCGACCTTGACCTTGAGCTAACATTACTGTCAAATATGTGTTCTACACATTGACTCAATTTAGCTAACATTTGACTAAAGTTTTGTGAAAATCCTTCAAAGAGTTTAAAAGATATGGAGCGGACACAAAAATGTAATGGAAATTGAAGGTTAAAACACTTGACCTTCAAATGTGACTTTGACCTTGAGCCGACATAACTGCCATAAAAAATATCATGTGTTCTGCACATTGACTTAAGTTGGTTAACATATGAAAATTCTTCCAGGGGTATAAGAGATATAAAGCGGACACGAAATTACACTTGACCTTCAAATGTGATCTTGACCTTGAGCCCACATGACTGGCATAATGTGTTCTGCACATCATCTCAATTTAGCTAACATTTGACTAAAAGTTTTGCCTTAAGCTGACATGACTGCCATAAAAAATTATCATGTGTTCTGCACATCGACTTAACTTGGTTAATATATGAAAATTCTTCCTGGTGTATAAGAGATATAAAGCGGACACGAAATTACACTTGACCTTCAAATGTGACCTTGATCTTGAGCCGACATGACTGGCATAATGTGTTCTGCACATCATCTCAATTTAGCTAACATTTGACTAAAAGTTTTATGAAAATCCATCAAAGGGTTTACAAGATACGGAGTGGACACAAAAATGTAATGGAAATAGAAGGTTAAAACATTTGATCTTCAAATGTGACCGTGACTTTGAGCCGACATGACTGCCACATGTGTTCTGCACATCGTCTCAACTTGGTTAACATTTGAGGCAAGTTTCATGAAAATCCTTCTGGGGGTATAGGATTAGGAGATATGGAGCTTACCGGAGTTGTTACGGAGAGACGGACGGGACAGATGGATGGAAGGAGGCCATTCCTATAGCCCCTCCTGCTCAGCGATGGGGGATTAAAAATGAAAGTAAAGATTGCATAGTATGACCAGAATTTCAACTCAAATTACCCCTGACAACAAGCTTTTGTTGTAACTGAAGCCAAAGGTCAAGGTCATGACATGACCTACAAATAGTATGCGACATTCCGCCATCCGATGATGAGCTCACACCATAATTGGTGACCCTAGCTGGTTTGGTGTAGGGATATGCTGTGGACAAGCTTTTATTGTAAATGAAACCCAAGGTCAAGGTCACATTAACCTATAAATAGTATGTGCCACTCTGCCATCCCAAGATATTCTCACACACCATATTTGGTGATCCAAGCTGAAGTAGTATATGCTCTGGACAAGCTTTTTTGTAAATGTGGTCAAAGGTAAAGGTCAAATTGACCTAAAAATATTATGCAACACTACGCCATCCCAAGGTGGACTCATACACCATATTTGGTGATCCTAGCTAATTCGGTATAGGAGGTATGCTTCAGATAAGTTTTTTTGTAAATGAAGCCCAAGGTCAAGGTCACATTGACCTGTAAATAGTATGTGACACTCCACCATCCTAAGATGTACTCACACACCATATTTGGTGATCCTAGCTGAAGTAGTGTAGGAGATGTGCTCCGGACAAGTTTTTTTTTGTAAATGAGGTCAAAGGTCAAGGTCAGATTGACCTATAAATAGTATGTGACACTCTGCCATCCCAAGATAAACTTACACACAATATTTGGTGATCCTAGCTGATTCAGTATAGGAGGTATGCTCCGGAAAAGTGTTTTTTGTAAATGAAGCCCAAGGTCAATGTCACATTGACCTATAAATAGTATGTGACACTCCGCCATCCCAAGATGTACTCACACACACCATATTTGGTGATCCTAGCCAAAGTAGTGTAGGAGATATGCTCCGGACAAGCACAATCTGCACACTAACTAACTAACAAATGAACAGTTCAATCACTATATGCCTCAAAGCCTAGCTTTGGGGGCATAATAAAGGGTTAAACTGAGAGGTCTATTACACATGATTTAGTGTAACATGAAAAAAAATACAGTCAAACTGAGAGCTCTATTATAGTATCATGATTTTGTGTAACATGAAAAATAGTCAAAATGAGAGCTCTACTACACATGAGTTTGTGTAACATGAAAAATAGAACAGAACAGAACAGAGCCAAAATGAGAGCTCTATTACACATGATTTTGTGTAACATGAAATATAAAGAGTCAGTCTGAGAGTAACTGTTATACTACATGACTTTTAGGCCACATGAATAATGTCATAAAATTTAATAAATTTCACAGTCACTTATTCAAGAAATGTCAGCTTTCTTGCTTTGATTCTATTTAGAAATGCAGGCAAAAATTTCTATTCAAAAGTTTAAGACCTGCATGCATAAATGACATTGTCTTTTATCATATTAACAAGTCGTACTTCCCTAGCGAAGACTGCAGAAATTAGAATAAATTATCAACATTAACTTGTTTGTTGAGCAGGCAAAGTGCAAGGAAAAAACATTAGATTTAAACCGGCAGCCTTAGAATGTGCAACAATTATTTAATATCTGCAAGATTGTAGGACATTATGAGCACACTTCAAAAAGTTCTGTGCCTCACCTAGGAAAAATAATACTGCATTGTTTTGGAATACAACAGACTGTAATAGTCTTATAAGTTTATTCACCAAACCTGAATTATGTGACACAATTTTGAATGTAGTCCCTGTGATGGTGAACAAGTGTGTGAAGTTTCATAAGATTGCATAAAATAGTAAAGAAGTAACAGTCAACTTTAAAGTTCCTGAAAACAACGACGACTACGACGACAACGCAGGAGTTACTGCAATAGCTAGTGTTTTTTTCTTTGTAAAACAGGCGAACTAAAAATGGACAAAAAAGAAATGAGAGCTGGTATTAAATATAGACACATTACAGCCAAACATATTGCATATACCATGGTTATCAGTTATATATAGACACATTAGTCCTATATACTGTATACATTATGTTTGCTATGAGCATTTTATGATGCTGAATGCAATAAATGATTGATTGTTTGATTGATTGATATACTGCATATACCATGGGTATCAGTTATATATAAACACATTACAGTCCAACATATCGTATAAAACCATGTTATATATAGACACATTACAGTCCAACATACTGCATATACCATGGGTATCAGTTATATATAGACACATCACAGTCCAACATACTGCATACAGTATTGGATGCCCCAACGTGTATAGGCTGCATTAATTTCGCTCTGATGTTTTGCATAGTTTTAAGAGGAAGAAACTTCATAAAACTTTCCGAAACGTGAAATAATTGTGCATGAAGGAAGTGTGAATAGATTGGTGTACTTTTTAGGTGATTCTGTTGTGTGCTTTGACAGAAAAAAGTGAATTTAATAAAACAATTTTGTGCCATATTGGATTTTTAAATTCAAATGTGTGCGCCCCAGGCATCAGGACATACAGGTGGAGATGAGAAGCGGATTAGCGGAGAAGACTAGAGCACAACTAAGCTATTACAAGGTGTGATCTTTCCTTTATAGGGCAATTATCGCTCAATTTAAAACCCAACAACCTATCGGTATCAAGATTAAAACAGCTAGGGCTAACAGACTTCGGGCAATTTGGCTTAGCTAAATTTAGGGGTTCAAGAGGGGGCAACTCAAAATCAAAGCGTATTTGGGATGAAAATAAAGGTGTTCATTTAAACAAATTAAGGGAAATACCCCAATCAATTCCAATGGTTTCTGAAAACCGTCTAACCAAAAGGGAAGTTCCATCTGCTGGCGTAAATTTCCTTCACTTGAAAGAGTTCCCCCAGATAATCCGACCTACTGTTTCAAAACCTCACAGAAACACTGGTAAATTCTCAGCAGTGCCCTTTTCCAAGGAAACGAAAAATCTTGTACTTGTAAAATGCGAAACTCCCACGCCAGTCAGAATTCAGACTTTTGTAAAAGTATGCAGTATAAACCCTAGATCAGTCAAAAACAAGGCTCTTTCAATTTGCGACTATATTGTTTCAAACAACTTAGATGTGGTAGCGGTTACAGAAACCTGGCTCGGTAGTTCCGTAGACAAACCATGCTTAAGTGAACTGGTTCCCGCCAATTACAAAATCAATCATGTCCCTCGCTGCAATGGCTACCATGGCGGCGGGGTGGCAGACATACATAAGACTTCAATAGGACTTCGCCTCCATGCTTCAACAAGAGATGGTGATTTCTCAAATTTTGAGTACATGGATTGCACCGTAAGTATCTGAGATTTCACTCTACGCCTAGTAGTCGTTTACAGACCACCACCATTGCGGAGAAATGGCCTTAAAACCGGAGATTTTCTTGATAATGAATGGCCACTTTTCCTATCTAAATTTGTGACAGGCCAATCATCATTGTAGGGGATTTAAACATCCATCTTGACAATCAAAGTGACAAGAACACAGCTAACTTTGTTAGTACACTAGAGAGTCATTTGGATTGCAACAGTATGTGGATGAAGCCACTCATATTGGTGGACATACCCTTGATGTTGTTATCACGAGAAATGGTGATGACTGTGTGTCAAATATTGAAGTCACCGACCCAGGACTATCTGACAGTACTGGTAAAGTTTCCGCGCGATCATTAAACTGGGACCCTGATCCCAAGTCTCTGGTTGTGGGTGGTCTTTCCGACCAACTTTGGATTGTGACTTCGGAAGGTTGTATCGTTTTAAGATATTGCCATTGTTTGCACTGAACTCCTATGGTCACTGTAGGGTGTTCATTCACTTGGGCTACTGTATGCACCAGATTCCATAATTATACTTTCTCTGTTCTGTGTATATAATGGCTCGAGTGGTATTTGGGTTGGTTCATTTGGCCCCCCCATTGCCATAGAGGGAATCATGTGGTTCCCTCAGGCTAGTGATTTCATTTATATTGTATATCTATTGTATATCTTTTATTGTCCGGATAGATAATCATGCAGTTTGTTCCGGTTAGTAATTTCATCCATGTGAAGCGCTTTTGAACGCACATATCCTGTGTGAAAAGAGCGCTATATAAATGTGGTATAATAATACTACTACACCCTGGGTATCAGTTCTGGCTCTGTTCATGCTGCTTTGACTGACATTCTGGGAAGACAAATTGGCTGTAAGATGGCTTCCAACAATGCTCAACCTAGATCAGAAGCTGAAAAGACTGGAAATTGCGAGAAACTTCTGGATTGTTTTCAGTCTGACCCAGACAAATTTTTAAAGAGATTTGTGACATAGGGTGACACAGGATTTCTGCATTTTCACCCTGAATCCAAGTTTCAAAGTAAACTGTGGCAACATCCTGCCTCCCCTCCTCTGAAAAAGTTCAAATAAGTTGCATCTTCTAGGACTGTAAGGGACTGCTCATTATTGACTTCACTTGTTGCAAAAGGGTCAAACCATTCAAGGGGCCTATTATGCATCTGAAATGCTACAACTGAAAGAAACAGTCAGAGCTAAAAGATGAGGAAAGCTAAATGACCTGGCATTCTGTTACTGCACGACAATGATCTAGTCCACACAGTGGCAGTGGCAAAAACTGAAAGATATTGCCCCATACTCACTTAGTTTTACAATGTCCGACTTCTACCTTTTCTCCAAACTGAAATTCCACATACCTGTTCACCACTTTCCAAGTGTCAGAAGATTAAGACACCCATGCTGTTTTAGAATAGTTTGAAGTTCAAGATGCAACCTTCTTCCAACAAGTGATTGCATAGCTTGAACACTGATGGACTTAGTGCATTTAAGTTCATGGAGACTATGTTGAAGATAATGCATGAATGATATGCTCTCCTTGGTGTAATCCTAGTGACGTCCAGAGCTTTTTCTAGTACTAGTGCTCTGGTATATAATTATATGATTAAAGTATTTTCATTCAGTGTACATGTGTGCACATTTTACAGAAATTAAGTTTAGAAACTAGAGAGCCATGATGGACCTGTATCGCTCACCTACTTAATATGCCAAAGTATCAATTATGTACAAAAATTGTCTAGGCCACTGTATGTCACATTGATAGAAGACCACCTAAGGACCATTTCTATGAAGCTTGATTAAATTCCATTCTGTGAAAATCAGGTCATCCGTTTAGGAGATGTCATTTAAGAAATTACTGATGAAGTATGATGGACAACCAACACAGTGATCCCAATAGTTCACCTTGGCACTGGATGCCAGATGAGCTAAACAAAATTCCATAGCAGATGCATTAGTGTAACAAAGAAACTTATAAATTTAACAGACTGGTGTTTCAACAAATAAATAAATATTAGCACTCCATATTTTTTGATAACCAACCATATAACCACAACTGCTTATTTCTCAACAAAAAAACCCAACAAGAACATAAATCTAAATAGTTAATTAAACAAGAGGGTCACCAGGCCCTGAAGCACTCACCTGAGATAACCCCCAGGGTGGGGCTATTTTTGACCCAGAAGTCATCATTTGTACAACCTTTGTAGAGAACCACAAGGCAAAGCAGCATGCCATTAATTAAAGGTCTAAGCCTTATGGTTTCAGAGAAAAATAACATTTTATTATATTTTCTCCATGAAAAACTGATAAGCCCCAGGGCAGGGTCAAGTATTGCCCAGAGGCCTGGGGTCGTAAGTTGAACATTCTTGGCAGAGGACCACAAGGCAAAGCTACATACCAAGTATGGTTTCAGGGATCAAGATTTTTTCAGGTTTTTCGTAAGTAAGTCTGTGAAAAAGTAATATGTCCCAGGGTGTAGCATGATCTAATGGTCCTTAATGGTGACAAAGGGTCATAATTTGTACAATCTTAGTAGATGACTATATGGTTAAAAATTCTGAAGGGTGTTGATTCCCCGAAAGCAAAAATTGCAACACAAAAAGAGAAAATTGCAGACTCGGTTTTATTGAGTCTGTTCATGAGCAGTAATTGAAAGTGCAACACTGCTGTGATCACGCCCCCTAGCACCGGCTTAAGCGGTATTCAATTTTCAGGACAAGAAGTATTATTGTAGTTGCATGTAAAATATTAAAGGTATTGGCCTTATGGTTTCATTTCAAAAACGAAGACTTTTAAAGGACTATGCAAAATTGATAAACCCCAGGGTGGAGCCATTTTGGCCTGGGTGTCATAATTTTAACAATCTTGGTAGAGGACTATTAAATAAAGATATATACCAAATATCAAAAGTCTGGGCATTTTAGTTTCAGAGATGTTTAAAGATTTTCCAATGAAAAACTGAAAAACCTGGGGTGGGGCCATTTTCGACACAGGGGTCATAATTTGAACATCTTTGTAGAGGACCATTAGATCATGCTACATACAAAATATCAAAGCTCTAGGCTTTACATTTTCAGAGAAGAAGATTTTTAAAGATTTCCCTATGAAAAACTGATAAGCCCTGGGGCAGGGCCATTTTAGACTCAGGGGTTATGATTTTAACAATCTTTGTAGAGGACCATTAGATGATGCTACATACCAAATATCAAAGGTCTATGTATAACAGTTTCAGAGAAGAAGATTTTTAAAGATTTTCTATGAAAAACTGATAAGCCCATGGGCGGGCCATTTTTGGTACGGGGGTCATAATGTGAACAACATTTCGTTCCCCCTAGCCACTGATGCTTCTGACAAAATTTGGTTAAAATCGGCTCAGCAGTTTCAGAGGAAATGTCATTTGAAAATGTAGCCGGATGCCGGATGGATTGCGATCACAATAGCTCTATCCTGAGCCTTTAGCTCAGGTGAGCTAAAACAAGAGGGCCAGAATGGCCCTGAAGCGCTCACCAGACAATCAGAGGAGAAGATATTCAAAGTTTTCACTATATGTTTCTGTTGAAAACTGGCTACCCCTGGGACGGGGCCAATTTTGACCCCAGGGCCATAATTTATATAACTTTTGTAGAGAACCTGAACATGATGCTATGTGCAAAATATGAAAGCTGAGAACCACCCAGTTTCAGAGAAGAAGATAGTCAAAGATTTCACTATTTGTTTCTATTGAAAACTGCCCACCCCTGGGGCGAGGCCAATTTTGACCCCACGGGCCATAATTTATATAAATATGTAGCGGACCTGAACATGATGCTCTGTGCCAAATATGAAAGCTGAGAGCCTTCCAGTTTCAGAGGAAAAGATTTTCAAAGATTCCACTATTTGTTTCTATTGAAAACTGCTCAACCCCTGGGGCGGGCCAATTTTGACCCCAGGGCCATAATTTATATCACTTGTGTAGAGGACCTGAACATGATGCTGTGTGCCAAATATGAAAGCTAAGAGCCTTCCAGCTTAAGAGGAGAAGATTTTCAAAGATTTCACTATTTGTTTCTATTGAAAACTGCCCAACCCCTCGGGTGGGCCAATTTTGACCCCAGGGCCATAATTTATATAACTTTTGTAGAGGACCTAAACAAGATGCTATGTGCTAAATATGAAAGCTGAGATCCTTCCAGTTTTAGAGAAGAAGATTTTCAAAGATTTCACTATTTTTTTCTATTGAAAACTGCCCAACCCCTGGGGCGGGGCCAATTTTGACCCCAGGGCCATAATTTATATAACTTTTGTAGAGGACCTGAACATGATGCTCGGTGCCAGATATGAAAGCTGAGAGCCTTCCAGTTTCAGAGGAGAAGATTTTCAAAGATTTCACTATTTGTTTCTATTGAAAACTGCCCAACCCCTGGGGCGGGGCCAATTTTGACCCAAGGGCCATAATTTATAAAAATTTTGTAGAGGACCTGAACATGATGCTCTGTGCCAGATATGAAAGCTGAGAGACTTCCAGTTTCAGAGAAGAAGATTTTCAAAGATTTCACTATTTGTTTCTATTGAAAACTGCCCAACCCCTGGGGCGGGGTTAATTTTGACCCCAGGGACATAATTTATATAACTTTTGTAGAGGACCTGAACAAGATGCTATGTGCCAAATATGAAAGCTGAGAGCCATCCAGTTTCAGAGGAGAAGATTTTCAAGATTTCATTATTTGTTTCTATTGAAAACTGCCCACCCCTGGGGCGGGGCCAATTTTGACCCCAGGGCCATAATTTATATAGCTTTTGTAGAGGACCTGAACATGATGCTCTGTGCCAAATATGAAAGCTAAGAGCCTTCCAGTTTCAGAGGAGAAGATTTTCAAAGTTTTCACTATTTGCTTCTACTGAAAAATGCCCACCCCTGGGGCGGGGCCAATTTTAACCCCAGGGCCATGATTTATATAGCTTTTGTAGAGGACCTGAACATGATGCTCTGTGCCAAATATGAAAGCTGAGAGCCTTCCAGTTTCAGAGGAGAAGATTTTCAAAGTTTTACTATATGTTTCTATTGAAAACTTCCCACCCCTGGGGCGGGGCCAATTTTGACCCCAGGGGCATAATTTATATAACTTTTGTAGAGGACCTAAGGATGATGCTATGTGCCAAAGATGAAAGCTGAGAACCCTGTAGATTCAGAGGAGAAGATTTTTAAAGGTTCAAATTGTTGACGACGAACGACGCACGACGCACGCCGCACGCCGACGGACGACGGACATCAGGCGATCACAAAAGCTCACCCTGAGCACTTTGTGCTCTGGTGAGCTAAAAACAGGTGCACATAACTCATGCTGGTCAACATTCCTGTGAAGTTTGTTGACTCTAGCCCTACTGGTAGGAGGAGATGTTGTTTAAAGTAATTGTTGACAATGCATGAAGAACATTGGACACAAGAACATTGGACACAGGACAATCCTGATAGCTCACCTTGGCACCTTGTGTTAGGTGAGCTTATGAGACAATACTAGAAGTGAGAACAGGAGATTAGGCTGTGACTTACTTTGGTGAAGGCATCATCGTTGGAGTGGAAGGGCTCTCTGGAGGGTTCCTGGCAATAGCTTCTTGATGAGCAGCAGCATCAGCAGCAGTCACATAGTTTATACTGAGAATAGACATTTAAGAGTTTATACTGAGAATAGACATGTAAGAGTTTATACTGAGAATATAGACATGTAAGAGTTTATACTGAGAATAGACATGTACGAGTTTATACTGAGAATAGACGTGTAAGAGTTTATACTGAGAATAGACATGTAAGAGTTTATACTGAGAATAGACATGTACGAGTTTATACTGAGAATAGACATGTAAGAGTTTATATTGAGAATAGACATGTACGAGTTTATACTGAGAATAGATGTGTAAGAGTTTATACTGAGAATAGACATGTAAGAGTTTATACTGAGAATAGACATGTACGAGTTTATACTGAGAAAAGACATGTACGAGTTTATACTGAGAATAGACATGTACGAGTTTATACTGAGAATAGATGATGTAAGAGTTTATACTGAGAATAGATGGTGTAAGAGTTTATACTGAGAATAGACATGTAAGAGTTTATACTGAGAATAGACTGTGTAAGCAATTAGTTCTATTATTTTTTGCATGCAGTAAAATATCTCTACAATGGCAGCTCAAAAGTATTATTGTGTCTTTAAGGCAGATGGTAGCTAAACATAGGCTGAATGCAATGATAAAAGCTTCCATTTTAGACTACCTCTCTGCATTAAGCTTCCATTTTAGACTACCTCTCTGCATTAAGCTTCCATTTTAGACTACCTCTATGCATTAAGCTTCAATTTTAGACTACCTTTCAGCATTAAGCTTCCATTTTAGACTACCTCTCTGCATTAAGCTTCCATTTTAGACTACCTCTATGCATTAAGCTTCAATTTTAGACTACCTTTCAGCATTAAGCTTCCATTTTAGACTACCTCTCTGCATTAAGCTTCCATTTTAGACTACCTCTATGCATTAAGCTTCAATTTTAGACTACCTTTCAGCATTAAGCTTCCATTTTAGACTACCTCTCTGCATTAAGCTTCCATTTTAGATGACATTTCTGCATTAAGCTTCCACTGTAGACTACCTCTCTGCATTAATTCCAATCTCCACTAATCAGCCGTCTACCGTAACCCTTTCCTTCATATAAACACATTTTCACCCATTTGCAAAGAGAGAAGACCCAAATCAGATGGCTCCTATAGGGGCCGTCTGATCAGGGTCTGCTCTGTTTGCTCATGGAATTTGATTGTTCTGTTTCTTTACTTTCTAAATGGCTACAATGTTCCACCTTCCATATTTCATTATAGCTATTTTGTCATGTAGTAGGTATTGAAATTTGGAATGAGCATAAAATTATGTCTATTCATTCAGTGGCGGCCATGCAAAGGTTCTAATAAGGTTCAAATGCATATAATGATGTTAATTTTATATGTGTAACTAGAGCTTGTTTTTAAGAAAAAAATATGTCTCCCACCTGCTCCTGTCTCAAAAAAGGTTGGATGTTTTCCAAAGATTATTTTTGTGGAATATTAGGATGTTTTAAATCATTTGCTTTACAATGAAGCTATGATAAGCTCTACAAATGCCAAAATAAATAAAATATGTCATTCTTACATAAGTGATGAATTCAAAGAAAACAGGTATACCGATATATATATACATTCTGGACGATATATCTACAAACATGAAATCCTCAAACACAAAATCCGAGGTTGAAACAGAAAATACATCAACCAGTTTTAAATGAATACCCTTGAAGGCTGGACATGAAATCCAAGGTTGAAATTACTTAACTTGACCAGGACCATAATCCTGACATGCCTTCTACAATAATGGTGTTAATCTAACTTTACAAAGAAAATAAACTCACAAATAATATTTTCAGTAAATTGGGTGAAGATCTGATGAAAACTATTGGTGTTAGGGAGTGGCAAGACTAAAACAGACATTTCTTATCATTTTCAAGGGGCATAATCCTGACATGCCTCAAGCAATTTAGCTGCTTATCTAGCTTGATCAATATTTTATTCCTGTTAAGATTTTCAGGACGTTTGTACAAGGTCAGACAGAAAATCGTTGAATTAGAGAACGAACAATGCTGAAACAGCCAATTTTGATTAATTCAAGGGTCATAACTCCAAATCGCCTGGTGTAATCTAGCTGGTTACAAACTTGACCAAGACATTGTGGCCATTACCATTTTTATGAAGTTTGTTGGAGACTGGATGAGGACTTTTTTTTATTTAGAGAGCAGACAAAGCTAAAAATAAAAGCCCAGTTTTCAACAATTCAAGGGCCAAACTCTGAAGTACCTGTTCAAAAATTGCTAGTTATTGAACTTGGCCTAAATTATAACAATTAACATTTTCATAAGGTTTGGTGATGATTAGATGAGAACTTTATGACTTAGAGAGTTGACAAGGCTAAAACTGCCAATTTTATATTACTTAAAGGCCATAACAGTTTCTCTAAAGTGCATAGTTCAATCTTACTGGTTATTGAACTTGGCCTAGATATAATAGCCATGAACATTTTTATAATGTTTTGTGAAGATTGTATGAGACGTTTTTGACTTCGAGAGCGGACAAGGCTAAAAAGGCCAAACTTGGATAAATTAAGGGCCATAACTCTGAGGTTCCTGAAACAATCTTGCTGGATATTGAACTGGGTCTAGATATTATAGCCATAAACAGAAGGTTATGTGAAGATTGGATGAGATCTTTTTGACTTACTTTTTGACTTAGAGAGCTGACAAGGATAAAATGGCCAATTTTGGATAAATCAAGGTCCATAACTCTCAAGTTCCTGAATCAATCTTGCTGGTTATTGAACTTTGCCTAGATATTATAGCCATAAACATTTTTAGAAGGTTTGGTGAAGATTGGATGAGACGTTTTTGACTTAGAGAGCGGACAAAGCTAAAATGGCCAAATTTGGATAAATCATGGGCTATAACTGAAGTTCCTGAAACAATCTTGCTGGATATCAAACTTGGCCTAGATATTATAGCCATAAACATTTTTAGAAGGTTTGGTGAAGATTGGAAGAGAACTTTTAGAATTAGAGAGCGGTCAAGATTTTGCGACAGACGGACGGACAGCAAGTGGGATTACTCATGAGACTCATTTCAGATATCATTCTCATCTGTAGCCAAAACTATTGGGTTTGACAACAAATCATAATAAGCTCCCGCCAGGTGGCGCATGAATTGGGCACGTATACCTTTAAGGAGCAATAGTTGATGTCACAATAGCTCACCTTGGTACTTTGTGCTGTGAGCTAAATATGCCAACCATCTGGAGCTTCACCTAATAATTGGGTGAGTTTACTTGAGGAATACAACAGACCACTCAAAGTTTTTCCTACCTTATATCAGCACTCCCCATTAGTGAGGCCCTCCGCAGTATGACACGAGCCTGCGTGTTGGTGATGCGCCGCATGCTTTCGTTGTTTATGGACATGATGTAATCCCCAACCTGTATGTTCCCATCTTTGTAAATAGCACCGGTCTTTGTAAGACTTTTAACTATACAACCATTGATACCTTTGTCACTGGCCTCTACAGTGATTCCTGTAAGACATACCAAATACATGTACAGTGAAATCTCTTTTATGCAACTACAGTCTGGACTCCATATATAACAAGAGCTGTCACAGGACAGCGCGCTCGACTATAATCAGTATTGTTAGTGTAAAAATGCTTGATAGTGGACTAAAAGGGTGTCCAATGATGCAATGTATTCAGTTTCAGTAAAATATCTTTAGTAGTATTTAAGATGTTGGATCTCTTTGAAATCTTTAAGAAAAACCTAAGTTAACAAGATCTGTTTGTGAAACACTATGCCCCCTCATATATTTGACCTTATATTTGACATTTCAACAAATTGCTACCTACTTTCGCTTTTACACGACACAAACGTCTTGAGCAAACGACAGTGTCAGCGACTCGGCGGTTACATGATACATAGAAGAGACTCTTATTTTCACAGTTGTTATTGACACTGGAATATAATTTGATTGAATATGTGTTGAAAACCTTCTATGGATAATACTTACTTTGATAAGCCGATAGAATCCCGTGTTTTTACGGTTTTACTTCTTGCAAGACTTAGACTTGTGTTGAGGTTGGGTGCCATAGTAAAACAAGAGGGCCATTGGCCCTATATCGCTCACCTGAGTTACAGTAATATATTGACATTTTTCAGTGGACAACATTTCTAGCAGATGAAAGACGCTTAGTGCACTGCTTTCACCCTTTCACTGTTGAATAAACTTGAACTGGATTCAAATCTAATACCAAGTGACTGTTTGACCAAGATCTAAACTGTTTACAACTTGTGCCATTTTAGCCTTAGCTCAAAATGCCTAAAACTGGTCTTTGAGAAATTCAAATGACGTCAATAAAGCTATGCAATTATACCTTGATCCAGGTATATAGGCAAATAAAGTGCTAGGCAGTACATAATGCCAGTTTTTGTGTGAAAAGACCAATAAAAATATCTTTAAAAATCTTTTAACCCTTTTCCTCATATAAAACTGTTTTTACGCATTAGCAAACAGAGTAGACACAGATCAGACGACTCCTACGAAATATAGATCTGATTCTACAGTTTTTGTCAAAGCAAAAACTTCTCTTCACAGAAATAATGTGTTTTACGCATTAAAAATAAGAGTAGACTAGATCAGACAACTGCTATAGAAGCTGTCTGATCAGGGTCTGCTCTGTTTGCATTTGACAAGATATAGATTTGATTTTACAGTTTTTATCAAAGCTAAAACTTCTCTTTTAATAATGGAAATAACAATTTTTACGCATTAGCAAACAGAGTAGTCCCAGATCAATTTTTGTCAAAGCAAACAGGTAAAGGGTTAATAGGTGTTTAGAAATAATTCTAGCTCTAGGTGTGAATATCTGATGATAAGTCAATTAAACGGGTCATTAGTTTTTTTTTACAATTGAAATTGAGAAGAGTTACTAATTTTTTGAGTAACATTAATTATTGATTGACAATAATTTTGATTAACTTAAGACATTATTTGTTTTAAAAATCAAATTAAAATAAATACAATTAGTAGCAAGGAGAACAGACTTTCCATCTGATCTTGGTCTACTCTGGTCTACGTTAAATTCCATCTGATCTTGGTCTACTCTGTTTGCCAATGCATGAAAACACGTTTATATGAGGAAAGGGTTAAATTATGACTGTTTCCAGCAGTTTAGATCCCGATGAGATGCTGAGTGAAAGGTTTCACAATCCATATATACATGAAATCCTGAACAGTTTAATGTTTTTCACATTGCTAACAGTTTGGCTCCAGATCAGACACTGCATAATGTGGTGTCTGATTTGGATTCAAACTGTTTGTTATGTATTTAATTTAAGAAATATCTAATATTTTCCTAAATATTTAATATTCTCAATATGGTAACTAGCATAATACCTATCTTTTCCTAAAATGACTATTTTTTAGTTAATTAAAAGTATTAAAATTAATATATTGTTGGTATTATCTAATTTAAGAAATACCTATTATTTTCCTAAATATTTAACTCTTTGCACATAATGTGGCGTCTCATGATTCTCATCATGTCTTCTTGATTACCTATGCAAACAGTTTGGATCCAGATGATAATGCAGCGTCTCATCAGGATCCAAACTGTTTGTCATCTTGATCATATTTTTGCAAAGAAATTACGGTTTATTCCCATTTCGTCTACTTCCCATTTCGTCTACTGTAACTCATTCCCATTTCGTCTACTCTAAAATTTTAACCTGTTCCCATTTCGTCTACTGTTATAATTAAGTTATATTTACTCAGTTATTTCATTAATATCATACAAGATTCAGACATTTTAGGACTTTTTAATGTGTTGTCATAAAATTTTATAAAAACAAGATGTGTTTGTGAAACACTATGCCCCCTCAATATGATATTTGACCCTGAAGGATGACCTTGATCTTGACATGTCACTCCTCAAACTGTGCAGCTTCATGGGGTACACATGCATACCAAATATCAAGTCTGTATCTTTAATGGTTCAAAAGTTATGGCCAATGTTAAAAGTTGGTGACCTTTGACCATGAAGGATGACCTTGACCTTGACATGTCACCCCTCAAACTGTGCGGCTTCATGAGATACACATGCATACCAGTAAAAAGGCTGTATGTCTACTGGTTCAAACGTTATGGCCAATGTTAATGACCTTTGACCTTCAAACATGACCTTGACCTTGACATTTCACCCCTGACACTGTGCAGCCAAATGAGAAACACATATATACAAACTATCAAGTCTATCTCTACTGGTTCAAAAGTTATGGCCAATGTTAAAGTCTGTGACCTTTGACCCTGAAAGATGACCTTGACCTTGACATGCCACCCCACAAAATGTGCAGCTTCATGAGATACACATGCATACCAAATATCAAGACTTTATCTCTATTGGTTCAAAAGTTATGGACAATTTGAAGTTGGTGACCTTTGACCCTGAAGGATGACCTTGACATGTCACCGCTCAAACTGTGCAGCTTCATGAGATACAAAAGTATGCCAAATATCAAGTCTCTATCTGTACTGGTTCAAAAGTTATGGCCAATGTTAAAGTCCGTGATTTGACCCATATGTTTGACCTCTGACCTTTAAGCGTGACCTTGACCTTAACATGTCGCACCTCAAAATGTGCGGCTTCATGAGAGACATATGCATGCCAAATATCAAGTCTATCTGTACTGAGTTAAAAGTTATGACCAATGTTACAGTTACAGACAAAGAAACAGACAATTTGACCTTTGACCCTGAAGTATGACCTTGACCTTGACATGTCACCCATCAAAACGTATAGCTTCATGAGATACACAAGCATGCCAAATATCAAGTCTCTATCTTTTCTGGTCCAAAAGTTATGGCCAATGTTAAAGTCGGTGATTTGACCCATATATTTGACCTCTGACCTTGAAGGATGACCTTGACCTTGACATGTTACCCCTCAAAATGTGCGGCTTCATGAGATACATATGCATGCCAAATATCAAGTCTCTATCTGTACTGAGTCAAAAGTTATGACCAATGTTAAAGTTGCGTTAAAGTTACAGCCAAAAAAACAGATAATTTGACCTTTGACCCTGAAGGATGACCTTGACCTTGACATGTCACCCCTCAAAATGTGCAGCTTCATAAGATACACAAGCATGCCAAATATCAAGTCTCTATCTCTACTGGTCCAAAAGTTATGACCAATGTTAAAGTCAGTAATTTGACCCATATATTTGACCTTTGACCTTGAAGGATGACCTTGACCTTGACATGTCACCCCTCAAAATGTGCGGCTTTATGAGATACATATGCATACCAAATATCAAGTCTCTATCTGTACTGGCTCAAAAGTTATGACCAATGTTAAAGTTGCTGACAAACAAACAGACAAACAGACAAACAGACAAACAGACAAACAAACAAACAAACAAACAGACAGGGCAAAAACAATATGCCCCCCAGATTTGATCTGGGGGGCATAAAAAGAAAAGAAGTTATATTTAAGATGCTTTTTTGGGTAGCAGACTTAATCCACATTAGTAATTTTGACACCTATCATTGTTAGGGGGGGGGGGGGGAGGGGGGGAGGCAATGCATAATCATGTTTTCTTAAGAATTACCATGACTGATATCATTTGGGCCCATTGCATAATCATGTTTTCACAGTTTTATTAATCATTACCATGACCTACATCAGTTGGGTTTGGACCCAGATCAAAAGTCTAGATGATAATCATTTTCCTTGATTGGCTAAAAAGGTGTTACTCTTAGTGAAGGATTTCCAATATCTCCCACATCTGATTTGAGAGACATTGGTAACATCTAGCTGTAAAGAACCACAAATCACTCACACTACACACTATGAGGTTAATGGGTCAACATCCCTTTCAAAATGCCCTTTAATGTTTCGTCTGCAACAAAAAGTTATTGTCATCTGCTTCAATTCTTAAAATAAACTTACTTTCATTTTTTTGCAAAAATATGGTTAAGATAACAAACAGTTTGGATCCAGATGAGACGCCGCATTATGCGGCCTCTCATTTGGATCCAAACTTTTTGCATAGGTAATCAAAGTTTCACCACCAGCGTGCAAAGAGTTAAGAGTCTTGCATTGACCTGGAGAGATTTTACTGCCCAAGTGCTGTACCTTTGAACTGTAGAAGTAACCCTTAATTTCCCTCATATAAAATTGTTTTCATGCATCTGAAAACAGAGTAGACCCAGATAAGGTGGCTCCTATAGGATCAGGGTCTGCTGTTTGCTAATGGAATTTGATATATCTGTTTCTATGCCTTCTAAAACAGCTACACTGATCCACCTTCCATATTTTATTATAAATATTTATAAATAGAATCACTATTCTGGAGGTACAAGAACTCCAATGCAGTTATCTCCCTTTGTCCCTTATGGCTATGCTGATGGGACAAGGGAAATAACTGTGAGGAAAAATTGCTAAGGAGGAACTCTTAAACTGTAGCTTCTGATGTTAATAGTAGCATAAAACCCCTGGGTGAGACCATTTTTGGCACAGGGGTCATTATTTGAACATACTTGGTAGTGGTATATTAGGTGATGCTTCCTACCAAATATCTTAGCTCTAGATTATGTGGTTTCAGACAAAAAGATTTTTAAAGGTTTCCCTATGTAAGTCTATGTAAAAACTACAAGCCCCAGGGCAGGGCCATTTTTGGCCTGGGGGTCATCATTTGAACAAACTTGGTAAAGGACCATTAGATGATGCTATATACCAAATATCAAAGCTCTAGAAATTGTGGTTTCAGAGAAGAAGATTTTTAAAGATTTAAAAAAACAACCTTTAAAAGTAGTGGGGCGGAGCCATTTTTTGTCCGGGGGTCATGATTTGAACAAACTTGATAGAGGACACCCTAAGGTACATTTCTGTGAAATTTGGTTGAAATCCTCCCAGTGGTTTAGGAGGAGAAGTCATTTGAAATAAAAGTGAACGGACAGACAGACGGATGGACTGACAGACGGACGGACGTACAGACGGACGACGGGCGGTCACAATAGCTCACCTTGAGCCTTTGGCTCAGGTGAGCTAAAAAACAAGAGGGCCATTGGCCCTATATCGCTCACCTGAGTTACAGTAATACATGTATATTGACATGTTAATTTTTCAGTGGACAACATTTCTAGCAGATGAAATAAGCTTAGTGCACTGCTTTCACCCTTTCACTGCTGAATAAACTTGAACTGAATTCAGAACTAATACCAAGTGACTAGTTGACCAAGATCTAAACTGTTTACAACTTGTGCCATTTTTGCCTTAGCTCAAAATGCCTAAAACTGGTCTTTGAGAAATTCAAATGACTTCAATAAAGCTATGCAATTATACCTTGACCCAGGTATATAGGCAAATAGAGTGCTAGGCAGTACATAATGCCAGTTTTTGTGTGAAATGACCAATAAGAATATCTTTAAAAATCGTTTAACCCTTTCCCTCATATAAAGCTGTTTTTATGCATTAGCAAACAGAGTAGACTCAGATCAGACAACTCCTATGGAAGCTGTCTGATCTGGGTCTTCTGTTTCTTTTGACACAATATAGATCGGATTCTACAGTTTTTGTCAAAGCAAAAACTTCTCTTCAGAGAAATAATGTGTTTTACACATTAAAAATAAGAGTAGATTAGATCAGACGGCTGCTATAGAAGCTGTCTGATCAGGGTCTGCTCTTTTTACATTTGACAAGATATAGATTTGATTTTACAGTTTTTTTCAAAGCTAAAACTTCTATTTATGGCATTAACAATTTTTTTAAGCATTAGCAAACAAAAGTAGTCTTTAGTAGGTGTTTAGAAATAAGTCTAGCTCTAGGTGTGAATATCTGACGATAATTCAATTAAATGGGTCATTAGTATTTTTAACAATTGAAATTGAGAAGAGTTACGTCTACTGTTATAATTAAGTTATATTTACTCAGTTATTTCATTAATATCATACAAGATTCAGACATTTTAGGACTTTTTAATGTGTTGTCATCAAATTTTATAAAAAAAAGTTATATTTAAGATGCTTTTTGGGGCAGCAGACTTAATCCACAGTAGTAAGTTTAACACCTATCATTGTTGGGGGGGGGGGGGGGATTATCATGACTTATAT
The DNA here is from genome assembly GCA_963576725.1 of Azorinus chamasolen. Lineage (NCBI taxonomy): Eukaryota > Metazoa > Mollusca > Bivalvia > Cardiida > Solecurtidae > Azorinus > Azorinus chamasolen. The sequence continues at coordinate 30,033,320 of OY755243.1, read as the reverse complement.
CAGTTGGGCCATTGCATAATCATGTTTTCACAGTTTTCTTAAACATTACCATGACTTACATCAGTTGGGTTTGGACCCAGATCAAAAGTCTAGATGGTGATCATTTTCCTTGATTGGCTGAATTGTTACTTTCCTATATCTCTCACATCTAATTTGAGAGACATTGGAAGACACCATGTAACATCACTCACGCTACACACTGGGGTTAATAGGTCAAAATGCCTTTAATGTTTCGTCTGCAACAAAAAGTTATTGTCATCTGCTTCAATTCTTAAAATAAACTTACTTTCATTTTTTTGCAAAAATATGGTTAAGATGACAAACAGTTTGGATCCTGATGAGATGCCGCAGTATGCGGCCTCTCATCTGGATCCAAACTGTTGGCATAGGTAATCACAGTTTCACCACTAGCATGCAAAGAGTTAAGAGTCAGGCATTGACCTGGAGAGATTTTACTGCCTAGCAGCTATAATCTTTGAACTGCTGCTGGTCTGCAGTTTAGGATCTGGAGTTGATATTTAACCCTTAATTTCTCTCATATAAACTTGTTTTCATGCATCTGCAAACAGAGTAGACCCAGATAAGGTGGCTCCTATAGGATCAAGGTCTGTTATTTGCTAATGGAATTTGATAGATGTTTCTATGCCTTCTAAAACAGCTACACTGATTCACCTTCAACATTTTACTATAAATAGTTATAAATAGAATGATACTCTAGCACTCCAATGCAGTTATCTCCCTTTGTCCCTTATGGCTATGCTGATGGGACAAGGGAAATAACTGTGAGGAAATTACCTTTTAAGTGTTACAGATTCTGATGTTAAGTAGCATAAAAACCCAGGGTGAGACCATTTATGGCCCAGGGGTCATTATTTGAACACACCTGGTAGTGGTATATTAGGTGATGCTTCATACATAATATCTTAGCTCTAGATTATGTGGTTTCAGACAAAGATTTTTAAAGGTTTCCCTATATAAGTCTATGTAAAAACTACAAGCCCCAGGGCAGGGCCATTTTTGGCCCGGGGGTCATCATTTTAACAAACTTGGTAAAGGACCATTAGATGATGCTATATACCAAATATCAAAGCTCTAGAAATTGTGGTTTCAGAGAAGAAGATTTTTAAAGATTTAAAAAAAAAACCTGTAAAAGTAGTGGGGCGGGACCATTTTTTGCCCGGGGGTCATGATTTTAACAAAACTGATAGAGGACATCCTAAGGTACATTTCTGTGAAATTTGGTTGAAATCCTCCCAGTGGTTTAGGAGAAGAAGTCATTTGAAATAAAAGTGAACGGACAGACGGACGGACAGACGGACAGACGGACAGACGGACAGACGGACAGACGGACAGACGGACGACGGACGACAGGCGGTCACAATAGCTCACCTTGAGCCTTTGGCTCAGGTGAGCTAAAAAAGCTGTTCGATGCGTGATAAATGTGTATATGGGAATTCCGAATTTCATTGGTTATTTTAGATTTCTTTGACCTTGTCCTTTATGAAACTTCCTATTTCTAATTTTGAGTACGGGTCAAACGGAAATGACCGAATACGATGCAAAAGGCAGTTTGATTGGCTGAAGATGTAGGTCTATATGCTAATCAGTTACGAATGTGTATTAAAATGCAATCGGAAACCTCGGCTATATTCCTTCTGCTTTAGAACGCCAAGGTGTTTGCGAAAACTACGGTAAAAATATTCGTTCGCGTCTTCTTCTTCTTCTTCCGATTAAAGTACAGGGCCCACTCTGGAGCATCGACGTACTTGGAGTTTATTAAAATTCAAGACTTTTAAAAAGTTTATCTTTGTGTAGATTAGTAGTAATTATCTCACACAGCGAATTATTATTAAATACATGAAGAGTAAACAAATACATGAACATTTTACAACCAAACTAGTGCAGACTTGAAGAAAACTATTTTGTCTTGCGCATGTTCACTAGACAAGTGAACTCGTTGCCGTAAAGAGACCGACTAGTATATGGCGTTCCGAACGCCATAACTAGAGCTTGTTTTTAAGAACAAGAGAGGCCATGATGGCCCTGGTCTCTCTCACCAGACAATCAGAGGAGAAGATTTTCAAAGTTTTCACTATGTTTCTATAGAAAACTGGCCACCCCTGGTGTGGGGCCTCACAGGGGCATAATTCATTTAACTTTTGTAGAGGACTTCAAGATGATGCTATGTGCCAAATATGAAAGCTGAGACCCTACCAGTTTTAGAGAAGATTTTCAAAGTTTTCACAATATGTTTCTTTACAAAACAAGGCACAGATGGTGCTAATGGTGTTGTTAACCCTTTCCTCCATAAACCATAAATACACCTTTCTATGCCTTTGCAAACAGAGTAGACCCAGATCAGATGGCTGATCAGGGTCTGCTCTGTTTGCTTTTGACAAGATATAGATCCGATTTTAGTGTTTATCAGGACAAAGATTTTGCTGATTCATCATCACTATAGAAATTATGTTAATTAATATTCATGATGTTATTATCTCTTACATGAATATTCATGGACTAAAGGGTTAAGAAATGGCCATCATAGTCATAACTCTGCTCCACATAATTATAAGCCCCAGCACTCCAAGCTCCAAAGCCTACTACACAGTGAGTACACTTGTCTGCAGTATACTGCTTCACCTAACTAATACTATCACTGAAGGTGATTAATACCCCCACAAACATGATTGTCACATGAAAAAGCTTTGTACAATTTGAACGGGCATAAATCTGTAAGAAATAGATAAACTGGAAAACTATCATTGGATGCGCATGTCCTCAATATGATAAAGCATCATGTCAAGTTTGATTGGATTCCAGTCAGCGGTTACTTAGAAACAGCGCGGAATAAAAGTCAACAGACGGACCAACACAAAACTTTTAAACAATGGGGAATAACTTTGTAAGAAAATAAATCATCTGGAAAACCATAATTGGATGTCCATATCCCCTTTATGAAAAAGCATCAAGTCAAGTTTCATTGGATTCCAGTGAGCAGTTGCTGAGAAATCGAGCGAAAAAAAAGTCAACAGACCGACCAACAGACCAAAATTCAAAGGGGATAATTATGTAAAGTATCATGTCAAGTTTCATTGAATTCCAGTCAGTGGTTACTGAGAAACCGTGCGGAAACAAATGTCAACAGACCGACAGACCGACCAACTGACCAACAAGTTCACTCCTATATACCCCCCAAACTTTGTTTGTGGGGGTATAATTATCACTGACCAGCAAAGGATCCGATTGAAGTAGCAGACTGCAATAAACAAGAGGGCCAGAATGGCCCTGACATCGCTCACCAGACAATCAGAGGAGAAGATTTTCAAAGTTTTCACTATATGTTTCTATTGAAAACTTAACACCCCAAGGGCGGTGCCAATTTTGACCCCAGGGACACAATTTATATAACTTTTGTAGAGGACCTGAACATGATGCTGAAAGAGTGTAGTGAAAGAATGGATAGAGCATAGACCACTGGAACTTGTATTAATTCTTTGGATGCTAGAGGCGGATTCTCCCACCACTAATGACCTATGCAAACAGTTTGGATCCAGATCAGGCCCCACATAATGTGGGGCCTGATCTGATATCCAAATTGTTTGTAAATGAGACTGAACTTCTGAGAAACTTAGAAAGAATGTGTGTAGTGGGATTCTCCCACCACTAATGACCTATGCAAACA